>JAHDVF020001072.1:1601952-1806900 GCA_022606425.2 Lepidostoma basale
TCAGGAACCAGCAAAAATGTTACGTAGATTGAAATATTAAAAGAAAAACTGAGCTTTTGGTAGTTTTCGCTAGATGTCACGAGGGCGAGTAATTCCAATCAAACGTAATCAAATCTAGGTACTATTGGAGTTGATAGAGCCAATTTTAGCCGTGATTCAAACCAAATTGTGTTTGGGTGTTAGGTATCCCTAGAGATCAAATCGCTTATTATTGAATCAGGTTTAGGGTGATAAGGATTAAATGCTTTTTTAGGGTTGGGTAATAACTACGTTCTGCCCTTAGGACACACCACCTTTTGACAAATCACAAGTATTTTTTGAAATATTGGGTACCAGAAATTACAATGAAATATTCGTATTTACATATATTCACCACCAATTCAATTTAATTAAAATAAATATAACTGTACTTATATAACTGTAATAATAATAGAGTCAAATAATATAGACCTAAAACTGAGAATACTCCTCATCAAGACCTATGTATGGAGTGTCTTGATGTACGGCTGCGAGACATGGTGCCTATCCGAAAGGGATAAGCGGAGACTAGAGGCTTTTGAGATGTGGTCCTATAGAAGACTCTTTGAAATTTCCTGGAGAGACCACATCACGAATGAGGAAGTTCTTCAAGGAATCGAAGGAGGAAGGCACCTGCTCAGGACCTTGTCCGAAAGGCGTGCAAGATGGATCGGCCATGTAATACGTCAAGAAGGTCTCTTGCATGCCATAATGGAGGGTATGATCGAGGGGACAAACTCTAGGGGACGCCCACGCCGAAAGTACCTGGAGGACCTGTTGGTGGACGTACGCTGCTCATCATATGCAGATTTCAAAAGAGCCGCACAAGACAGGGAAAAATGGAAGAGAATAATGGAGAAAATTGCTGCAAACCAATCCCAGGATTGAAACCAGAGAAGAAGAAGTATTACAACACTTTATTTCACTTATCACAAACATGTTTCGGGTATAACGTAACCGAAACATGTTTGTGATAAGGTCTGGATGGTGAAAGAAAGGTTAAGAAAGTGTACGTTAATGATGTAAATGGGGTACGGAGTCGAAACATACCGAGGAAAACATGGCATGATCAAATTAATCAAATTTTAAAGGTAGGTCATGTTAGAAGTCGGAGGAATCGACGTGCGTGCATGATTCGTTGTATGAATGTGGAGGAAGCTAGAGAGGTTTGCCAGGATAGAGTAGTGTGGCGGTCCATTCTCTTTGCCTACCCTTGGGGGGAAACGGCGTGATTGTTTGTTTGTTTGTATTATTTATTGTTTTAGATAAATTTAAGGCGTTAGCACTGTGGAATTCCATAATGCCGAATTTTTATGAATTAAAACACTGTTTTATTCCACTTTTGAATTTATTTTTCTCGACATGTTTCGAAGGCTCACACCTTCATCATCGGGAGAACGATATAAACAGTTTATATCGTTCTGCCGATGATGAAGGTGTAAACCTTCGAAACATGTCGAGAAAAATAAACTCAAAAGTGGAAAAAAACAGTGTTTTAATTCATAAAAATTCGTTATTATTTATTTTTTCTTGAACCTAGATGAAGAACTCTTTATTAAATGAAAAATACCAATAAAAACGTCTGTTTTCTAGTAATACTAATATATTTCATGGAAATGACATGTTTCTATATGTTAAGTTATTATCAAAATAAAACATTTGATAATTGATGGTTGAGGTATGATTTTTTTAAACTCCATTATTAATTTATAATAGTAAACACAATTGTTAAGTGCTTTTACTTGGATTCAATGTAAATCATTGAATGCATTGAATCCAAGTAAAACTACTAGACATTTGTATTTATTATTATACATTTGATAATCCCCAATTGTTTCGTTTATTTGCAACAGGTCGTGTGAACCCAATTACTATGTACAATTTGTTTTAAGTTAATATATTGATTGTCATAATATGTGATAGGCAGCTAATCTATCGCCGATTTATTGTCACGTGAATTCTACACCAGACCAAAGGCAGTGTGACTATCACACTGCCATCGTTGGGAATCGAACCCGGGACCTTCGGTATTACAGTCAGAGTCCTTACCATTTTGCCACGAAGGTCGTCAAATTTTGTTACTTGTTCTTCCGCGGCTTCTCTTTCCACTCACACTGGTTGTAAACAACATTATAACCATTCTCCTCTCATCCATTCTGTGACCTTCGGTGTGGAAGTCGTAAATCTTTTCACACTGCCATGAAGGTCAGACATATGATAGAAGAATGTTTCAAATGTTGTTTACAAACAGTGCGAGAATACAAAAAAAAACCTCTTATGGATCCTTTTAAGTAAGTAAATAAAAAATGGATCAGTTATATTGTAGTATTTATATAAAACGTATATACAACTCTCCCGTCATCATGGTATCGGCAATGTCGCAAATAGAGATATATTTAGGGGTGAGTTTTCAATTACATGCCTATTCCATATATTTCCACTATTTAAACAACAAAATGAAAACCCCTCAATGAACGTCATTTGAGATCCAAATTGGCTATCTTCCGTCAATTTCATGCACCCCAATTCATTCCCCATTATTCTCTGACGTGTCACGCAGCCCCTAACGTTAAACATCTAAAACGTTGGGGTTTATTAAAACTTAAATTAATTGCGCGCACACTAAATGCGTGTACAAGGGTTGATTTTTTCACGTTTATTTATCAACATGCATATTTACAAGGGTAACATTTTACTCAACAACTAAGTAACAAACCATCACGCCGTCTTTCCAAAGGAATAGGCAGAAAGAATAGACCGCTTCACTGTTCTTTTATTACATAGTTCTCTCGATTCTTCAACATTCATACATCGTGTCAGGCAATCACGTCGATTTCTTTGACTCCTCACGTGGCCGAAGTGGCCGTTATAATTATTTATAACCATTTATATATGTTTAGCCAACAGGAACTAGTGATATTTTATATATTTATTTTATAAATATCACGCTTCAATGTCACTCTGTCTTGTGCAGACTGCATCCAGGTTATTCCGACATGTCTGTTCAGATCATCCTTCCACCGTATTTGCGGTCGCCCTGCACTTCTCCTTGCCATCTTCTTGTCCATTTTTCATCCAAGCTTTTGGCTACGTGACCTGCCCATTGCCATTTTAGAGTCGCCACCCGGTGGGTGATATCAGTGACCTTTGTTTTTTCTCTCACCGTATCGTTCTGACTCTATCTCTGACAATGTTACATTTTTATTTTCAGGTTGTTCGGTATTTTTCGATTTTTAAAAGGTAACTATTTTTTTTCGAAAGCTGTCACATTACTATCGTAAATATTATATTCATGAATTTAGCTAGTTCTAGGTAACAACTACTTAAAAACAACATCAATATCTTAAATTATAGAAAATAAATAAAACACTTTGTAAGAATTAATTGTATCTCAACATTCCCCATTCCCCATTCCACCCTTTATATTATATTTGATGCCAACTAGTTTCGCTTGGACCAAAGCTTCATCAGGGCAGTATAATATAATAACCATACCGAGGTTAAATATAAAGTGTTTTATTTATTTTCTATTTTTTTTAAATGTCTAACCACAAAGTGAGTGCTTCATGTGAAATGTTTTCAACAACGTATTGGGCCACGTCAATTTACTTTAATTACAGAATTCCGCTCCTTTAACTCGTTTATATAAACAGCAGCGCGTTTGATTTTTTGCTACATTTGATAATGGCTTAGACAGACATAACATGTCATTCACATAAAATATAATTAAACTCCTAGAAAACAGATGTTTTCATTCGGGTTTACAATTTATTGTTCATGCGTGAAAGATGGAGCGCGCAGACCATCTACTGAATCTGTGTCTCTTTCTAGTATGCATGTTCTTACGAGCATAAGAGCGAGATACAATATTTATCGCACAGAAAGTATTTAAATTTAAGCATTTATTTATCATCTTTTAAGTAAAAGAACAAGCATTTTAAAGTGAGCTAAGGGTTGATAATGAAATATGTAAACAAATAGTACTGCCTCACTGATATCGACATATTTGAGTTCCTTCTGCTATGTATAATTTTTTTGGTTTCATGTCGTTGTTTTATCTTTTTTACACCATTTTGTGTCCAAAAAGGTCGCCTAAATGTTTTTTTGTCTCATTTGTGTATTAAATAAATAAATAATAATAAAAAAATAAAAATATTTGTTTAGGTAGCATTTTTTTTATTATTTTTCAACATTAAATTAACATCAGTACGATTTTATATAAATAAGTTCCTAAATAGGCTAATTACATAAATTTAATGTATTGAAATTTATATGTATAAGGAATGTAGTCGACATTACATTTTATCTATACTTATTATACTAATATTTACATGTTTTAATAATAATAAATATATTTTGAAAAACAATATATATCAATATTTACACATTCTACAATTTAAAATACTGTATTTCTTTTATATAACATAAATGAAAAAATATAATATATATATGAGTCAACAACCGATAAACAGATGTTATGCATATGTCTAAAATTAAGTACAAATTATCAAAATAAACTATATTTTTATATTGGTTTTGAGGAATACAGAAGGATGATCAACACCTCTAAAACCTTCACTGGCTTAAGAGTCCAGAAAGAATCCAGTATAAACTCTGCTGGACAGTCTTCAAAGCGCTACGTGGAATGACTCCAAATTATATATTTGAACTCTGTATAAAGGACAGCCTAAATACAAGGAAATCCTCACTTTGCTCGGCGAACTCCTCGGCAATAGGAAGATTAGTTGAGCCAAAGCGTTGCCCTAGTACAAATTTCGGGGATCGAGCGTTTGCGGTAGCCAGCCCATCAGCTTGGAACAATCATTCTTCACACCTCAGATGTATAAATGATCCGACAAATTTCAGATCTAAGCTGAAAACGCATCTTTTGTATATTTCATACCCAATTTAAAACCTGCATATTTTGTTCTATTATACTTTCTAATCGATCGCGAATATCAATCAGATGCAGTGTTCACATTTAGATTTAAAACACGCCTTAATGCGCCCTTGAGGTGATGATTATTATTATGATAGGACAATGAGCAGTGTTTGGGATCAGTATAACGGACAGGGTGAGAAACACCCCTATCAATAAAAACCAGAATAAGAGTGTCGGACATCATCAAAAGAGTGGCAGTATTAAAATGGCACTGGATGCGCCATGTCGCTCGTAGTTCTGACAATAGATAAACAAAACGCCTTCTTTGCTGGCGTTCTAGGACTGCGACCCGAAACCCAGGACGTCCTTAACTCCGACGGAGAGACGAAATTAAAGAGACTATCCGAATGACATGGAAGCGTGTTACCTAGGATCGATAGACATGAAAGTAGATGGAGAAGGCATACGTCCTGGAGTAGACGATAAAAATATATAATAAATACCACAGAAATGCAACGTGCTGTTGAAACCGGTCGAAATTTGGAGAATAAGTGGGAAAAACTAAATATTTCTTGAAACATTTTTTAATGAAATTTGATCAAGAAAATAATTTTTTGAACATTAATGTAAAACTCCACGTTTAATAATTAATACGAATGAAAATGTTTGTTTTCTAGAATGTTTATTGTGTTTTATGGGAATGTTTCGTCTTACTAAGGCTTTATCAAATGTATGATGATTAAATGAATGGACAAAACAAATTTAACATTATCAAGGGGTTCCAAAAACAGTTTTTTTACAAGGGTTTGAAAGTATTTAATAGTTTGCCGCAAGTCATGAAGGACTCGGATAATGTTCACAAAATTCCGCAACCAATGTATAGTATACGTTCGGTCACATTTTAAAGTTTTAAAGTTATTAATTTTTTTATTGGTGTTAAATTTCTTCTTTGTGTGCTTTGTGCCTTATTGCTCTTTTTTAATTTGTTTTCATTGTAAATTTAACTATTATGTATTTACTAGTGAAGAAAATGTATTTTTTATAAATAAATAAAGAAATATAAAAAATAAAATAAAATTAACAAACGTTTAATAATGCGTTTAGTAAGGCGACATATGCCAACCCATAAATTATAATAAAACTTCTAGAAAACAGACGTTTACATTAGTATTAATGATGAAAAAACTTCACACAAAAATATTTACTACGCCCGTTTTCTAGAAGTGAAATTATTTTGTTCTATTAAATAGTGTATATAAACGGCTGCGGATTTGATTTTTTCCATATTTGATAATGCCATAGCAAGATGAAACATGTCACTGCCACAAAATATAATAAAACTTATTGAAAAGAGATGTTTTCATCCATATACATACAGTGGAGATTGAATACGAAGAAGCCATGGAAATTAAAGTTTTGCATTTACAAAATGATGTAATTTAGATATTTATACATTATTAGCTTAAAGGTTATAAAATATAATTTTTATATTAATGAAGGCATGGTATCTTTCAAACAAATCGAAATAAAGACGTTTATATAAGTGCAACTAGTTTCTTTACTTTACCCATAATGAGTTTTCTACTCATGGGAATACAATGTAACTATTGTATGTTTATAAATAAATAAATAAATAAAATTCGTCATCCCTTTATGTTGTGTTGTGTTATTCACAATTGAATATTTTTTTAAAAGCATTCTATTCTGACAACACTCTTTTGCGCATTTCACAAACATGTTTTGGGACACTGAGAAACCACGTATGTGTCCCAAAACGTGTTTGTGAAATGTGCAAAAAAGTGTTTTGAAAATAATGGAACCTGTATCGTTTTGATTTATAAATATTGTCATTTTTTTAAGAACGCAATGTAATTTATTAAAAAAAAAACGCTACTTTTTTATTAATAGACATCAATACTTAACTTAAATTTAATGTTTACTGTACAAATTATTTAGTATTTACAAAATTATATATTTTTATAAATTATACTGAAACACGCCTTTCCAAAATATAATACTGCTTTAATTATTTTTTACAATTTATCCTCATTTAGTATTTATAACTAACATTCGAATGAAAAAAAAACACGGTTTGGATAATTGAAAAATATTGATTGAAGAAATTTGTTATTCTCATAAAATATATAAAAACTTCTTAAAAAGGGGTTATTATTCATATTAATTATGTATTATGTAGTTTTACGTCATTGTTCAAGAAATAAAAAATCAGATTAAAAAATAGGTTTATTTAAAACCGGGTGTTTTTGTGATTGTAAATATTAATATTTTTAAATTTATTGTTTCTTTAAGAATGATATAAATTTCTGCATTTCATGATTAATATGATTAATAAATGATTTCTTTCTTATGGGAATGACGTATTTCGCAATATTTAATCATAAGATAATGCCCTAGCGAACGAAATATTTCACTGCAAAAAAACATATTAAAATATTTATTCATTTTTATTATTTCAATTTATCTCATGGAAAATTAGTTGGTTCAGGAAATTCGTTTATTAAAAGTATTTATATTTGTCAAAGCAAGGAAACTAAACAGTCCGCAAGGCACACACAAAGAAGAAAAACAAGAAATTTTGAAACATGTATCCAGAAAGGTTAAATCAATGCCCTGAAAATTCCCAAAAAATATAATAATATTAATGATTCTTGAATAAGTCCGTTTTATAGAAGTTTTATTATCAATATCAAATGTGCACAAATATATTTGAAAATGCCTTAACCACCCTACGTATTTGAACGTTAGTGATACGTTCACTTTGACTGTAGCATTCTGCGCTATCCCGTATCACGTACGCGCTTGAGAAATAGTAATGTACCTAAAATGTACAAACTGTTAGGGATTGGGTGCCAACAACACTTGAGTACAAGTCTTCATAAACATGATAGAAGGGGCAGGCGAAGTGTGCGGCCGAGTATTTGACGTTTCGTAATTTAAAAAAATTAAATTAATATATAATTAAATTTCAATAATAAAAACTCTGCTTTTTTTGCATGTTTCTCGGAAAATTACCTGAAGGTAGGGCGGTTAAACAAGCAAAACATATCATTCACATAAAAACTTCTAGAAAACAGACGTTTTCGTTCGTATTAATTACAAGAAATAGATTTACTAATTGCTTGATCAATGTCGTTAAATTACAAACAGAATTATTAATCATTTATTTTATACACTCGGTTTATTCATTATTTTAATAAATAGTGCCATAGGTTCCCAACCATTTTTGGCCTACCACCCCCTTGTTGAAAAAAAAATACTAGCTTTTCACTTATTTGAAAAAAAAACCCACCGATTTTCATTCTTGATATAGCCCAATTCATTTAGTAATTTGTTGGTTTCCCCTTTGCCTGGATAATAATTTTATTGTTAATTGAAATTTTAGGGCGTTTTATTTTGGATTTAAAACAAAAGACTAACGTCGAAGATTTAAATCAATAGTATTAGATAATCAAATGATTTTATTGAAATCTCTTGATGAAAGTTCCTTAAAATAATAATTAAATTAAACAATTTTTTTTAACTATTTTCACTTTTGTCTTTATTTCGACAGCGACCGGTTTCGCCAGGCTCGCTGGCATTGACGGTCTGGACCAGTCTGTCGATGGTCAATGGACAGACTGACTCGCTGGCATCTGTCGATTTACCAGTCTGTCGATGCCAGAGAGCTTGGCAAAACCGGTCGCTGTCGTAATAAAGACAAAAGTGGAAGTAGTTAAAAAATGGTATTAGAATTCATTTCACAATCTTCAAGAAGAGCAGAAAACAGGTCATTATTATAAAGAAGTAATATAATTGTGTCCATGCTTGAACCCATGTCCTCTGGATCAGGAGTCAGAGCCACCACCTTATTTATTCTTGCGAATTGAAAGTTACTTCCTAAGGAAGCGGTAGTTGGTTGGACTATGGACCAAAAATCCTTTAAGATTTCTTCAAAGTCCACAAATTAAACTAAACCATTTGAAGCCCTTTACTGATGCTTTCAACGTGCTCTTTAGCCTTCATCCTAAGAGCCGCTATGGAGGTGGTCCTGGGGTCCTGTCCATCGCCTCTGTTCTGGTGGTGGATCTGGTGCGACATCTGGTTGGGGCTTGGCGGTCGCTCCACCAGGGCGGGGGCCAGGTAGCTCGGGTATCCAGTCTGGGGGTGGCTGAGGAAGCCAGGAAGAGCCGACAGGATAGGGGGGGACAGCCAGGGATCCACAGGAAGCTGCAGACCCTGCCCGGAGCACGCCATCCGAGAGAGGGAACTCACGGCGTGGTATTCGCTCAAGCCGAGTCTAGCTGCTTCCATCTTCTCCTGCCTGCGCCATTTCGCTCGCCTGTTTTGAAACCAGACCTGTAACAAAACAACGTATCATATTAGTATACGAACTACATTCTTCAGAACATGGGGATTTAATTCATCTGATGTCGTCAATAGATTAACCAAGAAACAGTGGTGAGATTCTGTAAGTCTCAATGCCTGCGGTAGGCTGGCCATCCCTTCGGTGATGATTCACAAAGAGTTGGCACGAGAGATCGTGTCATTTATGATTTAGATTATTCAGGACATAGGTATCATAAACCAAGCTAGGGAACGAAACGCCGTACACTCTTCTAGTGGAACGGAAGGCCTGATGATAACAGTCAACAGGCCGGCTTCTCCTGGAGAGTTTTAGGTGGTTTCCTCTCCACAAGAGCAAATGCTGAGATGTTCCTTTTGGTCCACCATAGATTGTCCCTTCCAAATCCCGAATTCAGTAGCTAGCTAGATAGAACCTTAAGTACAATTAAAGCAGAACATCCATTTGTTGATTTATAAACCTTGTTCATAATATCCAAGGTAAATAATAATGCAACTCTCATATAAAAAAATTTAAAAAAACCCAGGGGTCCCTGGGATCATTCAGAGGCTCCGTGGAAAATTGAAATTGATTTGAAGCTCCCTGAACAACGTCAGGGGGACCGCGCAAGGTTTACGGCGACTTTTTTTGTTTTTATCTCATTCATTCAGGTAGTCTGCAAAAAACAAAAGAAATCAGCAGGGGGTCCACGGGACAAACAAGTTTGGGAACCACTGGTTTAGATTCACAATTGGACCCGGTAGTTGTCCGTTAAAACCTTCTGGAAAGTTCATGAATAATAGACCTTCTGACCTGAGAATAATTCATAGTTTGGTTTGTTTACCATAGATAGCGCTGATGTCGAATTCTGTATTTGATTTAAGTATGCGCAAATAACTTGCGTTGTAGCGTGGCGTTGATTTATATTCTGTTCGCTGTGTATCGATATTTCATGTACAGCATGCAGCTAATAGCAGGCAAGCCAGCGTTCGGGCAGGGGAATGTCTGTCGGGTCCGCTAGTAGAAATATAATATTATTTTATTTTTTATCTTTGTTTTCATTATTTCCAATGATCTTCTATCAAAATTTATGAAAAAATCGTACTTTGGAATATTTTAAAAAATAAAATCTAACTAACTAACTAACTAACTAACTAACTAACCATCACGACATTTCTCCGGAGGGGTAGGCAAAGAAGATGGATCGCCACAATGCTCTATCCCGGCATACCTCTCTGGGATTCCTCTACCTTCATACATCGTACCATGCACGCACGTCGATTATTCCGACATCGAATGTGGCCGCCTTTTAGTAATTGATTAATTTAGTCATGCCATGTTTTCCTCGGTCGTCCTCAGCTTCTTTTTCCACTCGCTACTTGTGTACAACTTTTTAACCATTCTACTCTCATCCATTCGTTCCATATGTCCAAACCATTTCAGGGATCCTTTTTTAATTTTATCCTTACATTTCTCTCTTATGTCATCGTTCGGTATTCTATCATATTACGTTTTCCCGCCCATTATTTTTAGTGATCTCATTTCTACGGCGTTTATCCTGCTTTCATCCTTCTTTTAATTTTCTTTTGCCAGCTCCAAGCTTCATTTCCATACATGAGGGTCGGCACTAGAACTCTATTGTGTACTGCCATCTTTGCTTCTGTGGATATATGTCTATTTGCAGTAATGACATTAAATTTTTTGGAAAGTTAAAAGAAAATAACGTAGAAGATAGATCCAAAACTTCCAAGGTGGAAGTAACGGCGCCGCTATACAAACAATTCACCACCCTTGTTATTATTTATTATCCCCTGAGACTTTCGTGACACCCTGTAAACAGCAAAGCTTTGCACGGAACTTGATACAGGGCGGGTCCACCATGAATTTGTTTACAAATTAAAAATATATAATACATATGTGATCACTACGAATCAAAGATGGCAGTGCACAATAAGGTTGTAGTGCCGATCCTCGCGTACAGAAGTGAAGCTTTGGAATTGGCAGAAAAAATATGAAAGTAGTATAAATGCCGTAGAAATGAGATCTTTTAGACAAATTTGTGGAAAATCTTTGTATGATATTGTCGAATTAAAATGAAAGAAATGAATGCGATTCGAATGAAAGTGTTATGAACAAAATAATGAGAGAAACATTAAGATGGGACACATGGAAAGAAGGAATGAAGAAAGATTGTTAAAAAATAGTATATAGAACTAGAAATGTAGGAAGACGAGGAAAACTCGGCAAATAAATCAAATATTGAATTTCGGTCACGTGGCGAGTCGGAAAAATCGACGTGCGAGCATCACACGATGTATTAATGTTGAAGATGTGAGAGAAGTATGTCAGGCTATTGTTTCATGTGATGTTTAGTTAACAATAACATGCATTTGTTAACAATAAATATGCAAAATTTTCGTTTATATATATTATTTAATTTTAGATAAACTTAGGCGTTAACACTGTGGAATTCCATAATGACGAGTTTTTATGAATTAAAACACTGTTTTTTCCAATTTTGAGTTTATTTTTCTCGACATGTTTCGAAGGCTTACACCTTCATCATCGGAAAAACGATATGAACTCATTATATCGTTCTCGTTTATATCGTTCTCCCGGTAAAGAAGGTGTAAAGCCTTTGAAACATGTCGAGAAAAATAAACTCAAAATTTGAAAAACAGTGTTTTATTTAATAAAGATCTTCTGCTTAATGCTTAATCCAATCTTAAAAAATGGCGCTAGTGTAGATTGCACTAAAAAATGTGAAGTGTAGTCCAACATTGTAGCATATATACATTTTCCAAAAAATTGTCAGACGTGGTGGTCGTAAGAAGGGCGGAATCGGAATCTTAATCCAACCAATAACGCCTCGACCACCATATTCTGTTTCCAATTTGCATCTACGTCTCTATTGAGATACAATTAATCCTTAAAACGATAACCCGCAACGGGTAAAATCCAGTATTCGTCTACAAGTATTTGCATACATTCAAAATAGTGTTTTAATTCATAAAAATTCGATATATTATTTAATAAAGTGTGTATGCGCAACCCTTGATTTTTTTATTGGTTTTTTATAACGTTTTCCTAACTAGGGGAGTTTCCAAGTGACTGTCTGTGCCAGCCTCGCTCTTACATGGTTAGATTTAACGTCCCTGCCAAGTAATAGGAGGTGTTTAACCTTGGGCGGGCGGTGGCGTGTTTTTAAACTTGACTAATAATTTTATGTGACAACGAATTGAGCTCTCATGACAGATATCTGTATTTTAAATGAGCTATTAAGCACATTTTAAGCGATTTAATGACTAAATTAGAAGTAATTTGGACAGTTCGTGTGTATTGATATAAATATAATAAATAAGCTTGGAGCTGGCAAAAGAAGGATAAACGCCGTAGAAATGAGATCACTAAGAATAATGTGCGGGAAAACGTTGAATGATAGAATACCGAACGATGAAATAAGAAAGAAATGTAAGGCAGATGACTGCACCATGGATAAAATTAAAAAAGGATCCCTGGGATGGTTTGGATATATGAAACGAATGGATGGGAGTAGAATGGTTAAAAAGTTGTACACAAGCAGCGTGAGTGGAAAAAGAAGCCGAGGACGTCCGAGGAAAACATGGCATGACCAAATTAATCAATTACTAAAAGGCGGTCATATTCGAAGTCGGCATAATCGACGTGCGTGCATGGTACGATGTATGAATGTAGAGGAAGCCCGAGAGGTATGCCATGACAGAGCATTGTGGTGATCCATCCTCTCTGCCTACCCCTCCGGGGAAATGGCGTGATGGTTAGTTAGTTATATAATAAATAACAAATATAAATATATCGACTGAAGAAAGATGGCGCAGTGCACAATGGGGTTCTAGTGCCGACCCTTATGTATGGAAGTGAAGTTTGCAGTTAGTAAAAGTAGGATGAGAGTAGCATAAATGTCTTAGACATGAGATCACTTAGAATAATGTGCAGAAAAACAATGTACGATTAAATACCTAAATAATCACTTAAATGGTTTGGACATCTCCTTTGGTCTATCACCTTTGTTTTTTTCCTTGTATACAACAGGTCGTTTGAACCCAATTACTGTATACAGTTTATTTTAGCTATTATATTGTTTCTTGTGACATGGTAACCAATCTATCGCCATTTTATTGTCACGTGAATTCCACACCAGACCAAAGACAGTGTGACAATCATTCGCCATCGCCGGGATTCGAACCCGGGACCTTTGGAATGGAAGTCAGAGCTCTCACCACTCTGCCACGAAGGTCGAAGTCACCTCATTTAAAATACGAATCGCTTTCAATACAAGAAAACTTTGTAGGGCCTCTGTGCGGCAATTTGGGGCATAAAATAATATATGCCCCCATTCAATGCTTTACCTATCGCTTCATAGAGACGGCGTGATATTTAGATGGTTTTAAAAGTTTTTATTTGAAAAAATGTTTTGAACTTCATTGCACTAGCTTATATATCTGAACTCTGCATCAACGAGAACCTGAATGCCAGACAGTCTACATTGCGATCAGCTAACTCTTTTGCGATTGGTAGATTGACTGTGCCAAAACGCTGTCCATTAAAACTTTGGCGACCGACCCTTCGCAGTAGCCGGCCCTTCAGCCTGGAACAATCTTCCAGCGGACCTAAAGTGCATAGATAATCAGTTAAAGTTTAGATCGAGACTCAAAACACACTTTTATAAAATATCATTTCCTGATAGGAAGGGCTGATCGACTACGTCAGGTGCAGCCCTCATACTAAATATGTTTATTTTTTTTTAGCTAGTTCATAAAACGGAATATTTTCTACAGCGCCCTTGAGATGAGTAATTCATAATAATGGCGCTCTATACATTATTAAATTTAAATATATTTTTAAGTAAAAAAATTAAGTAAAAATATTTTAACTAACTAACCGTTACGCCGTCTCGCCGAAGGGGTGAGCAGAAATAATGGACTGCCACACTTTTCTTTCCTAACATATTTCTCTCGCTTCCTTAACATTCATACATCGTGTCACGCTCGCGGGTCATAATAATTTAATGTTGAAAAAATATTTTAAGTATTAGTATATTAATAAAAAGGCACGCTATTAGAATTGCCTAACCATTATAGCAAATATGTACAGCACACAAATCATTAAACTAAACCAATTTGTTAAGATAATTTTCGGCGTTTAACTCGCTCGGCATGCAAGCGTCACACGTCACTTTCGAAAATGGAACATACGTCACGTGAGCTGCCCGATTCGTGACTGGTTAATTGAATTAATTATGAACGTAGCAAGCAGGGTTAGCCAACCACGGGCTGAGAACCAATGTTTAACCGGGGCGTTGGAATTCCTAGCCGGCTGTACGTTAATTTTTTAATTAGGAAACTACCCTGGTCTCGTGAACTTAATATGAAATTTGTTTGATTTTCTTATCGCGATCAAGTGTTATCGCGAACAAAGAAAAGATTATGCCAAAAATGCGAGCGGTACCTACGTAGAATATACTCGAACGCTTATATGTACAAGAACATATTACTATAAAAGCAAAGTTTGACATAATTACCAGTCCGTTTTAATCGCCTGGAAATAATTTACCGTTGATTTGGAAGGAGAATTATAAGCACTTTTTTATATCCACTTTATGTAACTAACTAACTAACTAACTAACCATCACACCGTCTCCCCGGGGTAAACAGAAAAAATTGGAACACCACACTGTTCTGTCCTGACATACTTCTCTCGATCCTTCTACATTCATACATCTTGTCATGCAAGCACGTCGATTTCTCCGACTCCTCACGTGACCGACATTTAATATTTTATTAATTTGATCGTGCCACGTTTTCCTCGGCCTTCCTCTATTTCTAGCTCCGTTCACGCCGTTTGCATATACCTTCTTTACCATTCTGTCTTAACTCATTCTTTCCATGTGTCCAAACCATCTTAATGACCCTTTCCTTATTTTGCTCATAAAACATTCATTCGCACCACATTCACTTCTTATATTTGCATTTGTCACTCTATTATATATAGATTTTCCACACATTCGTCTTAGAGGTATCATTTTTACTGCATATATACTACTTTCATCCTTGAATAAATGGAATATTACATTGTTGTTCAAGAAATAATAAATATGAAAACAATAGATTATTAATAATAGTGTTATATCATTTTTATTTTGTTATTTTATTTTATATTATTTGTTAAAGATTTATATTATGGACGTTGGACGATCGAAGTGTGAGCGGGAGATGCCTATTGGTGGCGATGAGGATCGCAACTCATCACACTGCGTCTCTCTAACTAACTAACCATCACGCCGTCTCCCTGAAGGGGTAGGCAGAAAGAATGGACTGCCACACCTTTCTTTCCTGACATATTTCTCTCGCTTCCTCAACATTCATACATCGTGTCATGCACGCGCGTCGATTTCTCTGACTCCTCACATGGCCGACATTCAAAATTTGATTTATTTGATCGTGCCACGTTTTCCTTGGTCTTCCTCTATTTCTGGTACCATTTACATCATTAACATATATTTTTTTTACCATTCTTTCTTTCCATATGTCCAAACCATCTTAATGATCTTTTCGTTATTTTGTTCATGACACCATCATTCGCACCGCATTCACTTCTTATATTTTCATTCGACACTTTATCATACACAGAATATCCACACATTCGTCTAAGAGATCTCATTTCTACTGCATTTATTCTACTTTCATCCTTCCTTTGCCAGTTCCATGCTTCGCTTCCATACATAAGGGTCGGTAGAAGAACATGCGTCTCTCGCGGGGGCGAAAAGAGAAGGATGGAGTGCCGCATCGGTTAAAGTGTGGCAGTCCATTATTTCTGCCAACCCCTTCGGTGAGACGGCGTGATGGTTAGGTTTGGTTAGGTTAGGTTACTAATTAATAAGTTTAAAATATTTTAGAAAAAGTGTCTACCGTTCCAAGACTTAAGTCCTCTAAGTTAACACAACTTCTTGATGTTGTTTTAAATCATAGGTTTCCAGTCTTTTGTGGGCCACCGCCCCCTTTACAAGAAAAATAAAAGTTCAACGCCCCCCTTCCATAAAAGTTATTCCAAATATTTAGAAACACATAGTTGAATTTTAAAATATTATTAAATCTTTTAAACTAACTAACTAACTAACCATCACGCCGTATCCCCGAAAGGGTAGGCAGAAAGAATGGACTGTCACACTTTTACTGATGCGGCACTCTATCCTTCTCTTTTCGCCCCGCGGGAGACGCGGTGTGATGGGTTGCGAACCTCATCGCCACCAATAGACATCTCCCGCGCACACTTCGATCGTCCAACACCCACAAAATAAATCTAAAACAAATAATATAAAATACAATGATATAAAATAAAATAACAAAACAAAACAACAAAGTAAAAATAATTTAACACAAAATTTTCTTTTTAGGTGGTGCACATATTGTCTATTTAATTTATGTTCCACGTATCCACCGTTTTTTAATTTAGCACATAATATAATAACACACAATGTTTTTTTCGATGTTGAACATGTTGACATGGACGATCCGGACTTTTGTGTTTATTTAATTTAATAAAATAAAAATAGTTTAGAATAATAAAATAAAATCTTTATGTATCTGAAAACGACATATATGGTAGAATACCGAACGAAGAAAAAGAATAAATGATTAAAGTGTTTTTTTTTTGTCTTTTTAGACTATATTTTTTTATCTGCCCACGCTCTCTATTTTTCTGGGTCTTCTACTGCCCCTTGAAAGTCCCAAACGCCCACAAGGGGGTATAACGCCCACTTTGAGAACCTAGGCTTTAAATGATACGTTAGCCACAAATACCGGCAAAGAGACCATAAACATAAAAAATACTACATACTTTAATATAGTAAATAAAATAGTAAAAATATTTGTAGATTTTTTTGTTGCGGATTCCAAATTCAAAAAGTATTTAGTGAGTAGATCCAGCAGAATAAAGCTTTCCAGATTTTATTACATGGGAGAATGGGTTTGCCATAACAATGAAATAAAACACATTATAATGTGAACGAACAAGTACTGAGTGTATTATCGGAAATCGTAAGAACGCAAATATTTTTTATCAACTTAAACGCCGAAATTAGTAGAATTTCCTTTATAATGCTTTCACTACCCTCCAAAGGCGTATCGTGACAAATTTAAAAAGTATAAAATCGCTATGGATTCGCAATGAGAGAAGGCGCAATCATCTTCTTCAGCCTGTTGTGGCCGTCCACTCCTGGACGTAGGTCTCTCAAACAATAAATAATATTAATTTCAAATCAAATTAAATAATAATTAAATAAAACGATGTTTTTTAACTACTTCCACTTTTGTATTTATTTCGACAGCGACCGGTTTCGCCAGGCTCGCTGGCATCGACAGACGGTCGCTGTCGAAATAAAGACAAAAGTGGAAGTAGTTAAAAAACATCGCTTTATTTAATTATAATATTATTTAAAATGAACTTCCATCAAGAGATTCAAATTATCAAATTAGTTTATTTCATCAATAGACATTACAAAATTAATTTTTAAGGCATCTATTGAGAACAGGTAAAATAATATATTGTGTATAGTATACTACCAGAAACGCATGAGAGATGGTTCGACATTAAGAAGACAAGATACTCTCCAGAATTTAGAGTATTTGACTTCTGAACGTACTTTCACTAACATAAAAGACGTCGATCTCCGAAGAGACCGCGTTCAGCAGATTAATTGCTCTTCCCACCGGTATCACCAGCAGGATGGTTATGGCGGCCGGTAAATAAAACAATCTGTGCAATCTATATCATCTATCAGGGACAAAAAACCGAACACCCTCCAGCACGGCCGAGTTCTCGAAGTATTCTCTGAGTAATCTAAAGAAATGGGTTATGAGATGCCCATCTCTTGGAAGCTGCAGAGAGTTGGTCACAAGCATTCCCAAAAGAATTTCTGGCAATAAAAGTGTCCAAGTCACATCAATCAACCATAATTTCACTAGATACTTGGCGCCTTTTGCGTTTCCATCGACTTTTCATTATTATGTTAATTTTAAAAACCCTAATAACTCTGATTGTTTTTCTTGATGTATTAACTAGATACTGGGAAATGCGGTCAAACGAAAAGAAAAAACATAGGGTAATCGATATTAGTACTGAAAGTTAAATTTTGTTGTTTTTATGTTTTTTTAGCCCTAAACTTGTTTGTTAAAAATGCAAAAAAAATTATTGCAGAAATGTTATTATATTTTTTGGAAATGACATGTTTCACCTTGTTAAGGTATTATCAATAATCGTGGATTCACATTTGAATAACTTTTTGAAAATATGAATTTTCACAAAGATATTTTGCGCTTTTAACTTTAAAAATCATGAATTCATACACCGAAGAAGGGTAGTCTGTGTCTTGAAACATGTTTGTGAAAGGTGCGAAAAATTGTTGTGAAAATACAACGTTTTTAAAAAGTTATTCAAATAATATTAAATTTGTATTTCTATACGCCACTGGATATCTTTCTTTCTGGCCACCCCTCCAAATGCCTTATACATTTCGTGTTCCGCAGTGGATTAATAGGCCCTTATCAAATGTCAACAATCGTTTTCAGAAACAAAAATAACAAAAGAGAACACAAAGTGAAATTATTAATCTTGCTTGTTATTTTGTTAGCCAATCGAAATAAAGAATTTTTTGTGATTCAGTGACGAAATCGCATTAGCCTCAGTTTTCAAATAAAGTACTTATTGTTATTTTGATACCCCAGAAAAAATAGTCATCTTTGAACTAAATATAAGAAACGATTTTTTTAATATTTACGGTATACCTCAGGGATAATAATTAGGACCCTTTTTTATCCATCACTATTTCTCATTATAGGCTGAACTCTCAGAGATCGGATTAGAAATGAGACAGATGATGAGTAGTGTCTGTGGTGTTATAGATAAAGTGAGGTGGGGAATAACCATGTAGACCGCATGGAAGATATGAGACTAGAACTTTGACTAGCCTATAGACGAAGTCAAAATAAATTCCCCACCAGTTAGAAAAAAAAACGGATTTTTTTTTTTGGACTGAACTAAAAGAAACCTTGAACTTGAAGAACTGATTAACCATGAAGCTGTAGTGAGATTCTGTAAGTCTCAACGCCTACGGTGGGCTGGCTATGTGGAAAGAATGCCAGAGGGTAGAACACCACAAATTATATCCAGATGGGTGCATTGCGAAAAGAGACCAAGAGGCACACCGGGGAAAAGATGGGCGGATTGCGTGGAAAAAGATTGGGAGAAAATGGAAGGAGCTGAGGAATGGAGACCGTTGTGGAGGAGGCCAAGTCCCACATCGGCATGTAGCGCCGAGAAATGAATGAATGAATGAACCAGTTAGAGATTAGCAGAAAGGGCGCAGAAGAGATGGAGGGATGGCTAGACGTCATTATTCCAATGACAGCTCACCACAACAAACAGGTCATACGACATAGATCAAGAGGAGGGTACGGATATGTGGGAGACCACCAACAAAATGATTGGCATCGACAAAAGAATAAGGAAGACATTCACGATGTGTGGAGATAAAGTCAATTCCTTCTGCAATGACAAGGCTACAACGAAGGAATGCCGAAAGGTGGAACCGTTGCAGAAAGGAAACACTAGGAGTCCTGCAATTGTTCATCAGGATTTTGTCCCCTTAACATAAAAAAATACCAGAAAGAAGAACAAGTCAGGAATGTTTTGGATATTCATTCATTTCAGGATGGTTCAACTTCAAAATTTTCCAGAATATAGGGTATTAGGAATAAATAGAAACGATCGCGTGTTGCGTTAGCACACATCGTAAAATACGCGCTTTGTCACTGCAGTCTGAAACACTTGTCGAAAAGTCTCAATGATTAGAGTCATTATATATTTTTAGCTGATTAAGTTAATTAAGACAAAGATTTTCAAGGGATTTTTGAAAAGGAAGAAACCACGACAGTCTGCAACATTAGCGTGAATGGTGAAAATTTGGAGCAAGTAGTTGAGTTCGTGTATTTAGGTAGTATGTTAACAAGAGATGGGCGAGTGGAGAGGGATATTGAAAGAAGGGTTGGGGCAGGCAACAAATTTAATGGTGCACTTAAAGTTGTCATCGCAAACAAAAACCTGTCAAAAAAAGCTATAATGGCAGTGCACAATGGTGTTCTTCTACCGACCTTTATGTATGGAAGCGAAGCATGGAACTGGCAAAAGAAGGATGAAAGTAGAATAAATGCAGTTGAAATGAGATCTCTTAGAAGAATGTGTGGATACTCTGTGTATGATAGAGTGCCGAATGAAAATGTAAGAAGTGAATGCGGTGCGAATGATGGTGTCATGAATAAAATAATGAAAGGATCATTAAGATGGTTTGGACATACTGAAAGAATGAATGAAGAAAGAATGGTAAAAAAATTATATGTTAATGATGTAAATGGAACAAGAAATAGAGGAATACCGAGGAAAACGTGGCACGATCAAATAAATGTCGGCCATGTGAGGAGTCAGAGAAATCGACGCGCGTGCATGACACGATGTATGAATGTTGAGGAAGCGAGAGAAATATGTCAGGAAAGAAAAGTGTGGCTGTCCATTCTTTCTGCCTACCCCTTCGGGGAGACGGCGTGATGGTTAGTTAGTTAGTTATTTTCAAGGGAGTAATTTTTACTAAAAGTAAGAAAGAATCAATATAATGAAATTATACAATACAAAAAACACATAATGAAAAACTGACATCGAACATAAGGAAACTATGATTTTAAAATTGTTTGGAACAGTATTTCTTCTTCTTCTTTTTCCTTGTTAGACCTATGTGGTCTGTTCTCCAAAGTGATCCTCCTGTGAAGTAGACTTCCAGCTGTCTTTCCATCTTTTAGGAGGTCTTCCACGAGGACGAGTCCCATGAGGCTGATTATGTATTGCAATATAGGGGAATATACTAAGAAAATTGAAAATAACATAGTTCAATTCACAAAATATAAAAAACACCACATATTTCGGAGGATACCTCCATCTTCAGGTGTAAAAATATAATAAGAACTAAACAAATAAAAACTTTCATACTTATTTTAAAACGTAATACCAACAGTTTTACATATTGGATTTTATTCAAACTACTATCAAAACCTTTCTGGGGCTAATGAAAACAAACTGTGATATTTTCAGCGAAATCTGTCCAGTAATTTTTAAGAAAATCAATGACAGCAGACAAACATTCATTTTCATTTTTATTGACTACTTTTTTTTCAAATTAACCATAGTTATATCATTTGTTTTGCGGTTTTTGAATCAGTTATTGTATACGTCATGAATAGGCGTAACCTGAGAGTTTTGATCAAGATAACTCTACCACAAAGGATAATGGGTATGATTTGTTAGATACCGTGTCGCCGACTAGAGTTTATATTTTTACGATGTACGACAGCTCGTTGTTCTGGCAATAAAAGTGTCCAAGTCACATCAATCAACCATAATTTCACTAGATACTTGGCGCCTTTTGCGTTTCCATCGACATTTCATTATTATAATATGTTAATTTGAAAAGCTCTCATAACTATGATAGTTTTTCTTGATATGTTAACTAGATACAGGGAAATGCGGTCAAACGAAAGAAAAAAACACAAGGAAATCGATATTAATGTTATTATATTTTTTGGGAATGACCTATTTCGCCTTGTTAAGGCATTATTAATATTTGGCAATGCTATCAATATAAATTATTTAATATGGTTAATTAATACGATTGAAAACATCTGTTTTCTAGAAGTTATATTATATATTATGTGAATGGCATTTGATAATGCCTTAGACTGTCCTTAGATGCCCTTCACACAAAATAATAAAAAAAGCTTCTAGAAAACAGACGTTTTCATTTGTAATAAATGGAGTTTTACATCACTGTTCAAGAAACAATAGATTCTATGGTTAGTTGGTTTACTTATTTATTAGTAAAACAAACCCTCTTCAAGGAATTTTGGGCCGTTTGATGCGTTGATCAATCATGACAAAACTAATGTCTTTTACGACGTTAATATACGAGTACACACTACAAGTGAATGAGAGAGACATTAAGAAGTTTTCCATACTTAATTGAGTTTTATTAACTGTTCTTTGTGTGGACTGTGAGTATAGCACCCCCTCTCGGTGAATATTATAATTACAGGATATTATTTAAGGGTGGCAATAGGGTGACTAAATTTTCTAGGAATGTTAAATATCTATAAAAAAATGATTAATATTATCACTTTTTTTTCTCTGTACACAAGACTTTGTTTAATAAATAACATATTTTTTATTTGAAATTTCATGGTAAAAGTTTATTGTTAATAATAATAAAAAATATACATTAATTTTTTTTTTTACATCATTCACTTCCATACATAAGGGTTGGCACTAGAACTTCATTATGTACGGTCCTCTTTACGTTAATGTACATAATTGACTGGAATATTTGTTCCCTATTTGTTCGCTAATTTTTTATTTTCTCTATCAAGATTATATAGAATGCAAAAAATGCCCCCTAGAACGGGTTACCCCAGTTAGGAGATATCATAATCATGTCCTTGATAAATGATAAATAAATAAATGATAATGCCTTTGATCACTACTTTTAATTTATAAAACATGCATCAGGCCCACAATGACTTAAGGAATCGAAGCAATAACAGACACTGTTAGAAAGAAACATCTGCCAAGAGGATCAGAAATGAAAACATTGCGACCTATCGTGGGGAGAACCATTATAGATAGAATACCCAAAGAAGAGATTCGCAGATCCTGCAAAATTTGTGACACAGTGAGATGGACTAGACAGCGAAGATTCTGGATGGACCACATCGCGAGGAAGAATCCAGGGAGGATTCAGCACAAGACTCCAAAGGGCCATCGAAAGATGGAGAGGAAGCTGGACGTATTTATCACCGTAAGAAATTTTGATATCAAATCAAATCAAATCAGTTTATTAACTCAAAAGACATACAATGTAGACCAAACAGTAAAATATTTAAGGCATCTATTAAGTACAGGTAAAATATTATAAAAATACAACATAATACCAGAAACGCATTAGAGATGGTTCGACATTAGGAAGAGAAGATACTTTCTAAAGTCAAGAGTATTTGTCGCCTGAACATCTTCACTAATATGAAAGACGTCGATCTCTGTGGAGATAGCGTTCAGCAGACTAATTGCTCTTCCCACCGGTGTCACCAGAAGCAGATTGGTTCTGGCGGCCGGTAGGTAAAACAATCTGTGCTGTCGCTGTCGGACAATATCTATCAGGGACAAAAAAAGATCTACGCCCTCTAGCACGGCTGAGTTCTCGAAATATCCCTTGATTAATCTAAAGAAATGGGTAATGAGTTGCCCATCTCTTCGAAGCATCCTATATATAATAAACAAAAGAATCCAGAAACGATTTTTAAGATATTTATACCTCAGGGAGTATAACTATTATCCTTTTTTGCACCCCTCACTATTTCTATCAGGAATGTTGGATTTCAACACTCTTGAAACTCGTCGTATGATCTTTCTAGGAAAGCATTTTTTAATCCGGAGGTATTTAAAATCCAGAAATACTGAAAGAGCTAAATCTATACGTTCCCCATAGTTACAGCAGAGCATGGGGGCATATATTATTTTATGCCCCAAATTGCCGCACAGAGGCCCTTCGAAGTTTTCCTGTATTGAAAGCGATTCGTCTTTTAAATGAGGTTTCAAAAGAGATAGACCTCTTTGGATGCAATAATTACGATAAAGGCAGCAAGCAAATAACTGGCTTTTCCTATTAATAAGGTTCTATGTATATTTCATTTGATTTTTTTTTTCACCCTTTAAATCGATTTGGCTTGCGCTGTAATGATGTAAGGAGTTTTTTCAACAAAATAATAATAATAGTAATAAACAGATCGCAAGATTTACATATAATAAAGGGAATAAGAAAGTTTACAGATGTGACAATTAAAACACGATGGACACCCCAAATCTACCCTTAATATTGAGCACAAGGCACGCGCTAATAGCAGCTATATGACCTGGGGTGAAACCATTTGCGCTTCATAAAAAACACAACAGATGTCTCTAGTGTGTTGTGAAATCATTCATTTGTGTGTTGATAACTCTTCACGATACAAAGGGATCGCGAATCGCGCTCCCCATTTTGTCAAACAAATTCGATTGTCAAGTGTTATTATGTAATTTTTGATTTATGACGTCATAAATGTATTATTTAAAGACGTTGATAAATTCCATCGGGTTATTTAATTCATATATCAGGCCTTAACAACTATGCAAAGCATTCTTCAAAATAACTACAACATGAAGATAAATAAAGACAAAACAAAGCTGCTGACTGTAGGCCAAACGCAACATCAGATGAGAGTAGTGATGTCAGGAGTTCCACTAAAGAACACCAAGGAGTTTGTCTACCTCGGGAGCAAAATAACATGGGACGGTCGGTATAAGAGCGAGGTCGACAGCCGTATACATCAGGCTAGGCTTGCATTTAATAAAAGGTCGAAAATAATAGAATATACGGAAGAAAATAATGGAAGAACGATATACGACAGAATCTCAAATGTTGATTGAAATAAGAAAATAATGTAGAGTGGTTCGGACATATGGAGCGCATGGATGGAAAAATAATGATTAAGAAAGTAACGTTAATGATATAAATTTAGTACGGAGTCGAGGCAGACCGAGGAAAACATGGCATGACCAAATTAATCAAATTTTAAAGGTTGGTCATGTCAGAAGCCGGAAAAATCGACGTGCGTGTATGACTCGCTGTATGGATATGGAGGAAGCTAGAGAGGTGTGTCAGGATAGAGTAGTGTGGCGGTCTATTCTCTCTCCCTACCCCTGCGGGGAAACGGCGTGATGTTTTGTTTGTTCGTTTGTCCTATTAAAGTAACATGGATTTTTTACAGTACGTCTAATAGACTTAATAAAAGCACACCGCCTTTAAACAGGAAATAATAGGATTGCAAAGGAAATAATTGAAATGAAGATAAAAGCCCTACAGAGATGTCACTAGTAATCGGATTAAATAATGTAAGAAGAATGACGAAGTGCTTACGTGGAGTTTGCCAAATCATTTGTAATTGGATTGTCGTAGAGATGAAATAATACAATCAAGGGTCGTCAAGAGAACTGTTGTGACAGGTGGAGTGATTTATCCCTTCTTCTTCCTCTTAGTTTAGGTCGTATGACCTGTTCGTGACGGTGGGCTGTCCTGGGATGATTATGTCTAGCCATCTCTCCATCTCTTCGGCGGCCTTCCTGGTAATCTCTTGCTGCTTGGGTTTTCATCTTTAACAATTTTTTTGCAAATATTTGTAAATGTATACTTTTATACCTGTATACGAAATCCTGGATTTTCACCAAAGGGTGGTTAATTCAAATTTAATTGTATCTCAATAGAGACGAAGACGTAAACTGGAAACTGAACATGGATGATCAAGGTGTTTACAGGACTTATGACCTGTCATTGGTTGGGTTAAGCGCACGCTTTATGTAATTACAACATTCCCCATTCCACTTTTGTTATTATGATCATGCATGACACATTTTGGAAGATGTATATATACTTCAAATCCATATCTATCTTCACGTGTCAGTTTCAATCAGCCATCTATGTAGATTTGATTGCACTTGTGAATTTTTCAAGATTAACCTATACAACCGACCCACTAACGCCATCTATGGAGAATGATTTTCGGCATTTAGCAAACTACCTTATTAACACAATGCGAAGGCTGTCGCCTAATTAACGTATTGTTAGGAGTCGCCAGGAGTATTTTTCCATTCTATATGCCAAAGAATCGACCAGAATAATTACAAATATTTGTAAATGTATACTTATACCTGTATACGAAATCCTGGATTTTCACCAAAGGGTGGTTAATTCAAATTTAATTGTATCTCAATAGAGACGAAGACGCAAACTGCATTATCACAATAACAAAGGTGGAATGGGGAATGTTGTAATTACATAAAGCGTGCGCTTAACCCAACCAATGACAGGTCATAAGTCCTGTAAACACCTTGATCACCCATGTTCAGTTTCCAGTTTGCGTCTTCGTCTCTATTGAGATACAATTAAATTATTTTGCAATTTAATGCGGTCCACGTGGTCTCTCCAAAAGCGTATTTTGCTTCTTCCCATATCCGTATCTCACTTTGTCCTCAACACCACAGACTGACCTTATCGTTTCATTTCTGATCCGATCTTAGGGGTTTCAGTTAAGAGCATCAAATTATTGTGGAATGGAATTTAAAAATATTGAATGTTGGGAATTTAAAATAAGAAAACGTTCCCACAGTTTGAGAAACACATCTGACGGGAAATTTCAACGCCGCATCTCTTTAGCGTTAATTATCCTTAGAAGTTTTTAATGAAAATCATTTTTATGGGTTCCAAAAAAGTTGGCGAATTAGCATTTCTTTCGCTTATTCATTTGCGAATTTAGCAATTATTTGTGCGTACACCCGGCTATCTAAATATTTGGACAGATCTTTTTTGGAAAATAGTAGTAATACATTTTTATTAGTTTAAACATTACTTTATTTTGTTGAAAGCTAAGGCAATAATTAACACTGTGGAATTCCATAGTAATAAACTTTTAAATTTGAAAAAAACTTTGTTAAAAATCCACAAACTATTAAAAAACACTACATATTTCGGAGAATACCTTCATCTTGGATTTGAAACATTCATTATTTTAAAATCATAAATTAATTTTAAATAATATCCCAACGTTCATTATTTTAAAATTTCATTCCATAATTAGTTGATACTCTAAATATTTTGTGGATTACATACAAAGTTATTTTCGTTTGATTAAATATAATTATACTTTGTATTAAAATACTTTTTATTTTCACTGAACTCAGACGTGTTTCGGTTACAAGTAACCTTTATCAATGTATACTATTTTTACAATCAAATAAAACAAAGCGGTCATTTATATACTAAATGGAAATCGAGTTTGTATAAAAGTGGAAGGGGTATAATTAGGAATGAGGAGAAGGGAGTACTTACTTGTGAAGAGTAAATTCACACTCATCATTAGTTCTAAGAAAAACCCTTAAATTGTTTTATTTAACAACTCAAAAATTTGCATTATATACTCGTACTTTCTCCCCCAGCCTTAAGATTTCTAAATTCAATATAAGGACACACCGTTCGGCAATAAAGTTCAGTTTGAGAATGTCCTCGCAAGGCGAAATAAATTTGTCACAATTTATATAATTTATATAAATTAAATCCAAGTAAAACTACAAGTAACAATCGTGTTTACTATTATAAATTAATAATGGAGTTTTGCAAAACTAATACCTCAACAATCAATAATAATATATTAGTCATAAATTATAATAAAACTTTTAGAAAACAGACGTTTTTATTCGTATTAATGATTAAATTCAATCATTATTTATTAAATTGTTTCTTCTATTCTCTCTGTGTCCTGTCAGGTCTCCCTATCGTTGACTATCACCAAGTGATGACCTGAGGAAAAATATCCAGAGTGGTATCCCCTTGCCTTCTTTGGAGGATTTTCTGTCGGGGTTACCTTCCCTAAATTAAATTGTTTATTCATTTCTATTTTATAAAGTCGAATGTTTAATTTATAATAATAAACAAGATTGTGTTGGTTTTACTTGGATTTAATTTCAATAGGATTGATGAATTTGTGTCGCCTTGCGAGGACATTCTCAAACTCATGTATATAAATTAACTTATTGAACGCTAAGGCATTAACACTGTGGAATTCCATAGTAATATACTTAGGAAATTGAAAATAACTTTGTTGTCCACTAATAATTATAAACATATTAAAAAAACACTACGTGCTTCGGAGGATACCTCCATCTTCAGGTGTAAAAATATAATATATAATTATATGTTTAAACCTGAAGATGGAGGTATCCTCCGAAACATGTCGTGTTTTTTAAATATTTTTTGTGAATGTATACTTATACTTGTATACGAATACTGGATTTCACCCACCGTGGGTTATCAATTCATGATTTAATTGTATCTCAATAGAGACGAAAATCCAAATTGGAAACTGAATATGGTTGATCAAGGTGTTTACAGGACTTATGACCTGTCATTGGTTGGGTTAAGAGCACGCTTTATGTAATTACAACATTCCCCATTCCACCTATCTTTATGACCATGTATGACAAATTTTTGGAAGTTATATATATGCTAAAGTCCTATGTCAGTTTCACATGTCAGTTTTAGTGTGCCATCTATGTAGATTTTGATTACATATGTTAATCTTTTTAAGATTAATCTATATATAATTTACATACTAACGCCATCTATGGAGATTTATGTTTATTAAGCATTAAGCATTTTTTTAATAATTAGTAAATTAAACAAAGTTATTTTCAATTTCCTAAGTTTATAAATTAATTTTAATAACGGAGTTTTACAGAACTAAAACCTCAACCATCGATAAGTCAAATGTTGAGTTGATATATTTATGAGTTTGAGTGTTCAGTCTGCTCAAAGTCAGATGCCTGTTATGTTTTATAGCGTTTGGGATATAATTAAATTTTCTTCTTCTTTGAAGCGCCACGGAGAAATTAATATTTATTCCACTAACTCGACGATCGTCTGAAATGGGCCCAGCCAATGAAGGCAAATTAATTTAATTTAATTTCACTTTCCATTATTTACTTCACTGAATAATTTCGTAATGAATTAAGGACGTCGCGAAAAGAAAAGCTTTAACGAAAATTTCCAAGATAATTCCATAAATATTGTTTAATTAAAAATATATCACGGAATTAAACATTGTTTTTATTATTTGTCTTTTTATTTTATATTTTTGTTGTATATACAACACTAACATTAAAATAAATTATCAAACCAGTTGTTGGTTTTTAAATTGGCAACATTGTTTTTACAGACTGTCAATTTGACAGTTGACAGTTGATTTGTAGTCAGTACGTTTTGCCATTTTACCCTGAATAGACTGACTGACAAATTTACTTTGAAAATCGTGGTTCGGTTCGCTAAACTTATTTTGCACTACGTCCATTTTACGGTCGGCATAATCGTTCATCCGAACAAGTTATTCGGAAGACCATGGATCGTTTTCACATCACGTACACTCTAGTGAATAATACGCATCCACAAAGACGACAATTGTCAAAAATTGGATTTCACGATTGCGCTTCATTCGAGCTAGCCGTGGCGCTCATATGCCCGAAATCATATTTAAACAATAATGGAAAAAAACATATCTATTCAATAAAGCCAATATCATAGACATTTATATTATTTTAAAGTTTTTTTTTTTTCATTTTGAATATGTATTTTATACCTCTAAAAAAACACCTTATACGATGTGATGTATGGTCATACCAGCGTAGTTGTCTCTTAATGATAACAGCCTAAATACTCGTCATATTGACCTCTGATAGTAAGTTGTCATTTGTCCTGTCATTTCGCATTTACATTCATAGGTTCTGTGTTTCTAAATGTAGATTTCTAAAGTGTTTGTTGATCGTTGATTCATTTAAGCGATTTTTTATTAAATCACTTTATATTTACAAATTTTATTTTCTAAGTGGGGAACCAAATTTTATACAAATACACTCAATCAAAGATTGAATCAAATAAACATTCTAAATATAAATATTTGAAATGAAAGTAACGTTGAATGAAATGTTATTGATTCGTATATTTAAAATGAAAAGAGATGGCGCTATTCTGTCACCCCACCCCTTAAGCCTCACCTGTCCAAACTACCCCAGAAACTAAAGATTAAGGGTGGAAGATGGGAGGGACCGAAGGGGCGCCTGGATCCTCCCCTCGGCGGCTCCATCTTGGATTCTGGTCCGGTACCAAAAGTTGTACAATAAATAATGCTCACCCCAGTAAAATTCGAGGGGAATCTAGGGACATCTGAATGGATTAGGGTGACTATTTTTTTATAACTACCTAACTAACCAACCATCAAGCCGATTCCACGGAGGGGTAAGCAGAGAGGATGGACCACCATACCGTTCTGTCCTGACATACCCCTCTAGTTTCTTCCACATTCATACATCGTAGCATGCACGTTCCTCGATTTTGCCAACTTCAAATGTGGCCGCCTTTCAATATTTGATTAATTTGCTTTCCTTGGTCTTCCACGACTTCCCCTTCCACTTACACTGCTTGTGTACAGCATTTTAACCATTCTTCTCTCGCCCATTCGTTCCATATGTCCAAACCATCTGAGGGATCTTTTTTAATTTCACTTATGATGCAATCATCTGCCTTACATTTCTTCCTTATTTCGTCGTACGGTATTCTATCATTTGTGGTTTTCCCACACATTTTATATATTATTTTTTATTTTAATGTGAAATGAGAGGTTTTATCAAAAAATATAAAGAACCCCTTCTGAACCCAAGTGTTGAATTATATAAATAACGTTTATTTTTAATTGTGTCTTTTATTTTTATGGATATTATTTGAAATATAATATTAATTTATAATGTCTTAATACAAATAAGTCTTCTTCTTCTTCTTCATATATCTATAAACAGAAGTATGTATTTTGATAAATAGAATCTCCAAAATTATGCTATTAGATATGTTATTTATTTTTTCGGCATTCACTTTGTGGTAGGACATGATTAAATTTTAAATAAAACACTTTTTTTTCACCAAATGAGTATTATATTGTACACGACTAGTTTCGGAAGCTACAGATGCTTCCATCTACAGGTTTAAATATAAACTACGAATACACAATACAGTTTATATTTAAACCTGTAGATAGAAGCATCTGTAGTTTCCGAAACTAGTCGTGTAAAATACAATACTCAAGTGGTGAAAAACAAGTGTTTTATTTACAATTTATGCTAATAGAATTTTTTTGACGAATTTTTATAAATTAAAACACTGTTTTTTCCACTTTTGAGTTTGTTTTTTGTTTGTTTTTTCGAAGGCTTATACCTTCATCATCGGGAGAACGATATAAGCTGAGTGCAAGAACCCTAAACCTATAGATTTAGTGAAGGAACAGTTCATATTTAAGACAAAAACAGATGGCTTTAGACACACATGTAGAAAACTACGAGTACAAAATGCATTTTTTTACAAAAGATTCATCTCACGGTTTTTATGATTGTACGGAAGAAATGTCAAAGTTATAATGTAATTTTTTTTGTGGAAATTTTAATACAATAATCCGAATAAAACTGACTTAACTGAGTACAAAATAAATAAATAAAACAGTTTATAGTAGAGAAGAAAAACATAACTGTTTGTGATATACTATTCAAATGCTGCCTTTGCTCTTCACAGTGTTTTATAATTCAATTATTAAATTCAGCATGTTTTTAGAACTTCTTAAAAGATGGTCACCCCGTTTCGATTAGGCGAACCCTCTTCAAGAATAATAATATAACTTGCCCACTTGCCTGACTCCCTACCTTCCCCTTCTGCCGTCAGTTTGCGCAAAATACACTTAAGAAGTGTAAATAATGGTAGGTACATAGTATCCCAATCTCCCCTATTGTCCCCCGCGAGCGTCCCTCTCGCCCCCATAGAGTTTCGTATAAGTCTGTCCCTCTCTTGACCGTCTCGGGCAGAAAGTTCCAAGATAAAAAGGAGAGTGGGATGAAAAGAAACAGCGCATATATTAAGCGCTTTAATGTGATTCCATGCAATTAAGCGCTCTTTTGCTACGAATTGCATAGACATTGCAGCGAGAATTAACACATTTTAAGAATGTCATTAAAACCAGAGACTTTCTGTGTTCTTTTCTTATTCTTATGTATTTTCACTCTAAATGTGTAGTAGAAAGATTCATTTTATAAATTTGTGAAGCAAATGTAGAATATTGTTAAAATGGTGTCCTTAATGAATGATTAATAGATAATTAAATTTAAAAAAAAATGTTAAATCACCAGAAGATGGCAGCGAGCTGCCGAAACCAGTCAAATACACAAACATTAGTAGATTTAAACTAAATATACATTTTATAAAGATTTTTATTTTAATTATTTATAATGAACTTCAACAATGAAAGTTCAAATAACAAAACGAACGAAAACATGTGCTTTCTTAAAGTTTTATTATAGTTTAAGGAAAAGATTTCTGTCATCTTTTAAGGAATTATTCAACGTCGAAATTATAAAAAAGCGTTATCAATTGATAATTCCTTAGAAAGGCGAAACATGTCATTCCAATAAACTATAATAAAACTGATTATCGAGTTTTACATCATTATTAAAAAAATAAATAACTAAGGAATGTGTAAATACATATAACTAACTAACTAACCATCACGCCATCTCCCCGAAGAAGTAGGCAGAACGAATGGACCGACAAACTGTCCTTTCCTGACATATTTCACTCGCTTTCACAACATTCATAGATCGTATCATCCACGCACGTCGATTTCTCACAGCATTTGGTTTATTTGATCGTGTCACGTTTTCCCCGGTTTTCCGCTGTTTCTAGTTCCATTTTTAAATTAAGAAATTTAGTCGCAACGAAGTTCTAGTTCTAATCCTTATGTGTGAAAGCGAAGCATAGAATCGGAAGATGAAGGCCACATATATATATATAGGTAGGTATACTTGATATTAAGACTTCAAAACCATGTTTCTTGCATATTCGAGTAGGATATTTGAGATTGAGACCCCTTGCATAATTTTTCACCCCCTATTTACAATAACTACCTTGTAAAATGTCATAACCTTTAGCTACTGTTTGTGACAGGCTTTATTTACTACCCTCTGTTATATGAATCATAAATAAAACATTTAAGAAGTATTTTTGAGTACGTGGCCTCTGTCCGTTTTTCGTGGTTTCCTAATTCTGAGTTCTTATTTGTTGTTATTTGAACAATTATGTAAAATTCCATATTGAATAAATAATACGAACAATTTTTTTTATAAAGAATTTTGTCAGGTGTAAAAATAATTTTTTCATTTGTTCCAATGACAATTTGAATAATTTCTTCAATATTATTTTAAAGTTCTTGCTGATTAAGTGCCTAATTACAGCTAATTTAAAAAACGGTGGAAACGTGTAACATAAATTAAATAAACACAAAAGTCCGGATCGTCCATGTCAACATGTGCAACATCGAAAAAAATATTACGTGTTATTACATTATGTGCTAAATTAAAAAAACGATGGATTCGTGGAACATAAATTAAATAGTCAATATGTGCACCATCTAAAAAGAACCTTTTGTGTTAAATTATTTTTATTTTGTTATTTTATTATATACTATTGTATTTTATAGGTTTATTGGTGGCGACGAGGTTCGCAACCCATCACACCGCGTCTCCCGCGGGGCGAAAAGAGAAGGATGGAGTGCCGCATCAGTAAAAGTGTAGCAGTTGATTATTTCTGCCTACCCTTTCGGAGAGACGGCGTGATGGTTAGTTAGTTAGTTACTTAGTATACGAATAAAAACGTCTATTTTCTAGAAGTTTTATTAAAATTTATGTGAATGACAGTCTAAGGCATTATCTAAAGTTAACATTATCATTTGATAATGCCGTAGACAGGCGAAACGTGTAATTCACATAAATATGAATAAAACTTCTAGAAAACAGACTTTTTTATTCGTATTAACTCTTAGATCTTTAAAAACTTAATACCGCTCTGTTTAACTAGGAAATGAAAAGTTTCATTTAGCTTGGGACTGTGGATCTAATTATGCGTTTACTAACGTTTTATATCAATATTTAATAATTAAAACACATTTTCTCTTATAAATAATTAAAACGTGAAATGGCTGAATTTTTTAACAAAATGATAATGCTATTATTTATTATTTCTTGAACAATGATGTAAAACTCCATATTTAATGATCAATACTTATGAAAACGCTAGTTTTACAGAAGTTTTATTAAAACTTATGTGAATGACAGTCTAAGACATTATCTAAAGATAACATTATCATTTGATAATGCCGTAGACAGGCGAAACGTGTAATTCACATCTATTTTAATAAAACGTCTAGAAAACAGACGTTTTTATTCGCGCTTACTCTGCGATCTTTTCTTAGATAACCACACCTTGCCATACTTGGGAAACCAGAGGAAAAAATGATGCTAGGAGCTGGCAAAAAAGGATAAAATAAATTCGATCACTGAGAAGAATGTGCAGGAAAATGATATATGATAGAACCGAACGACGAAATAAGAAAGAAATGTAAGGCAGATGATTACATCATGCTGACTACATCATGCTTACATGCAGATGATTACATCATGCTTACATCATGTAAGGCAGATGATTACATCAGGCTGACTTTCCATGCTCACATCGAGAGAATATGTGGAGTTGCACTGAAAATGTTGGGATTTATTCTCCGAACTGGTAGAGTTTTCAAGAATCCCTATGTTTTGCGAATTTTGTATAACTCATTGGTCCGGAGCCGGCTCGAGTGTGGCTCGGTGATATGGAGTCCCCACGAGGCGAGATACTCGCTCATGTTAGAGAGGGTTCAGAAAAGATTTCTGAGATATCTCTACATGAGGGAGTTTGGTAGCTATCCGTGGCTTTATCCCACTGCATTCCTCTTGGGCATGCTGGGGACCAATAGTTTACAGATAAGAAGGGATGGGTGCACACTTACCCATTTCTTCAGACTTATCAGGGGATTCTTTGAGAACTCCGTCATCTTGGAGGCTATCCATCTTTATGTTCCGGATGGCTATCTTCGACAGCGTCAGCACAGACTGTTTTATCTCCCAGCATGCAGAACCAACCTGCCTCTGGTAATGCCGGTGGGGAGAGTAATCAAACTGCTGAACATGATCGCTTCGGAGATCGATGTCTTTCATATTCGTGAAAGTACATTCAGAAGACAAATACTCTTGACTTTGGAGAGTATTTTGTATTCCTAATGTCGAACCATCTCTCATGCGTTCCTGGTATTATATATTCCTTATGTTTTACCTGTTCTCAATAGATGCCTTAAACTATAAAAAATGTTTGTAATGTCTTTTGAGAAAATAAACTGATTTGATTTGATTTGATTTGATTTGATTTGATCATAAGTAAACGGGTGGTGGTCTAGGGGATAGAACGCTTGGCTCCTTATTTAGCGGACGTGGGTTCAAGCCTGGACACGACCAGATTCCATCTTCATAATAATGAGCTATTTTCTGCTTATATTGAAGATAGTAAAATTAATTCTAATATCATTGATATACTCGTAAATCCTTGATGTTAGTTTTTTTTTAAAATAAAAAATAAATAAAAAACGGTTCCCTGAGATGGTTTGGACATATGGAACGAATGGATGAGAGTATAATGGTTAAAAATAAGCCGAGGACGACCGAGGAAAACATGGCATGACCAAATTAATCAATTACTAAAAGGCGGTCACATTCAAAGTCGGAATAATCGACGAGGGTGCATGGTACGATGTATGAATGTAGAGAAAGCCCGAGAGGTATGCCAGGATAGAGCATTGTGGCGATCCATCCTCTCTGCCTGCCCCTCCTGGGAAATGGCGTGATGGTTAGGTAGTTAGTTAGTTATAAACGTTCCATAATAAATCTTTATAACATCTGTCAAAACTGTTCATATTTGTAAACAATTTATAATATTTTAAATATCTTTATAATATCACTAAGGAATGATCGGGTTGTCCGAAACGTGCCTGATATTTAATTATAAAAAAACTGAAGTTAGTGTTGTATACAAAGTTTATAAAAAATAAAATAGTTACTTAGTTAGTTTGTTTTTTGAGTAGAATTGAACGACTTTAAATTATGTCGTTAGTCGAGATAAATGAATTGAAATCTCAGAGAGGAATTAACAGAGCGGGTGTATTGTGGTAAGTTGCAATTAGACTTGGACGCTTGTGGCTTTGAACTCATTCACCGGTGAGGGTGGAACAAGTTAAAATGTTTCGCATACGAAATAACGCCTGAAAAGACCTGTGGTAAAAGTTCGGAAATGTTCACCTGTTTACTTAGCTTCAATTATTTCCGTTTTTCAACGGTAAAATTATGCGAATTAATTAAATAAATACTTGTTTTTATTTTTGCCTATAGGAGTATCTATAGGGTATTTTTTTAGAGGTATGCAATACATATTCAAAATGAAAAAAAAAACACATTAAAATAATGTTAATGTCTATGATATTTTCTTTATTTCATAGATAATTTTATGCCATTATTGTTTAAATATGATTTCGGGTATATAAGCACCACAATGTGGTGCGAAAACGATCCATGTTCTTCCGAATAACTTGCTCGGATGGACGATTATGTCGACCGTAAAATGGATGTAGTGCACGATAAGTTTGGCGAATCGAACCATGATTTTCAAAATAAATTTGCACATCTTGCAAGCGCTGTTCTGACGTCAGTCTATTTATGGTAATATGGCTAAACGTATTGACTACAAATCAACTATCAACTGTAAAATTGACAGTCTATAAAAACAATGTTGCCAGTTAAAAAACCAACTGGTCTAGGGGATAGAACGCTTGACTCCTAATCTAGGGGACTTGGGTTCGAGCCTGGACACGACCAGATTCCTTCTTCATAATAATGAGCTATTTTCTGCTCATATTGAAGATTGTAAAATAAATTCTAATATCATTGATTTAAATCTTTGATGTTAGTCTAAAAAAAAAAAAAAAGAACTATATTTGTTTTTCAGTATTTTGGATATATCCATATAACTTTTATTCCTTAAACGACGTTTCTTTGATCGTTGCAGTCTCCATCCGGCAGACCTTAAGTGCATTGAGAATCAGTCAGAGTTTTGATCGAGACTCAAAACGCACCTTTTTAAATTATCCTTTCCTGATAAGAAGGGTTGATCGACTGCGTTGGCTGCAGCCCTCATACTAAATATGTTTATTTTTAACTAATTCATGAAACGGAACATTTTCTACAGCGCCCTTGAGATGCGTAATTCATAAAAATGGCGCTCTATAAATAATCTAATTTATTATAATATATCCATCTTAGGGCTAGTTTTAAGATCCTAAAATAATTGCTTCTTATCTTTTAAATCTACGCATTTATTTGAGTATTTTTCTATTCATTGTTTTCCTTAAAAAAAACTTCATATTAAACAATTAAAAACCGTTCGACTTTGCCAATGCTTTATGTAATGCCTTAGTGAGGCAAAACATGTCGTTCTAGTCAAATATATAATAATTAAACATCAAGAAAAAAAATTCATCAATTTTTGATAAATATAAGGCACACTCTGGAATTCCATAATAAAGATTTTTTTAAAGAAATAAAACCCTATTTTTAATATTTTTCTCTGCTAGTTTCAAAGGTTTAATACCTTCATCATCAGGAAAACGATATAAACCTTAATAATGGAAAAAAATATTGTTATAATTTTGATGAAATTCGATTTCATTCACATTAATTGGTATTATCGTTGACAGAAAACAAAAAAATATTGAATGTGATATAAATGTGTAAATTTGTGCTATGAAGCCTGCGTTCTGCCATTTGGTACTTGTGGTCTTGAAACTGTAACATTGTCCAAACAAAGTGCCGAGATACTACGAGTGACCCAAAGAGCCATGGAAAGAGCCATGTTAGGATTAAGCCTAAGAGACAGAGTCAGAAACGATACGGTGAGAGAAAAAACAAAGGTCACTGACATCATCCACCGTGTGGTGACTCTAAAATGGCAATAGGCAGGTCACGTAGCCAGAAACTCAGATGAAAAGTGGACAAGAAGACTGCTGACTTGGAGACCGTAGACGGCGAAGGGAAGTGCAGGGCAACAGCAACTACGGTGGAAGGATGATCTGAACAGACACGTCGGAATAACCTGGATGCAGTCTGCACAGGACAGAGTGACATGGAAGCAAATGGAGGAGGCCTTTGTCCAGGAGTGGACGGGAATAGGCTGAAGAACTTACATTAAAAAGTTGAATAAAGCTTTGATATATTTGTATTAAATAATCAACATACAACAATCGATATTCAGGATGCAATTAATTATGCGCTTTGAAGATCAAAAAAACAAAGATGTCAAACCACCCTTATTGATAATAACCACCCTTATTGATATAAGTGTGGGGGTGATTTAGAAGCAGCGTTTTTTTTAACTTTGTGATCAGAAACTCAAAATTCAACTTCATATACGTATGCGTCTATTTTCTAGAAGTTTTATGTTATCATTGACACAGTATCCAGTATACAGGTTAGGATCAAAAAGTAGTAGGAGTGTACTAATTTTTTTATTTGTATTGAACTATCTATCGAAACATTTGGATATTTCAACATAATTAACTGTTTCAATAAAAAAAAAGTTTTTATTTTTATTTGATTTTACTGAAATCTCTTGATGGAAGTTCATTTTAAATAATAATTAAATAAAACGATTTAACTGCTTCAGAGACAGAATTTTTGTTTAAACAGTTAAAAATGGGTATATTGAATTTAATGTTTTTAAGAAGACAATCATTTGATCTTATTTCTATTGTATTTCTCTCTTTCTATCTTAAACAGCCTTTGTCGTCCACTGCCGGACCTAGGCCTCTTCCCATACTTTTCCACGTATTCCAGTCTTGTGCCTTTCGCATCCAATCGCCAGTAATTCTTCGAATGTCATTTAGCCCACTATTCAACTTTCCTTGTTATGCCTGCTCAAAAGTTTATTTTTATACTTGGTTGGAACTAAAACTTCATTATTTTAATGACGTGAGAACGATTGTGTTTATACAAATAAACTGGCTTTTAAAAAAGTCAATTTGAAGAACACTTCATTACATTCAACTATGTGATAGGGTGGGAGGGTTTGAACTAAGCGATTTTTAATAAAGCTCCTAACTAAACATCTCTTCGCCTGGGGTTGCTCTGCCACGGGGCCCTATTCACCCCCAGGTTTACGGGTAGGTACACATCTCTTGGGGTGTTATCCACCCCAAACTGAATATAAACTCAATTTGTTTTCGTTTATTTTGAAACAGGTTAAAAACATTGCAAAACAAGGTTCCTTATTCATTTTTATTATCTATACTTTAACAAACTAGCAATCACTCCGTCTCCATGAAGGGGTCAGCAGAAATAATTTATCTCCACACTACTCTATCCAGCTGCAATCTCTGGGGCTCTTAAATCCACAATGTGGATAAAACAAAGACATGGCCTTTTAGAGTAAGATGAGAATCTATAAAGCATGCGTAAGACCGATAATAACATATGGCGTCGAAGCAAGGGCAGACACAGTAAGTACCAAACAAGTTTTGAGGACTTCCGAAATGAAGATACTGAGGACGATAGCAGGCAAGACACTGAGAGATCGCGTGAGGAACACCAGAATAAGAGAGATATGTGAGGTTGAGGATATTATAAGATGGAGCAGACAGCGAAAAAGGGAATAGTATGGCCACGTTCAAAGAATGGACACCAACAGACTCCCCTATATTGCATTGCATGATCAGCCTCATGGGACGCGTTCTCGTGGAAGACCTCCTAAAAGATGAAAGGACAGCTGGGAATCTACCTCACAAGAGGAGCAACACTCTGGAGAACATACCACGTAGGAAGAAGAAGACTACTCTATCCTGAGATGCCTCTTTAGCTTCCTCCACATTCATGATGATGATAAAGATGTTGATTTTTATTGCGCCATTTTAGTGAGAGATTCAATGGCGCTCTTCGTCCGGAAAGCTTCTCTTAAAAAGTAAATAATATAATTAGGTAGTGATACACGATTTCAAATGTTGTTGTTTATACAAAAAATATTTCTAGGTAATACTATCCTCGCGATTAAGGAATTGAAGGACGCCATGGATCTGGCAGAGACAAACGTCATGGCTACGCTATATAAAATATTGGAATAGAATAAGGAGTATGGAGAAGTTATTCGGGACTAAACAATACAGTGAAGCATTTGAAGAATTGAAGGTCTACTTTGATGAAACCTGATATGGATAGGAACAAGAAAATGAATGATATCATAAGAAGATGTATCTATTTTAAAAGCATGGGTGAGGGCACAACAGATATTCATATTGATGCCACAATATACCAAAATTCAAAATAATTAATTGTTTTTAAATTAATTTTTCATATTACTAACTAACTAACTAACCATCACGCCGTCTCCCAGAAAGGGTAGGCAGAAAGAATGGACTGCCACACTTTCCTTTCCTGCCATATTTCTCTCGCTTCCTCAAAATTCATACACCGTGTCAAACATGCGCGTCGATTTCTCTGACTTCTCACATGGCCGATATTCAATATTTGATTTATTTGATCGTGCCACGTTTTCCTGGTCTTCCTCTATTTCTGGTTCCATTTACATTTTTTTAAATATTACTTATTTAATTAATCGAGACAAGCACGTTAATCGATTTTTCTGCTATGGCCACATTTAATAATTAATTGTTTGATCATATACTTAGGAAATTGAAAATAACTTTGTTTAATCCACAAATATTTAAAAAAACACGACATGTTTCGGAGGATACCTCCATCTTCAGGTGTAAAAATATAATAAAAACTAAACAAAAAAGACTAATATAAAAACGAATTTAAAATTCGATAATAATTTAAATATAAAAATTATCCTGGGCTAATTTATATAAGTTCTAATAATATTTTTTTATTAGTAAGAACTAATAAATAATATTCAATAATAATAATAAATGATGAGAATATTATATAAAAAAATACAAAAATTGTAATTTAGAAAAAACCTACATTTGAAAATACATTATTTATTTAGAAATTAATAAAATTTGATTGGGAATGGGAGCTTGGGAGATTAAATGTAGACAAAGTATTTAAGGAGAAAGGAATAAAAGGAGGAATCTGATTATTAATTATGTTTTCACCCAATCTCACCGACTTTTTCAGGATTTCGAAAATTTCAAGTTTGTTTAATTTAGTAGAAATATTGTGTCATTTTTATCGATACTTTGGTCAAAATTGATACAGTGGTTAGCCATCTCAGAAAAAAAAAGTTTTTTTTGTAATCTGTCTTGACACCACGAAGATGAAGAAATAAATTCAAAGCAAAACAAACAAACAAACAATCACGTCGTTTACCCGCAGAAGTAGGCTGAGAGAATGAAACGCCACACTACTCTATCCTGACACACCTCTATAGCACCTCCACAATCATACAACGAGTCATACAAGCACGTCTAAGCAAGTTACCGAATTCGTTTATTGGGGAAGCATGTTTACAAGATATGGCAGAATGGAGAAAGAAATCAGAAGAAGGGTTGGAGCTGAAAACAAAATAAATGTTGCACTCAAAGTCATTACCGCAAATAGAAATATATCGACTGAAGCATAGATGGCAGTGCACAATGGAGTTCTAGTCCCGACCCTAATGTATGGAAGTGAAACTTGGAGTTGGCAGAAGAAGGAATAAATTAGGATAAATGCCGTAGAAATGAGGTTAATAAAAAGAATGTGCGGAAAAACAATGTATAATAGAATATCTAATGATGAAGTAAGAAAGGAATGTAAGGCGGATGAATGCGCTATAAATAAAATCAAGAAAAGGGTCACTAAGATGGTTTGGACATGACAAACGAATGGATGAAAGAAGAATGGTTAAAAAGATATATACAAGTAGTGTGAATGGGAAAAGAAGTCAAAGAAGGCCAAGGAAGAGATGGCATGCCCAAATTAATCAATTACTGAAAGGCGGCCATGTTCAAAGTACGAAAAATCGACGAGCGTGCATGTCACGATGTGTAAATGTAGAAGAGGCGCAAGAATTATGCCAGGATAGAACAATGTGGCGATCCATCCTCTCTGCCTACCCCTTCGGAGAAACGGCGTGATGGTTAGTTAGTTAGTTTACAAGCACGTCGATTCTTCCGTCGTCTAATGCGACCAACCTTTAAAATTTTATTTATTTCTTCATGCCATGTTATCCTCGCTCTATCTCAACTCTGTATTCCATTTATATCTTGACATATAATTTCTTAACCATTCTTTCTCCATACATGCGCTCCTTATGTCTGAATTCATAGCATTTTTTTCGTATGTTGTTTTTGAGTCGCAAAGCTTCTGAATCAACAGAGTTAAAAGCAATAAGGTTGCTATTTGCAATACTGACAAAATGACTGCCCCAGTTATAAGCTGCTGGTCTAAACACGGGCTGTAGTATTGCCCAGAAATGGCCCGCGGCTAAGCGCCCTTGCCGCGTGCGGGCCACGTGCCGTACGCGTGGGAGAATTGCCCTTATCCGCATTGAAGAGGGTGGTGACATTCTTGATTCAAACGGTTTTTGTTTCGACGAATATTTTTCAATAATATCAATTTGAAATTTTAATGCGTTTTTCCAATCACATCAAATTGTCAGTAAATGTAATAAATAAATAAATATTAATTAATACAATTGGAACACTGGCCAATATTCCTATTGTTTCTATAGTAATAATAATTATTTGCAGCATTCCTCTTTGTTGGATGGTTCACCCGATTGTATTATTTGATTGGCTGGCATAATGATTTGATCCGGATATTCACATTACTGGTTCTTTCAGATATACACATGTATCTTCTATAATCATTTCCTTGTTGATATTCATATTTTTAATCTCTAAATTATGTTAATTATTACAAATACATTTAAATATTGTGTTAATCACTCCAAACTGTTTCTACATATTTTTTTAAAATTAATGCAATACATAAAGTGGATGTTGGACGATCGAAGTGTGCGCGGGAGATGCCTATTGGTGGCGATGAAGTTCGCAACCCATCACACGCTAGTTAGTTAACAATAGGAAACGTCTGATTTCTACAAGTTTTATTTTATTTATATTTTTTTTTAACAATTATGTTATACTCCATATTAAATAATCAATAAGAATAATCGACGAATTATTTTAATTTATGGGAAAGACATGTTTCGCCTTTCTAAGGCATTATCAAATAATGATTGTTAAGATGGTTAAGACACATGGAAATAATTAATCAAGACAGAATGGTGAAGTAGGTATATGCAAACGTGGCACGATCAAATCAATCAAATATTAAATGTAGTACGTGAGGAGTCGGAGAAATCGACGTGCGTGCATGACACCATGTATGAATGAAGAGGAACGAGAGACGTATGTCAGGAGAGAACAGTTTGGCGGTATATTATTTCTGCCTACTCCTCCGGGAGACGGCGTGATGGTTAGTTAGTTAGTTACAAAGAATTAATAATGTCATAGAAATGCAAAACGTGTCGGCCATGTTAGAACTCGGAACATTCGACGGGTATGACTTGTTGTATGACAGTAGTGGGAGCTAGAGCAGTGTGTCAGGATAAAGTAGTATGGCGGTACATTCTCTCTCTCTACCATTTCGGAGAAATAGCGTGATGGTGTTGTTGTGAATTTTGTATTACGCGAATTCGCGTAACGCGATTTTTTCCATCGCGCAATGCGAGGTAGCTACCCCAGCAAAAATGTGAAGTTTCGCTGATCCGACGTCTAGTTAAGGGGGCAACACACGACGCCCGTAATTGTGCACGTAATTGTAGGACGCTTTGTGCAGAGCAAACAAGAAAAAAACATACAGCGACATGTTCGGAACGTGTCTGGGACGCTTAATTACACGGTATTTGCTTGACAGGTTATTTTCAATATATTTAATGCATTCGTACAAAGATTTACTAGAAGAAGAAAGTTCTCAGCTAATTCAACAGATGGGGCGAACATCGCATTTTAGTTTATAAACTTAGTTTAAAAACTAAAACGCTTTATTGTTCATATTTTTGTGATCAAACAACGAAAAAATGTATTTAGCATTAAAATATTACATCACACACTCAAAATGCTTGGTTTTGTCATCAGAAACGCCAAGATCTTTGGTAGTATACTTAGAAAATTGAAAATAACTTGTTTAATCCACTAATTATTAAAAACATATTTAAAAACACGATATGTTTCGGAGGATTATTATAAATTTCGATACAATAATTCAAATTTAAAAATTAACCTGGGCTATTTGTTATTAGTATTAATAATTATTTTTTTAACATTAAGAACTAATAAATAATATTAAATAACAATAACACATGATGATAATATAAAAAGATATAAAAATTTGTAGTTTAGAAAAAACATACATTTGAAAATACATAATTTATATAGACATTAATAAATTATTCATTTAATGGTTAATTTTTAAATTTGAATTATTGTATCGAATTTTAAATGCGTTTTTATATAAGTCTTTCTTTGTTTATTTTATTCTATTTTTACATCTGAAGATGGAGGTATCCTCCGAAACATGTCATGCTTTTAAATATTTTTTTATTATTTAGTGGATTAAACAAAGTTATTTTCACATTCCCAAGTATATTACAGATAGGCGGGCTGAAGTGGCGGTGGGGTGGCCATATCTGTCGGAGAACCGATAGCCGATGGGGAAGACGGGTTCTGGAGTGGAGACCGCGTACAGGATTCCGTAGAGTTGGATGTACCACTGCCCGCTGAACCGATGATCTGAACAGGATTGCTGGACATGGATGGATGGGAGCGGAAATGGATAGGGGGCGGTGGCGGGCTTTGGGAGAGGCCTACATTCAGCAGTGGATGACAGACGGCTGATGATGATGATGAAATATATTACTATGGAATTCCACAGTGTTAATGCCTTATCGTTCAATAAGTTGATCTTTGATAATATTCAGGTGCTGAAGTTACTGTATAATTCTCTGGTGAGAAGTTGGTTGGAATTTAGTTCCATTATCTGGGCGCCGCATGAGGTTCGATATTCCTTGATGGTGGAGAGGGTGCAGAAGAAATTTCTGCGATACCTCTGTCTTCGGGAGTATGGATATTACCCGTGGCACTTTCCGACTGATTTCTCGCTAGGAATGCTGGACTACCAGTTACTCGAGAGGAGACGAGACATTCACTTCAACTGATAGGCGGTTGTATACATAACATAGAAATCCTGGAAATGTAGGTCTGGTCGTCCCTGATAAATATCTTCGACAAAAGGGCCGTAGATTGTTTTATCTCCCACGATGCAGAACCAACCTGCCAATGGTTATGCCGGTAGGTAGAGCAATAACTTTGCTAAATCGTATCACCTCGGAGTTTGACGTATTTTGGGATAGTTTGGCTCACCTGAGGGAAGTACCAACTTTATTATTATATAATAAAGGTATTTTGAGATTTATAAAAAAGATTTGTTTTTAAATTATTATAATAAAGATATTATAAGATTGCATATTCATTTTACTAATTTGTCATGCATCTCATGTTTCTTTCTCTTTTTATTATGTATTCCTTATTTTTGTGTATCTCTAACTTGGAAATCGAATGAAGAATCACAATTGGCAACGAAACATTCTTCTATCTACTACCAGCGCTGTATAAAACAATCATCCAGACAGTAGTGACCTATGGATGTGAGGCGTGGACAATGACAGCGAAATCCACAGAGCGACTGGATACTTTTAAGAGAAAGGTGCTGCGCAGAAGTCTGGGACCTGTGAATGACGATGAAGGCTGGAGAGTGCGGCATAATAAAGAGCTGTACTATATTTACAAAGCGCCTATTCTCTTCACATAGGACAGACTGAATAGACTGAGATGGGCCGGTCACGTGCAGAGGATGCCGTCATCACGAACCCGAAAAAAAATGCTGGAGTTCCACCCAGGTGGTAGAAGACCAATTGGACGACCAAGGCTGCGATGGGAGGGTGAAGTTGGGAGAGATGGAGCGAAATTGTTATGAGTGTCAGATTAGAGGGTCGAAGCGGAGGACAGGAGGAGTTGGAGGCGAAGAATACTGGAGGCTAATCCATCCAGGCCATCGAATAAAAAAGAAGACCTCTCACTTGTATCTTAAGTGTATTGGAAAATAATTCTGTAATGCTTTGGATATATTTAAATAAATAAATTTAAAAAAAAATAGAACACTCGCAACCATAAAAGTATATGGAGAAAACAAGGGTTTGAACCAGTCTTATGTTCTTCTTGTTACACAAAATACATAGAAATATATAAATTTATTAAAACAAGTCTTTTAGTTTATCACGGTGTTAGCAATTTTGATTATTCGGTGTTACATGAAAATTAATTATAACACACACAGGTGGGAGGTATTCTAACACCCACTGGAAATAGGGTGGTGCCCGATTATTAAGTGAGATGTTAATAAGTGAGGTATGTGGAGGTGACACGGGTGTGTGGGGATAATGACATTATTAAGTTTAACAGTGTGTGTACAGGGATGGGATATCCGGAGAAAATCGGTATTTTCCATCGATTTATAAAAGAGGTAAGAACACCATCTGTTGTTATTTGAACATCGATGTAAAATTCCATATTAAATAAGCAATACGAATGAAAACGTCTGTTTTCTTGAAGTTTTATTACATTCAATGTGTTTTTAAGATAATCAAATGATTTTACTGAAATCTCTTGATGGAAGTTTATTTTAAATAATAATTAAATAAAACGATGTTTTTTAACTACTTCCACTTTTGTCTTTATTTCGACAGCGATCGGTTTCGCCGGGTTCGCTGGCATCAACAGACTTCGACAGACATCGATAGACCAGTCTGTCGATGCCAGCAATCCTGGCGAAACCGGTCGCTGTCGAAATAAAGACAAAGAACATAATTTTTTTATTTAATTATTTCATGTAATGTGAAGGACTTATTCCGCTATTCTAAGACAAATTGTAAATTTGATATTGCCTTAGAATGGATAAATAATCAACAAACAAAAATATTTATTGTATCTAGAACAATTATGCTAAATTTTATATTAATTTTACATAAACTTAAGGCGTTAACACTGTGGAATTCCATAATGAAGAATTTTTATGAATTAAAACACTGTTTCTTCTATATACGCCATACTTTGTGTTTTTATGATGATTTATTTATCTTTTTCTTTTTTATACACTTTGTATGTACAACACATATACATATGTATATACAAGAGTCCCCGAAAGAGGGTATTTATACCCTTCCTGGTGACCCCCACCGGTCCACTTCTTCTTCTTCTAGTGCTCTGTTGGGTCCCCCTAACGTTGGCGATCACCTCGGCGAACATGTCCCTGTCCTGCGCTGCTCGGAACAGCTCCTCCAAACTTCGGATGGCATTCCACTACCTCACGTTTTGCAGCCAGGACATTTGTCTCCTTCCGGGCCCTCGGCGTCCCTCAACTTTCCCCTCCAATATCAGTTGGAGAAGGTGGTACTTTTCCCCACGCAGTATATGTGAAATTTTCCGAACCTTGATAATTGATAACAGTTCCCTGTCAACTCTAGCTCGCCTCAGGACTTCGGTATTGGTAACCATGTCTGTCCAGGGAACTCTGAGCATTCGGCGATGGAGCCACATTTCAAATGCTTCCAGTCTGTTCATTGAGTTAACTTTCAGGGTCCAAGTTTCACACCCGTACAATAAAACAGACCACACATAGCATTTGATCATTCTCTGGCGGAGTTTCAAGTTTATGTTATCATTGCAGAAGAGTGATTTCATTTTATTAAACGTAGCTCTTGCTGCCTCAATTCTGCATTTTATCTCTACATCTGGGTCAAGAGATTGCGTTAGTATGCTGCCGAGGTATTTAAATTTTTCCACCCTTTCAACGTTACGGCCGTTCAAATGCAATACTGACCCACTGTAGTCAAGCCGTCCGAATGTCATCCATTTGGTTTTATTGTCCACTAAACGGGTATAAATACCCTTCCCGCAGACAAGAGTTATATACGAGTATGACGATGTAACAGGTAGAGAACAGCACTAGGCGTGTGTGCCGAGCCCGCAAGAATTAATCAAAAGTCTAAGCAGAAAACACTCCGTCGACTGGAGTCACCGCACGCCCGACCAATCTCTTTGAAAGCTTCAAATTAGAATTAATACTGAAAATACAGACCTTAATTAAGTTTGTATCCAAAACGACGATTTAATTAATTTAGTTGTTTGCCGTCGGGTGCCGGAGTTAAGGGGTTAACGCAGGGGCGGCTGAGGGAAATAGTCAAATCCGAAAACAAACAAAAATAATTATAACGAATAAAAACCCCATGTATCACTTTTTGAGGCATTATCAAATATTCGCATTATTATATATATGTGTCATTACATTGTGTGCTAAATTAAAAAAAAATCAAATATTTAAATCACAACGGTGGATACGTGGAACATAAAACAAATAGACAATATGTGCACCATCTAAAAAGAACTTTTGTGTTAAATTATTTTTATTTTGTTATTTTATTTTATATCATTGTATTTTATATTATTTGTTTAAGATTTATTTTGTGGGTGTTGGACGATCGAAGTGTGCACGGAAAAGCCTATTGGTGGCGATGAGGTTCGCAACCCATCACACCGCGTCTCTCGCGGGGCGAAAAGAGAAGGATGGAGTGCCGCATCAGTAAAAGTGTGACAGTCCATTCTTTCTGCCTACCCTTTTGGGGAGACGGCGTGATGGTTAGTTAGTTAGTTAGTTATCAAATATTCGCCATTCTAAGGCATTATCTTCTTCTTCTTATTCTTCCTTATTGTAGACCAATGTGGTCTGTTCTCCAGAGTGTCACTCCTCCTGTGAGGCAGATTCCTAGCTGTTCTTCCATCTTTTAGGAGGTCTTCCACGAGGACGAGTCCCATGAGGCTGATTATGCGATGCAATATAGGGAAGTCTGGTGGTGTCCATTCTTTGAACATGACCGTACCAGTCCCTTTTTAGCTGTCTGCTCCATCTTATAATATCCTCAACTTCACAATTTTCTCTTATTCTGGTGTTCCTCAGGCGATCTCTCAGTGTTTTGCCTGCTGTCTAATTCTGTGTCTTAGTTGTCTCAGTGTCAGAACCAAACATCTCTTAAAAGTAGCAGAAATGAGAACATTGCGACCTATTGTGGGAAGAACCCTTAGAGATAGGATACCCAATGAATAAATTCGCAAATCCTGCCGAATTGAAGACATAGTGAGATTGAGTAGGTAGAAAAGACAATTCTGGAGGGACCTCATTGAATGAATGGATCCAGCAAAAATTCCTAATATCATGATCACCAGGACGACCAGAAAAGAGATGGAGAGAAAGCTGGTCGTCTTCATCACAGGAAGATAGTTGATATCCTGCAAAAACAGATCGCAAGATCTACAATCAGTAGAAGAAGAATAAGAAATACTTCAAAATATATTATAGTAAGTATTTTATATAAAATTTTTGGCTAAAAGAAATTCAGAATTAAATTTGAATTTCGAACGCGGAATGCGCCCCTGCGCGAGTGGGAGGAGATTGGAGAGAACCAGTTTAAGCCGTGACGCCATTGGCTGGGAGAAAACTGGAATAAGTTGGAAGAGTCGCTTCATGTTTGAACAGTGACTGAAGTGGTAATTAGCGAATAAAATATTGCTAATTAACGTTTATTCTCCATCTGCCACCACTAGGATACCTAAATAGGATGTTGCTTTTAGAGTAGTTAACTAATTGATATTAATTTATTCACTGAGCGTCGTTTTATACCTACCTACACTATATGGCAAGAAATTAAAAAAAATCAACGTATCTAAAAAGCACGAAATGAAAAAATACACAAAAATGTCATATTTTATTTATGAAGCACAGAAATTATATGTAGGGTAAGGGTAAGGTAATTTGGCAGTATAAGTTTTAACATGACTCGCACATCAATGTTTTGTACCAGCAGAGGCGCGTGTGATAACCGTGTTTTGAAGTTTATTCGTCTAATTCTAGATATTTTGACATATGTATAATGGTGAGTTTCCGAAGCTTACATAGCGATAGGTTATTCAGTACGATTATGGTTCAGAAAGTATACTGTCAAAATACCTTACCTTACCCTAACACAATTTATTTTTATTTTTTATGACGAACTAACTAACTAACCACCACGCCGTCTACCCGGAGGGGTAGGCAAAATAATGGACTGCCACACCTTTCTTTCTTGACACATTTCTCTCGCTTCCTTAGCATTCATACATCGTGTCATGCACGCACGTCGATTTCTCCGACTCCTCACGTGTCCGATATTCAATATTTGATTTATTTGATCGCGCCACGTTTTCCTCGGTCTTCCTCTATTTCTAGCTCCGTTCACGTCGTTTACATATACCTTCTCCACCATTCTGTCTTAACTCATTCTTTCCATATGTCAAAACCATCTTAGTGGCCCTTTCTTGATTTTATTTATCACGCATTCATCCGCCTTACATTCCTTTCTTACTTTATCATTAGATATTCTATCATACATTGTTTTTCTGCACATTCTTCTAAGTGACCTCATTTCTACGTAATTTATTCTACTTTCATCCTTCTTCTGCCAACTCCAAGCTTCACCTCCATATATAAGGGTCGGCACTAGAACTCCATCGTGCACTGCCATCTTTGCTTCAGTCGATATATTTCTGTTTGCGGTAATGACTTTGAGTGCACCATTTATTTTATTTCTAGCTCCAACCCTTCTTCCGATATCTTTCTCCATTCTTCAATCTCTTGTAAACATGATTCCCAGAGAGACAAATTCAGTAACTTGTTATATTTTTTAAAATTAGAATCTGTTGTAAAATCATTCCAAACATTTTAAATTTAGAATCTGTCTGAAAAAAATGCCGCTTCGAGAAGCTTCCCCATCGCTGGAAAGTTAATTTATTTCAATAAAACCCAGAGCTATGCAAATTTTCAAATTGAATTTGAAAACTTAATACCGCTCTGTTTAACTAGGAAATGAAAAGTTTCATTTAGCTTAGGACTGTGGATCTAATTATGCGTTTACTAACGTTTTATATCAATAATTAATAATTAAAAACACGTATATTTTTTACGTGTCAGGATGCCTGAAGAATCTGGTCTGGAAAAACAAGCACATGCGTATCGACAGCAAGATCAGAATCTACAAAACATGCGTGCGACCCATCATGACGTACGCTGTAGAGACGCGGGCTGACACTGTGCGAACCAAGGGACTACTTAGAACATCGGAGATGAAGGTCCTAAGATCAATTACTGGAAAAACCCTCCGAGATCGTGTCCGCAACGCAGACATAAGGAAAACCTGCGAAATAGAGGATATCGTTCAGTGGAGTAGATCCAGAAGAAGATACTGGAGGGACCATGTAGCCCGAATGGATGGTGACAGACTCGCATATACAGCCGCCTATGAAATCCCTTCCGGACACCGCCCACCTGGAAGACCGCCTAAGAGATGGAGGGACAGCTGGATCTCATCATCCGACGAGATATGATTTCTGTGTCACAGATCGTCAGATCTATCAAAAGAAGAAGAAGAAGAAGAAGAAGAAGTATATTTTTATATTCGAGATGTGGATATACCGCAGAATGCTCCGTATACCGTGGACCGATTGAGTCAGTAATGCAGACGTACTGCAGAGTTGATAGAGAGTTGTTGTCGAGTGTGAAAATTAGAAAGGTCTAATATTTGGGCCATGTGCTAAGGGGAGAAAAATACCACTTCATTTGACTGATATTAATGGGTAAAGTGAAGGGACGTCGGGTAGTTGGTAGAAGGCAGCTGTACTGGCTGCGGAACATCAAAGAGTGGAATAATAAGAGTTCAGAACCTATTCCAAGTGGCGCAGGATAGAGATGCCTTTGCTGTTACCGATTTTTTTTATTTTTTATAAAGAATATAAACGTGAAATGGCTAAAAATTTTAACAAAATGATAATGCTATTATTTATTGTTTCTTGAGCAATAATGTAAAAATCCATATTAAATAATAAATACTAATGAAAACGTCTGTTTTAACGAAGTTTAATTATATTTTTAATAATAAAGGAAGAAACCATGACAGTCTGCAAAATTAGCGTGAATGGTGAAAATTTGGAGCAAGTAGTTGAGTTCGTGTATATAGGTAGTATGTTTACAAGAGATGGGCGAGTGTAGAGGGATATTGAAAGAAGGGTTGGGGCAGTCAACGGAGTGAATAGTGCACTTAAAGTTGTCATCGCAAACAAAAACCTATCCAAAAAAACTAGAATGGCAGTGCACAATGGTGTTCTTCTACCGACCCTTATGTATGGAAGCGAAGCATGGAACTGGCAAAAGAAGGATGAAAGTGGAATAAATGCAGTAGAAATGAGATCTCTTAGACAAATGTGTGGATACTCTGTGTACGATAGAGTGTCGAATGAAAATATTAGAAGTGAATGCGGTGCGAATGATGGTGTCATGAACAAAATAATGAAAGGATCATTAAGATGGTTTGGACATATGGAAAAAATGAATGAAGAAAGAATGGTAAAAAAATTATATGTTAATGATGTAAATGGAACCAGAAATAGAGGAAGACCGAGGAAAACGGGGCACGATCAAATAAATCAAATATTGAATGTCGGCCATGTGAGGAGTCAGAGAAATCGACGCGCGTGCAAGACACGATGTATGAATGTTGAGGAAGCGAGAGAAATATGTCAGGAAAGAAAAGTTTGGCAGTCCATTCTTTCTGCCTACCCCTTCGGGAGACGGCGTGATGGTTATTTAGTTTTAGTTATAATATAAACGTGAAATGGCTGAAATTTTAAACAAACTGATAATGCTATTATTTATTGTTTCTTGAACAATGATGTAAAAATCCATATTAATAATAAATACTAATGAAAACGTCTGTTTTATAGAAGTTTAATTATATTTTTTGGGAATGAATAAGGCATTACCGATGCTCCGTTTATCGTGGACCAATAGGGTCAGTAATGCAGACATAATACAGAGAGACAGAGCGAATAGAAAGCTTGTGTCGAGTGTAAAGGTTAAAAGGGTATTTGGGTCATCTTTATTGATGGTTGAGGTATAAAGTTTTGTAAAACTCAATTATTTATTTATAAATGTAAACACGATTCTTAAGTGGTTTTACTTGGATTTAATTTATATAAAATACATAAATAGTGACAAATTTGTATAATACAAAAACAAAAACAAACAAATAAACCATCACGCCGTTTCTCCGCAGGGGAAGGCAGAGAGAATGGACCATCACACTACTCTATCCTGGCAAACCTCTCTAGCTTCCTCCACATTCATACAACGAGTCATACACGCACGTCGATTCCTCCGACTTCTAACATGACCAACCTTTAAAATTTGATTAATTTGGTCATGCCATGTTTTCCTCGGTCTGCCTCGACTTCGTACCCCATTTACATTATTAACGTATACTTTCTTAACCATTCTTTCTCCATCCATGCGTTCCATATGTCCGAACCAACGCAGCGATCCTTTCATAATTTTGTTCATAATACCTTCTTCCGCTCTACATTCCTTTCTTATATCAGCATTTGAGATTCTGTCGTATATCGTTCTACCACACATACGTCTTAGGGACCTCATCTCTACCGCATTTATTCTACTCTCATCCTTCTTCTGCCAGTTCCGTGCTTCGCTTCCATACATTAGGGTTGGGACCATAACTTCATTGTGAACGGCCGTTTTCGTTTGTATAATACATATTAATTAAATCCAAGTCAAACCACTTAACAAACGTGTTTACTGTTATAAATTGGGTCATCATTATTATTATACATGATGACTTATATTTTAAGTGCGCTGTTTTGTAAAATCAATTACATTAAGGGCGCACTAGAAAAAGACTGACCGAAAAGTGCAGTGTTTAGAAGGTTTTTAATTTTAACGTCACTATCCTCATACTTAATACCAACATGGAGGCTATTCCACCCAAACGGACCCACAACGCTGAAAGCACGATTATAGAAACTTGCTTTATTGACTCAGACTGGAATTGTAATGTTGTTCGCACATGTTACTACTGATCAGAGTGAATGTTGCCTATTCGTTGGCATGGGTGTCATGCAGAGGTACGAAATATACGTTGGCGCTCTCTGGTGTCGAGCTTTAAACACTGTTAAACACTATTTTTATTTTGTCATGTGCTAAGGGTAAAAAGATACCACTTCCCTGCTAAAAAGCATGTAGTTGAGAACCTGTTCCATGTGGAACAGGACAGACATGCTTTCGCTGCAGTGATAGCCAACGTTGGGAGACCTGATACGGTACCAGAAGAAGAATAAGAAACAATACATAAAGCAAGCAAAATAATGACGTCATGTTTTTTTAATTATTTTTTATCATGACAATTATAAGATTACTTTCTGAAAGATTTACAATTCTAAGAATGGAGTTATTACATAATTATCTATTGCGTATTTCATACACCTTTAAGGACACGTGAAAAGGATCCAAAATACAAAGCACACTTTTTTTACCGACGTAAATAAAATCTTCGTTTCTCAAAGAGTTCTGTTATATGATATTAAATATCGAGGCAAAATAACATTTTTTAGAAAATTTGGTATATTTTTTGGGATGACATTTGTCGCTTTGTTAGTGCATTACGTAATGTCTTCTTAAAAAAAATATTATTTTTTTATTGTTGGTAGTTATATATTATAATAAATAAATCATTTATTCTATATTCACTTAAATTGTGATGCGTATTCATAATTAAACAACATTTTTTATTTCTTCTATATACGCCATACTTTGTATTGTTATGATAGTTTTTTTTCTATTTTTCTTTTCTATACACTTTGTATATACACTTATATTGTATTACTCGTATATCGATTTATAAATGCATTTTAATAAGTTTTTCTTTAAATAGTCCAATATTTTGCCCGAAGCACTATGATATTTCAACATTATTAACGGTTAAATTGAAAAAAAGTTTAAGTATCACAATTTTTATTTGGTCATTTTTCGCGACAGCCGTTTCGTCAACCCATGTAGACATCATCAGGTACAATAATCTATCAACTGTCAAATTAAATTAACGTGTTTTTTCGAACCTTTATGTGTAGGTATTTGTTCCTAAATCAATTTGAACTTATATCATCTTCATAATTATATCAAAGAAATTATTCAAATTGACATAGGAACAAATACAAGGTTCGAAGAATCCCGAAAATTTAATTTTAAGAGTTTACTGTAACACCTGTGATGTCAACATAGGTTGACGAAACAACTGTCGCGAAAAATAAAAATATATAAAATATGAATTGTGATACATAAACAATTTTTTTTAAATTTAACAGTTAGTAAGTCTTTATTTGTTACATATTTACACCTTTTAATTGTTTGTTATATATTTACACCTGAAGATGGAGGTCTCCTACGAAACATGTCGTGATATTTAATATTTAAGTGGTAATTTAAGTAGTATTACAATTGAATTCCAAAATGTGTTTATGCATTAACTTTCAATAAATTATAATTATTATTTGGATAAATAGAATAACCCTGCATTTTCACAACATTTAAATTTTTGATTTACAAACGTGTATTGATTGAACCCAATAAAAATTTTATCTAAAATTTGTGCATCGAAGAAGATTGGGTCACAACCCGAACATGTCTGCAAATAAAAAAATAAAGAAATCAATAATTATTAAATACACATTTTTTAAACTTTGAGTAACTTTTTAAATTATGTCACAGCGGTCCTTTGAGTTTGAGAATACCTTTTCATGCAATTGGCCAGGTAATTCATAAGGGTTTCATCTTACGAGCTTCACAATAGAGACCTGCACAGCTTAAGTGCCCGGATAAACTTCGTAAAAGGGAATATTATCTTTTAGTGCAACGACAAGAAAAAACTAACTATACCCATCACGCCGTTTCACTATAGACAGAGAGGATTGACCGCCACACTGTTCTATTCGATTTATATAAAACAAGTTTACAATAATGATGGTAAAAAAAATAACAAATTAAACTTACCATCATGCCGTCTCCCCGAAGTAGGTAGGCAGAAAGAATAGACTGCCACACTTTTCTTTCCTGACATACTTCTCTCAATTCCTCAACATTCACACATCGTGTAATGCAAGCACGTCTATTTCTCCGACACCTCGCGTTGTCGAAATTCAATATTTGATTTATTTGACCCTGCAACGGTTTCCTCGGTATTCCTGTTTTTCTAGTTTAATTTACATCGTTAACGTATACTTTTTTTAACAATCTTTCTTCATTCATTCATTCCATATGTCTAAATCATCTTAATGACCTTTTCATTACTTTGTTCATAAAACTTTCATTCACCTCTTATATTCACTTCTTATATTTTCATTCGACACTCTATCATACACAGATTTTCAACATTTTAGTCTTTTTATGTTTTACCTGTTCTCAATAGATGCTTTAAACTATAATTGTAATTTGTAATATCTTTTGAGAAAATAAATGGATGTAATTTGATTTGAAACAGGAGGCGAGGCAGACCTAGAGCCTCCTGCAGAAAAACCCTGCATGAAGAGGTTAAATCAAATCAAATCAAATCAGTTTGTTTTCTCAAAAGATATTACAAACAATTATTATAGTTTAGGACATCTATTGAGAGCAGGTTAAATATAATAAATATATAATACCAGGAACGCATGAGAGATGGTTCAACATTAGGAAGACAAGATTCTCTCCTATGTCAAGAGTATTTGTCTTCTGAACGTACTTTCACGAATATGAAAGACATCGATCTCCGAAGCGATCATGTTCAGTAGTTTGATTGCTCTCCCCACCGGCATTACCAGAGGCAGGTTGGTTCTGCACGCTGTGAGATAAAACAGTCTGTGCTGACGCTGTCGAAGGTAACCATCCGGAACATAAAGATGGATAGCTAAGATGACAACAGGCTTTACTTGTTATCGTATTAGGCATCTTGCAGAAGAATCCTTGAGGTCCTATGCACCACGAAAAAGTAACGAGACATGATGAAGAAAGAAGGGAGATATGAATATGAAGTAAGCCAGAGGTGTGTAGTGGGATGTAAGAATGTGGCGGCCCTAATTCTCTGTATACCCCTCTAGAGAAGCGGCGCGTTGGTTAGTTTTTGTCAAATTTATTAACTCGCTTAATTTCTCGAGGACATATTACTTAAAGCAAAAAACCGTCTTTGTACTAAGGTTCCGACGTTTCGGCAAACAGATTTGTTTGCATTCTCAGGTTTCATCCCGAATATCGTATTACTCCGAGCTACCTGGATGCCGGGAGACGGCGTATGCTCCTTGATGTCATGATATGAATTGGTTAATAAAAAATATATACGAATGGAATTATTCCATTTCTTCGGACCTTTGAAGATATTTGCGGCAAATGTTAAAATGGTAGTTGGAACAGAACACATAGAAATTACTCAGTTGCCGTATTGCCAAGACTAATATTACGTAAATTATAACTTTCTTCTGTAATCGCATTAACTTTGTGTTGCAAATTCAATTAATATTGTTTATTACTTTGTTAACAACATTAACATTATTAAAAACTAAAATTAAAATTCTTTCGTAGTCCATTGTTTTGGCCGAAACACTATGATACTTCAACATTATTACTCTTAACATTTAAAACACTGTTATAATACTAGAATCGCAATTTCATTTTATTCACTGAGAGTGTCACGACAGCTGTTTCGCCAACCGGTGTTGGCATCATCAGGTGTAACAATAAACTGTTTATTGTAACACCCAATGATGCCAACATCGGTTGGCGAAACAGCTGTCGCGACACTCTCAGTGAATAAAAAGAAATTGTGGTATTATAACAATGTTTTAAATTTTAACAGTAATAAATACTAACATGTTTCGGACACAAAGACCTTCATCAGTATTAGCCGTAAGTTTTGTATTATACGAGCTGGTTTCGGCAGCTCGCTGGCATATTCTGGCCCATCTTCTGTTTCGGCAGCGAGCTGCCGAAACTGGTCGAAGACACAAACATCGGTGGATTTTAACTTAATATACATTTTAAAATGATTTTTTATTTTATTTTAATTATTATTTTCATTATATTTTCAAATTAAGACTATGCACCTCATTTTTAAAGGCTTCCTTTCGCTATTTAGTACGAACGCTTTTTAATGTTCGTTAGACATTTTATTCAAAATGTATTGTTCATACTAACACTTTTATTCGAAATACATTCACATATTATATTCACAAATTGTCTTTGACAGTCTTTCTGAGAGATCTTATTTATACTGTATTTATTATACTTTCATCCAACTTTTGTCAGTTCCATGCATATGTAAGCATATAAATTCACTTCGATGAAGTATATTTATTTATTTATTGATCATTTACCAAGTACATGGTTTTAATACCTCCCAACTTTAATAATCAAGCGAAATATATTTTTGAAATTATTTTTCACATATTCTATTTAGAAATAGATAACTATTATTTATTTTTTTGTTATATGTTTATAAAATGGTGAGAAAATGTATTTAAACGACGTTAACGGAACTAGAGAAAAATCGAGGAAAACGTGGCACGATCAATAAATCAAATATTGAATGTCGGCCACGTGAGTTGGAATAGTCTACGTGCGTGTATGACACTATGTATGAATGTTGAGGAAGCTAGATAAGTATATCAGGAATGAACAGTAAGGCGGTCTATTATTTCTGCATATCTCTTCGGCGAAACGGCGTGATGGTTGGAGAGTTGTTATAATTTGAAAAAATAATGAAATGAAGGGTAAAAAGAAACGCGCCATGATTGTAGGTTTTTTGTGCGTATATTACATAATTAGATTAATATTTGTCGACCTATTTATTTAATTTGATCCGTGTTCTTTCATTAGCGCGAATTAAAGGGCTTATTGAATCCCGGACAATGGAGTTGGCATGAAAACGAAACGTCGAATGTCCTTTGTACCAAATCCGGTACAGAAGTATAATATAATAGGAACTCCCCAACCCACTTTGATATGATATCCTTCATAACTGAATTAAAAATACTGTTTAGAAAACGTTGCAGGGTTGATAAAGAAAAATTAAATGTTGAAAAATAATTCCACAAGCATATTACAGTAATTGAGTTATAGTGCCAACGATTATGTATAGTAAAGAAGCTGTCATGGCAGAAAAATGATGAATGTAGAATAATTCCAGTGAATATGAATCTTACACGAAAAAATATTATTAGCAATACCAGAACAAACAAACAAACCATCACGGCGTTTCGGGGTAGGCAGAGAGAATGGACCGCCACACTACTCTATCCTGGCAAACCTCTCTAGCTTCCTCCACATTCATACAACGAGTCATACACGCACGTCGATTCCTCCGACTTCTAACATGGCCAACCTTTAAAATTTGATTAATTTGGTCATGCCACTATCCGCAACGAGAACGGCATCGTCCGCGTAAAGCAGACAATTTACAGACAGATCGCTCATCTTAGCACCAGCATTTATACCTTTAAGTTCTTTCATACACTTGTCTATATACAGATTGAACAACCATGAAGACATCACGCAACCCTGCTTAACACCCTTCGTAATATCAAACCAAGGTGACGACATGACGACCTTCATGGCAGAGTGGTAAGAGCTCTGATTCCCATTCCGAAGGTTCTGGGTTCGATTCTCGGCGATGGCAGTGTGATTGTCACACTGTCTTTGGTCTGGCGTAGAATTCTCGTGACAATAAAATGGCGATAGATTGGCTACCTGTCACATGTCACGAGAATCAATATATCAGCTTAAAAACAAATTGCATACTGTAATTGGGTTTAAGCGACCTGTTGTATACATAAAAAAAAGTGTGATGTCCCCATTTACCCTAACATGCAGTATTGTAAATAATATTGATAGTGTCATTTATTTATTGTTTCTTGAATGTTAAGCTCATCAAACATTTGATAATGCCTTAGAAGTGCGAAATAAGTCACTCAATCTAAAATATAATAAAACTCCTAGAAGACATGTGTTTTCATTCATATGAATTATTGAAAACGTCGTTAACTGCTTGAGGATATTGACAATATACTAACTAACTAACTAATCATCACGCCGTTTTCCCGGAGAGGATGGATCGCCATACCGTTATGTCCGTAAAATGCACGCTCGTCGATTTTTCCGTCTTCGAATGTGGCCGCCTTTTAGTATTTGATTAATTTGGTCATGCCATGCTTTTTTTGGTCTTCCACGGCAGCTCTTTTCACTCATACTGCTAGTATACAACATTTGAAGCATTATTTTCTCGTCCATTCGTTGCATATGTCGAAACCATCTCAGGGATCCTTTTTTATTTTTTCTTATGATGCAATCATCTGCGTGATGGTGTGTTGGTTAAATTTAATAAAAAAAATGGAAAGTAGATGTAAAATATTTATAGTAATTATTTTACAGATATTATAGGCACCCCTGAAAATACATACAACAATAAAACATTGTGTTGAGCCCTTGATAATGAGCCCTCAATATAATTTGACGGTGTGAAGGGAATTGAAGGTTATTGGATGACGGTCTATTAGAAAAGAAGGATACAAACGAAAAGCAAAAAAAAAAATAGGGGAGAATACGGTGTTGGACGCGTTTTAAGATATAGTGCATGTCAATTTTAAATTTTATTATTTATATATAAATTATTTAAAAATCACACCCTCAATTTATTGATTTAATCATATAATTTAAAACTGAAAATTAATATAATTAAACGATTTTACTCTTGACGGAAGTTTATCAAACCAGTCTGTCGATGCCAGCGAGCTTGGCGAAACCGGTCGCTATCGAAATACAGACAAAAGTGGTAGTAGTTAAAAAAATATTTAATGATTTTGTTGTAATCTCTTGATGGATTATTTTATAATAAATAATAATGAGATAAAACGATATTTGTTTAGAAATATTTTCGCTTTTGTCTTTATTTCGATAGTAACCGGTATCGCCAGGCTTGCTGGCATCGACAGATTGGCGGACCAGTGTGTCGTTTATTTAATTCTCATCTTTAAAGCTTGCTTAGGGCAGCCTTAAAAACATATAGTAGTGTAAATACGAATGAAAACGACAGTTTTCTAGAACTTTTATTATATTTAATGCGAATGACATGTTTCGCCATTCTAAGGCATTATCAAATGTCATGACATTTGATAATACCTTAGAAAGTTGAAACACTTCATTCCCATAAAATATAATAAAGCTTCTATAAAATTGTCATTTTCATTTGTATTAATTATTTAATGTGGAGTTTTACATCATTGTTCAAGAAACAATAAATATAGTAGTGTATTCACGAGGCGAAATATGTGACTCCAATATAATATAATAGAACTTCTAGAAAATGGACGTTTTTCATAAATATTTAAAAGGTAATGTTTTATTACTTATGGCATATTATACATTATATTATATTATAGTATTATAGTTTTTCAAGATTTCTAATAGACATTTTATTTTGCTTAATGCTTTCATTCCAATTAAATATAATAAAATTTAAACTGTTAAATTAAATAACTTTGTTTTTTATATAACAATTGTTTTTTATTTTACGCGACAGCTGTTTCGTCAACCTATGTTGACATCATCAGGTGTTACAACAAAATAAAATACAATTGTGATACAAAAAACAAAGTTATTTATTTTAACAGTTTAAAATGTTAAGGTATCATAGTGTTTCGGCCAAAACAATGGAATATTTAATAATAAAACTTCTAATAAACGACTTTTTTACAAATATCAATTAAGTATGTGTTGTATCTTCTTTCTTCTTTCTTTTTAGCTAATTTTACTCCACTGTTGGATACAGGCCTCTTCATTCTTGGGCTATCTCTTCCACCTATGACCCACGTGTCGGATAACATCATCCGTTCTTTTTTTTTGTGGTCTTCCTATTTCTTTTCTGTTGTTCCATGGCATCCACTTCAGGATTCTAGGTGATCACCTGGGCTCATCCTGTCTTGCTATATGCGCCCTTATAACCTTGGTTCGACGTCTTATCTTCTCATTTCTAATTTTATCACGGAGACTGACGTTCAACATGTGTCTTTCCATTGCTCGTATGTTTTGTTTAAATAATATATATGTGTATGAATATACGTATACTATATATAATATATCAGTATTTCGCGAATTCATTAAGCCTTCGCCGTTTGTGAATTTCCCTTTTCAACTCGACGCATATCCTGTTTCGTCTGAAACGCTTCCTGTTCCGGAAGTTAATTTAGTTTTTTTATACACGTAAATAACAGAAAGTCGTCGAAAGGGAAGAGTAAAAACCTTTATTTTAATGTTGGTATAATTGGAACATGCAATTCAGTACGATTGAAAAACACGAATCAATTACATTTTACTAGTTAGATATGAAATTTTAAAGAAGTAAATTAATGCATTCCATTTGAAACTGTTATAAACAAAATATGTTAATGAAAGGGTCATTAAGACGGTTTGGATACATAGAAAGAATGAATGAAGAAAGAATAATAAACTTTCCAGAAAAATAGTATTTAAGTAATTGATATAAAATTTCCTGGCTTTCTTTAGGATAAAAAGTTCACTTTTATTTACGTTTGAACTAGCAGCGTCGTAAGAATATTAAAATATAATATTCTTATAAAAAAGACACTGAAATGTGCACGTTCAGAGGATGGATCCCTCCAGAATCCTATACGTTGTGATGAATCAGATTCCTGTTGGTTATCGTCCTCCCAGAAGACCGCCAAAGAGATGGAAGGATAGCTGGGATTCGACTACCCAAGAGTGGCCAGCCTGAACTACTGGAACAGACCGTAGGTTAAATGGAGAAGAAGAAGAAGAAGAAGTTTTTATAATGTAATGTAGTAAGTGATAAAATTGTACCACTGCATTGCACCTCCCTTTAACGCATTAATCCACTTAATCCGTTGCTAAATTCACCGTTAACCGTCCGTTACTCTAACGATTCATGCCGTTACGGGAATCATTACAGGCCATTTTCTCCCTTAGGGTGCACCCCGCTAATGTGGGCTGGACTGGAAATAATACGAAAAATAAATATTCGAACATTAATTATTTATAAAAGACGCATATTTCGTGGATTTCTGCGACTTTCCCCGTGCCCGACATTTATAATTCGATTGAATTTTTTCCCTTTGTATACAACAGGTCGTTTGAACCCAATTACTGTATACAATTTATTTTTTAGCTATTATATTGATTCTTATGATATGTGATAGGTAGCCGGTCTATCGCTATTTTATTAGACCAAAGGCAGCGTAAAAATCACACTGCCATCGCCGGGAATCGAACCCGAAACCTTCTGTACGGAAGTCAGAGCTCTTACTTCTTTGCCACGAAGGTCGACGTTCTTCATCTATTCCTTGCTGCGTTTACGTTATTAACGTATACTTTCTTCACTATTCATCAATCTATGTCTCCAAACCAACGTAATGAGCCTTTTTTAAATTTTGTTCGTAACGCTTTCATTTGCACTCAAATCACTTCTTATATATCTATTATATCTTATTTCCCCGTATTTTTTCTACTATCATACTTCTTTTGCTATTTGTGATGGTTTTCATATAAGTTTTACTAGGATCAGGCTATACCGTACAGTCGGCAATATTCAAGATTTATACTTTGCGAATTTGGAGGTGTAAGAAAGGTTTTTAATGATAGAAAAGTGTGTGGGTTTATCTTCTCCAAAATCCCTATCGTGGAGATTGCTTTATCGTTTAATGATTAGTAAATTATTATTTTATTCGGTTTCCGTAAAATCTGGAGCCGGTCCTGTATTCTGATGAAATCATCCCTTAACAGTTATGGGGGTTTTTCACCCCCTCTCGCATTTCACGGGCTGAGGAACTCAGACGGACACAAGGCGAAGTTCTCACGACTCGATTTCCCGTTAAAAGAAAATATGGTTCTTTAAACACCTTCATGAAGATACACCCTTCTCTATCGCTATGCAAAAGCCGAACGGAACTGAATCAGGGGTCGGAACAAAATATATTGTCGCAATAAATAAATACATTTTAATATTAATGTTCTTAATTAAAATTACTTGGATGGTTCATTATAAATAATGAAAATAAGATTACGAATAATGTAAAAAATCCTTGATAATATAATATATCTGACTAGAAGATGACAGCGAACTGCCGAAACCGGTCGAAGCCAAAAAAGTAAGTAAGATAAACCAAAATATGTATTATATTGTGAAGAATATTTTAAATGATTTTTAGAACGTATTTTCATTATTAGATAATCTTTTGTTTTGGCGAAAACACTTTGATATTTCAACTTTATTAACTGTTTAAATAAAAACACAATTATACAATTGATTATATTTCTTTCGAAATTGTCGAAACAGCTATCGCGACAATTTCGACAGATAATTTCATTATTTATAAATTTTAATATAGAATATTTAGTATTAAGGGACATTTATTTTAATATATGGTACATGAAATGATTGAATATACAATTAAAACTAATTGTAAAATTAGTGCCACAATTAATGGATATTACAAAAGTCATATTATAACGACAACAACAATAACAACAAACTATCACGCCGTTTTTCCAGAAGAGTAGGCAGAGAGAATTAACCGATTCACTATTCTATCCTGGCACATCTAAGAATATGTTTCTTATTAATATATTTTTATTTGAATTTGAATTATTTGGGGATTCCAGATATTCGTTAATATTGTAAATTGAAAGTACTTGACGAATTTTTATCAATTATAATAAAACACAATTTTTTTCTACTTTTTTGTTTATTTTCCCGGCGTGTTTTGAATGTTTTTACCTTCATCATCAGGAAAACGATGTGGTATATATTGCTCTCCCGATAATGAAGGTGTAAGTCTTCGAAACATGTCGAGAAAAATAAACTCAAAAGAGGAAAAAAGAATGTTTAAATTCATAAAGATTCGTCATTTGGGAATTCACAGTGTAAACGCCTTAAGTTTATTTAAAATTTTTGGGTAAAAGTTCATATTAAGAAAGAAAAATTAATATGTATGATAATATAAAAAATATAATAACATTTATTAGGTTATAGGTATTCTCTTTTTTATTTGTCGTTCCCACAAAACCAAGAAGAAGAGGTCGCCCAATGGCAACATGGTGGGCCAACATGGAAAAAGAGCAAGGATAGTGGTGATGAGAGAATCAAAATAGAAAAGTTTGGCGTTTTCGTAGGAGGAGGGCTGACCCCAGATGATGGAAAATGGAAAAGGGAAAGAAGAAGAGAGAAGATTCTATTTGTTATTTTACGTCGACCGGTTTCGTAATATAAAAATTATTTATGTTCTTGTGCCGACCCTTATGTATGGAAGTGAAGCATGAAACTGGCAAAATAAGGATGAAAGTAGAATAAATGCAGTAGAAATTAGATCTCTAAGACGAATGTGTGGCAAATCTGTAAATGATAGAGTGACAAATGCAAGTATAAGAAGTGAATGTGGTGCGAATGAAAGTGTTATGAACAAAATAAGGAAAGGGTCATTAAGATGGTTTGGAAACATGGAAAGAATGAGCGAAGACAGAATGGTAAAGAAGGTATATGTAAACGGCGTGAACGGAGCTAGAAATAGAGGAAGGTCGAGGAAAACGTGGCACGATCAAATCAATCAAATATTGAATGTCGGTCACGTGAGGCGTCGGAGAAATCGACGTGCGTGCATGACAAGATGTATGAATGTAGAGGAATCGAGAGAAGTATGTCAGGACAGAACAGTGTGGCGTTCCATTTTTTCTGCCTACCCCTCCGGGGAGACGGCGTGATGGTAAGTTAGTTAGTTAGTTAAAATTATTTACTGTTTAAATAAAAAAAACTTTGTTATATACGAGTATATCACAATTGATTTTATTTTGTCGCGACAGCTGTTCCGCTAACCGATGTTAGAATCATCAGGTCTTACAATCAACTCAATGTTGATATGCTAACATCAGTTAGCGAAACAGCTGTCGCAACAAAATACAATAATCAATTGTGATATTTATAACAAAGTTTTTTATTTAAACAGTTAATAATGTTACAATATCAAAGTGTTTCCACCAAAACAATGGATTATCTAATAATTATTTATCGATATTATTATGTTCAGTTGTTGAATATAAGGTAAGGTTAAACTAATTTAAAAAAACAGTAAAATTTTGCTTATCAACCTCGATTGTGTTTATGGTAAAGTTAATTATTTAAGCTTACCATGAAGTTAGCGGCAAATTATAACCAGCATGCAACATGCCTTATAAGCTTATAATTGGCAATTTTTATAAAACCTTCGACATATAAACCTTTAAATTTCCAGTTGATCGAAATGACTGATAAATAGTAATTATATCAGCGTTTACGTGACGTAGTATTCATTTACGTGGCGTATTTTAAATGCGTCAATAATCAACCAGAAAATTTCAGTTTTAGCATTCAGCGCTACTAATATGGACAATGTGCTTCTCGATAGTTACTTTGTAAGCCTATATTAGAATGCCTTACTTAAAAGAAAGTAAAAAAATAATTTTCTCAGTCTTTCAAAAACTATGTTTTTGTTTTATATACGAGTATTTATGATAAAAGGTGATACGTATATGATTTTTTAAATATATTTTAATGTTTATGTCTGTATTTTGATATTATCTGAATGATTCGTGATTATTGCAATAATGATTATATGTAATAACCTATTGGCGACAATGAGGTTGAGTGGACAGAGTAGAGTGGACAGTGGAACCTGTTCCAAGTGGCGCAGGATACAAATGATCGCCAACGTTGGGGGGACCTGACACGGCACCGAAAGAAGAAGAAGAATAATGTTAGAGAATCATAGTGTTTCAGCCAAAACAATTAATTATCTATTCAAGGATTAATTTTATCTCAATAGAGACGAAGATACAAACCGGAAACTGAATATGGTGATTGAGGTGTTTACAGGACTTATGACCTGTCATTGGTTGGGTTAAGCGCACGCTTTATGTAATTACAACATTCCCCATTCAACCTTTCTTATGACTACCATGTCTGATAATATTTTGGAAGTATATATGTTAATATCCAGCACCAAAATTCACATGTGAGTTTCAATTTACAGACCAGCGCCATCTATGAAGATTAGATTTAAGCATTAAGCAGAAGATCTTTATAACGCAATGTGAAGGGCTACCGCCATTAACGCACTGCTAGATAAAGCCTGGAAATGTCACTACAATTTATATGCTAACTTATCTGGTAAATATTTAATACGAAGATGCAGATACATGATTGTTTAAGCAAAAATAAATGAGTTTTTTTTATCTATAAAATGGATGACATTCATTTGAATGTGTTTCACGGATATATGTATTTACATAATGATTTGTGTCTGTGTTGGTGCACTCCCTCAACCGGGGCCCGTAAGTCAATACCAACACCACCAGCGCCGAGCGGTTAATTGAGTTAACTAATATAAACTGCACTTAATCTAAACTAGATCACAGCTCGCTCAACTTTGCGCCGTCTCTCTGAACGAAGTTTAGTTTTAACGAACTTATGTCGGAGGCGAATTTGCACACACTTATATAAAAAGGGGTTCAAAAGGGTAGTAGGGCTACGATGGGGTATGCTTTGCTGGAAAGTATGCCTCTACAAGGCGCCATGTTGCATTTACAACAACAACACAACTATCAAGTCCATCTCTCTAGCGTCCACGAGAGGTCTTTTAAAGACCCCGCGAATCCCGGGAAATGTGGCACATATTACTTAGTGACATAGCAGATAGAGAGAGGACGAATGGCGAGCTTCCAGCGCTATAAAACTGGATACACCCAGATAAGGGAAGGTAATCCCGTCAGAAAAACCTCCAGAGAAGGCAAGAGGATACCACTCTGGATATTTTCCCCAGGTCATCACTATGATGGTGTTAGTCAACGTTAGGGAGACCTGACAGGACACAAAGAGAAGAAGAAAAATATAAATAACAAAACTCTTTCATGTTCTTCTTCCTTGCTATAGACCTAAGTGACTTGTTCTCCGGAAGGTTGCTTATCTGTGATGTAGATTTTTTATTATTAATTATTTCACTGGAAAACTCCAGGTGTTAAATAGGTGCCTTCGCTCAATATTCAAGATCTATTGGCCCCCTTACAGTGTTAAATGCCATTATCTGGACCATGGCACGAAAAGCCAATTAGAGAACAAGTCAAGGAGGCAAATGGCAGTGGATCGGTCGCACTTTAAGACGGAACCCAGCCTGCATCGCTCAGGGCGCACTAGACTGGTCCCCTATGGGGGAAAGGGGAAGCGAGGCAGACCTAGAGTCCTACAGGACGAGGTTAAATCAGCAGGCCTCACTTGGGATGATGTTAGGCATCAGACATGCGATAGAGTCGGGTGGAGAAGGTTTCTTGAGGCCCTATGCACCACAGAGGTGTGACAGGTCAAAAAAAAGAGGAATTATTTCTTTATTATTATTATTTTGTTGAATCGCTCTTTACATCATGACAGTATGAGCCTAATCGATGTAAAGGGTATTATTATAGCTATCAGAGTGATTTTCGTGACATGCGATAGGCAGCTAATCTATCGCCATTTATTTGTAACGTGAATTCTACACCAGACTAAAGACAGTGTGACAATCACACTGCCCTTGCTGGGAATCGAACCCGAAACCTTCGGGATGGCAGTCAATGCACTTACCACTCGGCCACGAAGGTTGTCTAACATTGGATCATATTATTTCAAATATATTGTATATATTTGAGGTAAGTCAGTAAAAAACATTGTAATTAACCATTATTTATGCATACTCTTCCAGAAATTAAATTAATTATTATATTATTAATTGTTCTTAAAATAAGTTTTTTTTTGCACGAATAAAGGTTGTAAAGTAGAGCTTTAACGTTTTTTTTTATTATCTAAATATAGTTTCAGAAATTCGCCTTACAGTTTGAGAACTACCGGTCTATGGAATGTCAGTTTTAATGGAACGTGATTGGTTCGCAGATTCAATTATCGAACAGAGTAAACCAATAAGCTATCGACGTGACAACCAAAGACAGTAATTAGTGTCTGTTCGAAGGTTTGTCTATGGCGTAATGGAACCATTTTGAATTATCTTGACAATGTCTAGTAAATTAAATGAAAATAATCATTTTAAAAATATAACCAATTTGGTTAATAGTGTATATTGTCATCAAAATGAAATCTTTTTTTTCGCATGGCGCTAAATAAAAACCATCGCAAAGCGCTTTTAAATGATTGAGCTACACCGAGAGAAATATTTAGCAAATGTGATATTAACACAAATTTATTATTAAAATCCACGTGTACGCAATATCTGTAAGAGGTAGCTTACAAGTTAATGTTAAAAACAATATTAATTAATTGTTGTTATTTCATAATTATGTAAAATTCTATATTTAATAATTAAAACGTATGAAAACGTCAGTTTTCTAGACGTTTTAATACGAATGAAAACGTCAGTTTTCTAGAAGTTTTATTATATTTTATGGGAATGACAGGTTTCGCCATTCTAGTACATATTTGATAATGCCTTAGAAGAGCGAAACATGTCATTCCCATAAAATATTATAAAACTTCTAGAAAACTGGCGTTTTCATTCGTATTAATTATTTAAGATGGAGTTTCACATCATTGTTCAAGAAACAATAAACTAGACTTTAATTGTATCTCAATAGAGACGAAGACGCAAACTGGAAACTGAATATGGATGATCAAGGTGTTTACAGGACTTATGACCTGTCATTGGTTGGGTTAAGCGCACGCTTTATGTAATTACAACATTCCCCATTCCACCATTGTTATTATGATCATGCATGATAAATTTTTGGAAGTTGTATATATACTCCAAATTCATACCTATCTTCACGTGTCAGTTTTGATTGGCCATCTATGTAGATTTGATTACACTAGTAAATTTTTTAAAGATTAACCTATACAATCCACCCACTAACGCCATCTATGGAGAATGATTTTTAGCATTTAACAAACTACTTTATTACCACCTACTTTATTATAAACATCACTCAACCAATGACAGGTCATAAGTCCTGTAAACACCTTGATCATCCATATTCAGTTTCCAGTTTGCGTCTTCTATAAAATACCTTAGCAAGGTAAAACATGTTATTCCAATAAAATTAAATAAGGTTTCTAGAAAACGTACGTTTTCGTATTTTTGTTCTTCTTAGAGTAGGCCTTATGGCCTATTTCTTAAGAGAGGTTTGTTTCCTATGAAGTTGATCGTGATGTCCGCCCTACATTCGATCCCATTAAATTAATTATCTTACAGATCCTTACTTTGCTGCTTATCTTCACGTCAGGGTTTTTTAATATAAAATTTTATTTAATATACTGCAATGTTTTATTTATTATTAATAAATTAAAAATTAACATTAATTAGTTTTCTTACCTGCACTCGAACCTCTGGAAGGTTGACCTTCATAGCCAGTTCTTCCCTGGAATACACGTCAGGATAGTGGCTCTTCTCGAAGGCCCTTTCTAGTTCGTGCAGCTGGTAGGTGGTGAAGGTGGTTCTGTTGCGACGGTGCTTCTTCTTGGCGTCCTGTGCGCTGCCCGACGCTGGCGCGCGGGGCGACGCGCCGCCGTCTGAACTGTCCGCCCCGGCGCCGTCAGCGCTGTGACACGACCCTTCGCCTGGAATACAAAAAAATAATGGATTAGAATAAAAAAAAAAATAATGTTATTAAATTTACATTACAGGCAAACCGTCACCTGAGAGTAAGAAGGTTCCAACTGACAAAAGTAAAAAGCTGAGAAAAATGAAGTCAAAGTTTTGTTGGTATCGGGTGTGTATCTTGGAATAAAAGGGTTTTATTCCTATTTTCAGAGATTCTTTTACCGGGAAACGTGTCAATTTTGTCTGGCAACAGTTGGAATAATAAAGTTCTAAGTTTAAATGAATCCTTCTTCAGTGAATCGTGAGTTTTGAATGATCAGATGGAACTTGATTCTTTTTGTAACATCAAAATGACGATACTATTACATGTTTTTTTTTATTGTACGTATAGATAAGGTTAATAAGAACCCTTTTCACGAAAAAAAGCCAAATGTGAAATTTTGGTAGTTGGAACCCTCTTACTCTCAGGTGACGAAACGTTAATCCTCTATTTAATGACTGAATTCATTGAAAATAATGAAAAACCTTATCATTTTTTAATTTAAAAAAATATAATTTATTTATTAATGAACAAAGACGTAAAACTCCATTTTTAATAATTAAAAACGATAAAAAAAACAGTTTTCCTAAATTTTTGATAATACTTTTGCAAGGCGATCATTTGTTTTAAACAAAAAAAATAATAACTGTTTTTTTAATCGTATGAATTAAAAATAATAATTTATTCCACTATGTTTAGTCTATTTTTGATTGGTTTCAGAAACTCGTATAGAACAGTGTGGTAGTCGGTTCTTACTGCTTACATCTCTGAGAAACTGGTATTGAATTTAGCTTGTATTCCATTAATTAAAAATACTAAGACATCAGGTTGACTACTAAAGATGTGGAAAGATAGCTGAACGTTTTGTCATCAATCAGCTTGAAAAAATGCGTTGCCATTATTCCTTCCCTCCTCAGTTAGAAAAAGTTATACCTTAGCATACCCAAGTGAAATGCAGTTGGATAGAGCCAAGAATATACCCCGTATTCTCTCATGTAGAGGACTCTCAAGAATTTCTTTTGAACTCTCTCCAACATGAGAGAATATTGGATGGATAGAATATACTGGAATGCGCACGTGCAGAGGGTGGATCCCTCCAGAATTCCACATGTTGTTGCGCATCAGATTCCTGTTCGCTACCATCCCCCCGGAAGACTGTAAAAGAGATGGGGGGATAGCTGGGAGTCAACCTCCCAAGAGAGGCCAGCCTGACTACAGAAACAGACGAAAAGTCTAAAAGAAGAAGAATAAGAAGAAGAAGAATTACGTTTGTTCTTGAGTGAGGGAAGAAAATGTTTGAAACACTTATTGTTAACCCTTATCCTTTCATCTTGTTCGTTGCAATATGATTGTACTACAGACTACCCAGCGTAGCAACTCAGACAGGGTGGGGGTCTTGCGTTTTCTGCTACGCCAGAACTTAACAAACTTTGATACGAAGGCAATCTCTAATCTCCACACGAAAGATATTTATGGGCATTGCAAAAAGCTATCATTACAGACTTTAATAGCAGGAAACATAAGCACTTATAAATCTCCCTGTCTGTGTTATTAAATCATATCGAAATAATATGCAATTACCAACAAGAGTGAACCAAAACCCTTGCATTTGATTCATATTGTACTTACAAAACAATGTGCATAAAATAAATAACCAATGCCAAATGCCTAGAACAAAATATTATTTACACGACGAAGCATTTAAATGTAATCATGTTTAAAAAATTACACTGAAGAATGGCGTTTACAATCCCAAAAAAATTTTGTGAAAATATAATGTTTTTCAAAACAGAAGATCAAGCAAGCAATTTTTTTTATAATTCCTTCGCAAGGTGAAACATGTCATTACCATAAAAAAAATTGCAATATTAAAATTTCATGGTTCATGGTCAGAATGTTACACATTAGTGGATTTTAACTAAATATACATTTAAAAAAATTCATTACTAAATAAAATAGATTTCTAAAAAAACAGTATTTTTCATTTATATAAACGATCATAAATCTAGATTCTCCATTGTTAAGGTTGATCTAAGTTACTTCAATATTATATACATTCGTATTAACTGCGGAGAGCCTTCGAAACCCTATATTACGGTGGTGTCCATTCTTTGAACATTCCGTACGGCATGTTCAAAGAATGGACACCATGCGTTGAACGTGCCCCTTTTTCGCTGTCTTCTGCATCTTACAAAATCCTCAATCTCACATATCTCTCTTATTCTGGTGTTCCTCACGCGATTTCTCAGTGTCTTGCCTGCTATCGTCCTCAGTGTCTTCATCTCGGAAGCCCTTTAAATTTGCTTGGTCTTTACTGTGTCTGCCCTCGCTTCGACGGCACGTGACAAAAAAAACTAAATTCAATAACTAATATTAAAATAAGGTAATGATGTTATGTCATATATTATGCTCATTAATGTTTCGAATCAGTTTAGTTAGTCAAGAGTTTAGTGCGTAAAATTAAATTTTCCTACCCGTTTTATTAATTTATAATCATAACTCATTTTCCACCCCTAGCACGCCACCCCGGAGATACGGCGGGTGTGATAAGGGCGAGTTATGCCGACGTTTAGAAGACTTTCCATGCGTATTATTTATGGTAATTGTCACAATTTTAAAATTAAGTTTTCACGAAGCTATGTCATCCAGGAAACTATTAAATTTCAAGCGTTAGACTCTGATTAGATTGAACCTATATACGAGTACACTAAGAAAAGCGCCCAATAAAATTGAACTTGTATTGACAATAGATATAATGTTTCTTGAACAATGATGTGAAACTCTATATTAAATAGTTAATACAAACGAAAACTACCGTTTTATAGAAGTTTTATTATATTTATTTCATGGGATATATAATGAAAACGCGATTGCTTTTTCGATTTTACATTTATTTTTTATTACAAATTTGTTTCGCCTTGCGAGGACATTCTCAAACTAGAGAATTAATGTCCTCGCAAGGCGAAACCATTTTGTTACTAGTATTTACATATTTTTATATATATAAAAAAATCAATGTAAAACCGATAAAGCAGTCGTATTTTTATATGTATTTTATAAAATAATTTTACATAATTAAAACCAGCACTATCAATATTTTATAGGGTTGATATGTTTCTTCTTGCTAAGGCATTATCAAACGTCTACATTATTTTAGCAAGGTGAAAAATGTCATTCCCACAAAATTAAATAAATCGAACGTCTTCGTTCGTATTTATTATTGACAATTTGTTATTTCTTGAAGGATGAATTCCTTAAATATTTAATACGATTTCCATTTTACATTCGTCTAGTACAAACGAAGGTATTCACAGAACCTGCAATATTGAAGACGTTAAGTGAGATAGAATAGGCAGAGAAGATGATTCCCGAGAGACCACGTCAAGAGGATGGACCCAGCAAGGATACCAAAGATCGTGATGTACAAGACTCCAGAGGACCACAAAAACGACCATCAAAGAGAAGAAGAGAAATCTGGACGTCTTCATCACAAGACCAAATTTTATATCCTCACTTTATTGAATCGCTGCGAACTTGGTTTGGACATATGGATCGCATGGATGGAGAAAGAAAGTATACGTTAATGATATAAATGGAGTACAGAGTCGAAGTAAACCGAGGAAAACATGGCATGACCATATCAATCAAAATTTTAAAGGTTGATCATGTTAAAAGAAGATCGGAAGAATCGACGTGCGTGTATGACTCATTGTATGAATGTGGAAGAAGCTAGAGAGGTGTGTCAGGATAGAGTAGTGTGGCGGTCCATTCTCTCTACCTATCCCTGCGGAGAAACGGTGTGGAAGTTAAGGCGTTAACATTGTGGAATTCCATTTTTAAAACTTCGGAATAAAAAAACAACGCTATTTATGTTCACGTTGTTTTTCAAATCCAAAATTTGATATCCTGTCTTAATAGATCGCAAAATTCACAATAAGAAAAAGAAAAATAAGTATTTTTCTACTGACCGTAATAATCTATGCGCAGCTTATTCAAATGTATCGATTTCTCATACGAATTAGCATTACTCACAACGGTATAAACCAAAACAAACACAACATCGATAAATTTCAAAGTGAAATCAGTTTAAATATAACCTAGAAATGATTTAAGAACCCCGCGGGGTAGAATGGCCGTAAACTACCCCCCGAGTCGTAGATCTGGGCGATAGCGTATGGGAAAATTAATTTTCTGTACTTGCAACCCCTAATTACGCATTTACTTGAAACGTCTTTCTTTACTAAAGGGTTGATAAATCACTCATGATTTGTTATATGTGTTTTCTTTTGAATTTTTTCTTTGGATAACACAATTAATTTATTATAGAGCCGAATAAACTTGTTTTTTTTTTAACTGTGCAGCGTTTGATTTTGGAACAGATTTTTTTTTAAATGAAACTAATTGATGTTATTCAAAATAATATTTCAAATATTTATGTTTATTTAATATCTTTATTTACGATGCCTTATTAATATTTTTTTAAGCTTTTAAAATGATAAAAGTATTAAACTTTTTTATTAAATTATATTATTAAGAATAATATTCGGTAAAAAAATGCAGACGCAATATTGTATATTTAAACACTTTAAAACGGTTGAATTAAATAATTTTGTTTCTGAATCACAATTGTATTTTATTTAACGTGACAGCTGTTTCATCAACCTATGTTGACATCATCAGGTGTTACAATAATATATCAAGTTTCCGTGATTTTTAGAATGTTCATGTGTATTTGTTCCTATGTCAATTTGAATAATTTCTTTGATATAATTTTGAAGTTCTTGCTGAAATTGAGTTAGGTACCTAAATATTTTAATTAAAAGAACAGTTAGTAACCATTTATAGGAGAAAATATTAAAGGTGGAAAATATTATAATAATAATAATAAAACAGTAATTAGAAGGAATAATTACAGAGAGTATCGAGTCAAAAACGATGAAACACAATAAATTGAAAATTAAAAACGTTAAACAATAACACGAAGTAGATTACATTAAAAGGAAAGGTGACAAAAGTTGAAGGTAGCATTATTGTTTATTTATTAATTTGACAGTTTTAAAATGTTAAGGTATCATAGTATTTCGGCCAAAACTATGGACTATTTAAACAATGTTAAAAAATGTGTTAAATGCATCATTATCTATAGAAAAAGCATGAACATTTTTGGAATGATTCTTTTTTTAAATTTATACCTACTCTTTTGTAAATAAGTACTTCACCCTTTCGTGGCTGGTGGGAATACGTATTCCCACCTTCGAAATTGCTCTAAAAAGATCAGTAGGAATTACGTTTCCTAAGTTAATTCACTCCTGTCATCTAGTGCCATTATTGGGTACTACGATAAAACATTTACCAGCTTTATTGGTTGAACTTTTAACTGGCAGTTGAATTAAAAAAAACACGTGTTATTTTGTTTTTGAGCGTCAAGCGCCATATAAGTTATTTTTTTTACAAAACTTTCAAGTAAGTAAGGATTTTGACGATTGATTTGAGTTTTATAGACGTTTATTTCACTGTGTGATATATATAATACAATTTCAATGTATTATATATCATATTTCATAAGTGGAAATTTTTACAAAAATCAGTTTTTGTGCTTAAAATGACATTTTTTTAAATATATATGTATATGTATTTCTTGCGCACAATGATTATTATATACCAAGTATCAGTGGGAAATATTGATATTTAAAAAAAAAAATTACAAGTTCCGATCAATTAAAAAAAATACATAAGTTTTATTAAATAAATATGAATGACATTAGTCATTAATATTTTAAACTAACTAACAAATTAACCATTACGCCGTCTCCCCGAAAGGGTAGGCAGAAAGAATGGACTGCCACAATTTTCTTTCCTGATATATTTCTCGCACTTCCTCAACATTCATACATCGTGTTAGGCACGCGCTTCGATTTCTCTGACTCCTCACGTGGCCGACATTCAATATTTGATTATTTGATCATGCCACATTTTCTTCTGTCTTCCTCTATTTCTAGTTCCATTTACATCGTTCACATATACTTTTTTACCATTCTTTCTTCATTCAATCTTTCGATGTTTCCAAGCCATCTTAATGATCCTTTCATTATTTTGTTCATAGCACCATCATTCGCACCGTATTCACTTCTTATATCTCAGTTCTACTGCATATTTGCATTTATTAAAATGCAAAAAAAAAAATCTTAACAACAACAACAACAACAAACCGTCAAGCCGTTTCCTGCAGGCGTAGGCAGAGAGAATGGACCGCCACACTACTCTATCCTGACATACCTCTCTAGCTTCCTCCACATTCATACAGCGAGTCATGCACGTACGTTGATTCTTCCGGCTTCTGACATGCCCAACCTTTAAAATTTGATTAATTTGGTCATGCCATGTTTTCCTCGGTCTACCTCGACTCCATGCTCCATTTACATCGTTAACGCATACTTTTTTAACCATTCTTCACCCATGCGCTCCATATGTCAGAACCAACGCAGCGATCCTTTCATAATTTTGTTCACAATACCTTCTTTCATAATATCTTAAAAGAAATTTTAAAAAATTGAGCACGATAGGGTTAAAGGCTATCGAGGGGTCTTAATACATTTTGATGTTAAACTATATTAAAAAAGGATAATTCATAAAATAAATAACAGAAACTAATCTCCTTTGCAGGATCGTTCATATTAGAACAAGCGTGTTATTATCTCAACCTAACTCCAAATAAAAGTCTCGGAAATCCAGAGATGGGCAGATAGATAGAACAAGAAGTGAATTAGTGGGCCGGGGAAGGATAAGTGAATGAAATTAGTACTAAAAAAGATGATGATTTGCTGTTTCACTAAAAGCTCTCTCCAAATACCGAGTAGACCTTGCTAACATAATAAGAATGTCAAACTGTGGTTCCAGAACAGTTATTGTTATTATTGTCGTTTAGTCTTCACATAACTTCACTATGTAATAGCTCCCTCAAAATGCTTGGTTTTGTCATTAGGAACGCCAAGATCTTTCGTAATATTCAGGTGCTGAAGCTGCTGTATAACTCTCTGGTGAGAAGTCGGTTGGAGTATAGTTCCATTATCTGGGCGCCGCATGAGGTTCGATATTCCCTGATGGTGGAGAGGGTGCAGAAAAAATTTCTGCGATACCTCTATCTTAAGGAGTATGGATATTACCCGTGGCTCTTTCCAACTGATTTCTTGCTAGGGATGCTAGGCTACCAGTCACTCGAGAGGAGACGAGACATTCACTTGGGTGTCCATTTCTTTCGACTGATAGGCGGTTGTATACACAACTCAGAAATCCTGAGTGATGTAGGTCTGTTCGTCCCTGATAATTATCTTCGACAAAGGGGCCATAGATTGTTTTATCTCCCACGATGCAGAACCAACCTGCCAATGGTTATGCCGGTAGGTAGAGCATTATCTTTGCTTAATCGTATCACCTCGGAGTTTGACATATTTTGTGATAGTTTGGCTCATCTGAGGGAAGTACTATCTTTATTATAATTGTATGGTATATTTATTTTATTAATTTGTCATGCATCTTATGTTTCTCGCTCTTTTTATTAATCTATTATGTATTACTTATTATTGTGTATCTTTAACTTGTATCTTTGGAATTATGTTCTTGTATTGGAAAAAAAATTCTGTAATGCTTAAGATATGTTTAAAATAAATAAATTAAATAAATGAAATTATAAATCAATTTCCAAGATTCACTGTTGATGTACATTTTTCTACTGAAATCCATTTGGATGTTATATAGGTTTCAATTGAATGTCGGTCACGTGAGCGACGCGCGTGAAGCTTGAGAAGAGTGTCAGAATAAAACAATGTGGCGGTCCATTCTTTCCGCCTACGCTTTGGGAGAGACGGCGTGATTTCTAGTTAGTTAGTTTATAAAACTTATCCTGATGAATTATTTTATTTAATGAATTAAAATACTGTTATAACAAAAGCATAAACATTCACACACACGAATTTTTAAAAAAATATCTTTATAATATTTATATCACTGATGAAGGGTTTCTGGGTCCGAAACAAGTTTGTTTTTTAATTTGAATTTTTTAATAAAATTGGTGTTACGTACAAAGTGAAAAAAGAAACATTGCCGTTCTTTTTTTACTATTGAGCTTCAGAAGGGTGAAAAAAAAGTGTTTAATTTTAATGAAATTCGTCATTATGGAATTCCATGGTTTAAACACCTAAAGTTTATAAAAAAAATTGTCCTTATTAATACGTTTGTTCTCTAGATGCCATTTAATAATAAATAATATGAATGAAAGAACATATTAGTTGCCTTTCTAATAATAATTTTTCGGAGTTCGCTAACTATTTAATTGAAAATAATAATACATTTAATAATTAAAACGACATTGAAATAAAACCGAACTAAAAAAATATAATAAACAATCAGTTTAATTTAAAATCGCGTTACATCTCCCCTCTCCTCAATCCTATTTATACCCCCTCCACCTTTATACATAACTCCACATTTTTTAGTATATTAGTGAACACTTTATTTTATTTGATTGTTAAAATTGAATACATTAATAAGGTTACTTGTAGCATGAAAATGTCTGAGTTCACTGAAAATCAAAAGTGTTGTAATGCAAAGAATAATTCGGTACTTATTTGGCAAAAGGTCCCGTTTTTGTTATGAAATTGAGTTAAATATACCATCAGTATTATTTTTGCACACTTTATGTTTTGACAAAAGGTTAGAGCTGTACTTTTTTTTTACATTTTTAAAATATTTTTTTTTTATGTACAATTTATTTTTGCATTCAATCCGTATTTTTTTTTTAAATACATATATATTTTTTTAATTTAGTTACTAATGTATCTTGTAGATAACGTTATGCTAGTAAATTGATATTTGAAATAAACAATTTGGAACACAAATAACATTTTTACAAATGATCAAAATAATGTAAAAATCTTATTTTCGCTCTCCTGTAAAATTCATCAAATTCATGACCCTCACCAAGAGAAATGTAGAGAGATTAAGAGTCACGCAGCGTTCCATGGAAAGACATATGCTCGGCGTCAGTCTCCGAGATAGAATCAGAAATGAGGAGATTAGACGCCGAACAAAAATAACGGACATCATGGAACGACTAGCGAGACTGAAGTGGCAATAGGCGGGTCATGTGGCGAGACAGAGTGGAGGATAGATGGTCCCAGAAAATAATAAGGTGGGGACCATGGGAGAATAGGAGAAACGTCGCAAAAAAGGTAGGCCGACGACATTGCTGCCATGGGGGGGAAATGTGGCTACGGCTGGCAGGAGATAGAGGAGTGGAAGGGAAGGGAAGAGGCCTATGTCCAGCAGTGGACCGATAAAGGCTGACGAAGAAGAAGAAGAAGAAGTAGAAAGATCATTAAAAGAGCAGTTGGGATCTTTTGCCAAATAGGTACCGATTTATAAAAATAAAAAATTCGATTTATTCAAATAAAAAATTGGACCAAAATTTCAGTTCTGTAGATGTTAATGTTAATTGATACCCCACAGGTTAAGAACCTCTGGGCGCCTAATAATGTATTATAAGCGCTATAGTTACCCAATCCACCCAAAGCGTATCTTTTAGCCACTTAACAATACAAAAACGCTAAATATCACCTTGAGTAATAAACACATTAGTTCGACTGTTTTTGTTTTATTTTTCTTTCGCGTTTCTGAATTTTGCTCCTTTTTGTATTGTTTATTAAATGCTATTTTGGCTTCCAACATATTCAAATAGTTGCCTAAAACAAAATTATATTTACATATTTATTTAGAGAAGAAGCGGAGGACGACCGAGGAAAACATGGCATGACCAAATTAATCAATTACTAAAAGGCGGGCACATTCGAAGTCGGAATAATCGACGTGCGTGCATGGTACGATGTATGAATGTAGAGGAAGCCCGAGAGGTATGCCAGGACAGAGCATTGTGGCGATCCATCCTCCATGCCTACCCCTCCGGGGAAATTGCGTGTTGGTTAGTTAGTTAGTTAGTTAGATGGTTTGGACATACGGAAAGAATGAATGAAGAAATAATAAAAAAATATGTATATGTTAACGATGTAAATGGAACTAGAAACAGAGGAAGACCGAGGAAAACGTGGCATGATCAAATAAATCAAATATTGAATGTCGGCCACGTGAGGAGTCAGAGAAATCGATGCTCGCGCATGACACAATTTATGAATGTTGAGGAAGCGAGAGAAATATGTCAGGAAGTAAAAGTGTGGCAGTTTGTTAGTTAATTTTGCTTTTCATTAGCATATTCATATTGTCCCAAACAGTGTCCCTTAGATATCCGGCGATAACTGCTGCTTTATTAGTATGTTCTTAAACTTACAGATCGCTGCAACTATACTGATATCTTCACATAAATATATCTGAAATAATACCATCTATGAAATCCTTGGTATGAGTTAAAAAAAAAAATTGATTCTGTTAAATTTTGGTTTATCTAAAGTGTATTATTTTCTGATATGATGGAAAAATTAAAAGAGATATCGAAATAAGGGTCGGTGCTGAGAACAAAATGAATGGCGCTCTCAAAGTCGGTGGTGCATCATCTCTACATACCCCTGCGAGGAGACTGCGTTATGATTAGTTAGTTTATATTATATATGTGCTATATCTCCGATGTAATATCAAAAACTCCTCCCGGTTACACAATACCATTATATGTATAAATACACAATATAATTATATTTATAAATATAAACAATGTAAAAATTTTACAAAATCAGATACTATTGATGTTATATTAATAATAATAAAAATAATAAAGTGTTTCTAACTTACAGATATACAATTATAAAACACTTTGTATTTAACCACGGTATGGTTATTATAATTATATTGCCCTGATGAATCTTTAGTCCAAAAGAAACTAGTTGGCATCAATTACATTAAATAAACATACCTTGGTAAAAAAAACGAAGTGTTTTATTATTTTATATCTATAAGTTTAAAATATCTAACCACAAAATAAGTGTTCCATATGAAAATAAAATGAGTAGTCCATTGTTTTGGCCGAAACACTATAATACACTAACATTATAAACTGTTAACTTAAAAAAACTTTGTTTAATGTATCACATTTGTATTTTTATTTTTCGTGACAGCTGTTTCGTCAGCCTATGTTGACATCATCAGGTGTTACATTGATTCATCAGGGCAATATAATTATAATAACCATACCGTGGTTAGATACAAAGTGTTTTATAAGTTTATATCTATAAGTTTGAAACACATTATTATTTGTATTATTATTAATATAACATCGATAGTATTTGATTTTGTAACACCTGATGATGTCTACATAGGTTGACGAAACAGCTGTTGCGAAAAATAAAAATACAATTGTGATATATAAAACAAAGTTTTTTAAGTTGATAGTTTATAATTTAATTCGTTCATGTTTCGCCTTGCTAAGAACATTTACAACAATGACAATAAAACTCCCTAATAGCAATAAAACTTCTATAAACAATGAACTACCACACCCATTTGAATAAAGATGAGCCAAAGTTTCCAGCATTATCCCGGAGTTCAAAGAACCCTGAGATCATTCACATTTTCGATATCACGTTAATTTTTGCATCGTTTTCCAAGGAAAATCGGTCTTTAAACTTGGTAGAGAGAAATGTTTCTACTCCCAACATTTTACTGCAAGTAAATTGCAGAAATAATTATGATTTAAACTCCTTTTTTTAATTATAAACTCATACTATGATACATTCTATATTCTCAAAAATGTAATATTCAATATAAGGCAATATATCCCGAAATCTAAGGCAAATGAAAATCTTTAAGGAAAATCTGTATAAATCAAATTATGGATATAATGCTCTTAAACCCAGAATGACCAGCTTGTAAGCTAGATTTTTTTTTATAATAATAAATCCCAATACTTATATAATATATTCTCCATAGTGTTGCGGATTCGTTGAACAATGTTTATAACATTTTAAGCAACCTACAATAAATAAAATACATACATGTTTCGGACACAATAGCCCTTCATCCGTGTTTTATATAAACATGCAATAAAAATATTGAAACATTTTCAAAAGCTTCTTTTCAAATATTTATATACCATAGTATATACAAAACACTGCAAGGGCTTCTGTGTCCGAAACATGTTTGTATTTAAATATATATATTTTTTAAATAAAATAAGGTTTTTACAAAGTTATAAATATTTTAAAGGGCGTAACATGTCATTCACATAAAATATAATAAAACTTCTAGAAAACTGATGTTTTCATTCGTATTAATTATTTAATAAGGAGTTTTACATTATTGTTCAAGAAACAATAAATATATGTATTATTTTAAAATGTTGTAACACGTATATAAGTTAATAATACAATCGTAGTCGTTTATTAATATTAGTTTCACATTTATAATCTAAATAAATTGTGATCACGCTACGAGACACATAGTTACTTCAGAGATTCCAATACTTATATGGCGGTACATAGGCTCCATAAATCTCCATGTTGCAAAAATTATTTATGGTGCTTATGGCCTGGTAAACACTTTAAAGACGGTATTGGTGCGGTTAATACATGGCAGAATTGCCACTGAGACGATGAAGAAGAACACACTGGTGTGGGCACCGCATGAAACAAAATATTGTCTGTTAATCGAGATGGTACAGAAAAAATTCTTACGATTTCTGTACCTTAAAGAGAACGGTTACTACCCCTGGCTGTACCCAACTGATTTCTTGCTGGGTATGCTGGACTACCAATCATTGGAAATTAGACGAACTATCCACCTGGGTGTACACTGATTCGTGATCGAATACATAACTCTGATATTGTGAATGACTTGACTTTGTTTGTCCCGACAATTATCTGCGACAAAGGCAACAAAGATTATTTCACCTGCCACTGTGTAGAACCAATCTACCTAAGGTAATGCCCGTGGGCAGGACAATTATCCTATTAAACCGCATCTCTTCGGATGTGGACATTTTTCACGACAGTGAGGCTACCCTCAGAAAGCATCTATCTCTTATGTATTAAATTGCTATTTGCTTCTCTACTTATTGTACAAAAATGTTTATCTTTACCAAACTGTTCTCGAATATATTTTTTTTAATTGTCTTCTGTTTTTCTTTTTTTCTGAATTGCTCTCATTTGTTTTCTTGTTATATTATTTGTGAATATATATATTTTTTAATTATTAATTTTATTTTTGTATATTGTGATTATAAACGATTTGGATTTGTTATTCTGTAATGTTTATAATTTTTTGAATAAATTGAAATTGAAATTGAAATTGTATGAATGATCAGATGAGAGTCAGAACACAGGAAAACTGGTGGCGGATCATCTTGTCCAGATGAACATCGGCCACTATGGAAAGAGATAAATGAAATAAAATTCTTGCATGATATCCATGATACCGTTTGGGGCGATGACGATGATAATATATTTTAGTATTTTTTTTAAGTAGGTACCAAATTAAAATGGTATGTGTCTTAAGTATGTAGGCGGGTAGGTACTCTGCTAATGTATTTAAAAAGCAGTTTTAATGAATTAAAAAAAACATTAATATGAATGAGGTTTAGTTGCTCTTATAATTTCAGAGAATGAAGATAATGTATTGATAATAAATTATATTAACAACATTCATAATTAATTCCTATTTGATTAGCATGTATAATTATTGTAACGTTTTATTAAGTGGTTATTTTACTGGGCCGGATTGGTGATGGGCGATTGGAAAAAATATAACTAATATTTTTTTTGTTTACTAGAAAGTTATTATATTCAATGGGAATGACCTTTTTTGCCTTGCCAAGGCTTTATCAAATGCCTCACCATAGATAAATCATTAGATTAAGCAATAATTAATACGAATGAAATCGTCTATTTTCTTAAAGTTTTATTTTATTTTATGTGAATTACATTTTTAGCCTGTAAAAGGCATTATCAAATGAGAGACATTTGATAACGCGTTAGAAAGGCAATACATATCATTTACATAACATATAATTAAACTTTTGTGACAAGTATTGAGGCTGCCATTAGTCAGAGACAACTGCGCTGGGCTGGTCACGTCGTCAGAATGCCTGAGACAAGACTCTCAAGGAAGATTATGTAATCTCAGCTTACCCAAGGGAAACGCTCATACGGTGGTCAGAGGAAACGCTTTAAGGACTCTCTTAAAGGAAACCTACAAAAGACTGGCATCGACTGTGATTGCTGGGAAAAGACTGCAGAGGACAGACCTAGGTGAATAACAACAGTACATAAAGGCACACAAGACTTTGAAGCACAGCGGAGAGGCGATGTCACAGAGAGGAGGTGGAGGAGAAACGAGAGACCACTGGGAGACGGTGACGGCTCCATTACAAGCGCCTTCCTCTGCCTAAGAATTTGTGGGTCAAGGATCGGGCTCTTCAGTCACATGCAGAGCCACAACCGTGAAGGACAGTCTTCCTCGGACACGAGGGGCAGCCGATTTTGATGAATTAGACTTCTAGAAAACAGACGTTTTCAGTCGTATTAATTATTTAATATCCAATGTAATAGCAATATAAATATTTGAATATGGAGTTTTGGAGTTTGGAGTTATGTTGTTTGACATCATTGTTCAAGAAACAATATAAATATGTGAATATAGGGTTTTGGAGTTTTTAGATCATTGTTCAAAAAACAATATAAATATGTTAAAATGGAGTTTTGATGCTTAGAGTTGGGGAGTTTTACACCATTGATCAAGAAACAACATAATTTTGTAAATATGGCGTGTAAGAGTTTGGAGTTATGGAGTTTTAAATCATTGTTCAAGAAACAATATAAATATAAATATTTTAAAAAAAAAAGACCAATACCAAGGATTTTAATCAATGATATTAGAATTTATTTTACAATCTTCAATGTGAGCAGAAAATAGCTCATTATTATGAAGAAGGAATCTGGTCGTGTCCAGGCTTGAACCCATGTCCCCTGGATCAGGAGCCAAGCGTTCTATCCCCTAGACCACCACCCGATTATTATAGTGTTTTGGAATATCGAGTTATGGAGTTTTACATCATTGTTCAATAAACAATTAATTAATTAAGTGCCAATAAATACATATCAACTGACATTTGATGTTGCCTAAGACAGGCAAAACATATCATTCCCATAAATTATAATTAAACTCTAGAAAACAGAAGTTTTTTATTCGTGCCTAAGACAGGCGAATCATGTCTTTCCCATAAATTACAATAAAATTTGTTCATAAAGATTAATTGTATCTCAATAGAGACGAAGATGTAAATTGTTTTCTGGGAGCAGAATATGGTGGTCGAGGCGCTTACAGGACTTATTGGTTGGGTTAAGCGATCGCTTTATGTTAACAACATTTCCCATTGCGCCCTACTTACGTCCACCACGTCTGAAAATTTTTTGGAAGATGTATATATGCTACTATGTTGAGGAACATTTCACATATTTTAGTTCAATCTACACTAGCGTTAGTTTATTGTAACACCTGATAATGCCAACAGTAAATAAAAAGAAATTGTGATATAAAACAGTGTTTTAAATATTAAGTGTTATCCTAGTATGTGGTGTTTCGGCCAAAACAATGGACTATTTAATAAAATTTGTATAAAACAGACGTTTTCATTCGTATTATTTATTAAATTTTTAGTTTTACATCATAGTTCAAGAAACAATAAACAGTAAAGTGCTTTTTAAACAAATTGTGTAAGTGTTTAAAACTATTTTCAATTTAAATATGTTCTAGAAAAAAGTGAAAAAAGCTCGAAATCCTTCAGATAGCGGGCGCATGAACGTCACCTGAGAGTAAGAGGGTTCCAACTAACAAAATTTCACATTTGTCTTTTTTTCGTGAAAAGGGTTCTTACTAACCTTATCTATACGTTCAATAAAAAAAACATGTAATAGTATTGTCATTTTGATGTTACGAAAAGAATCAAGTTCCATTTGATCATACAAAACACACGATTCACTGAAAAAGGATTCATTTAAACTTAGAACATTATTATTCCAACTGTTGCCAGAGAAAATTTACACGTTTCTCGGTAAAATAGTTTCATCTGCTTCAAATGGAACCCTTTTATTCCAAGATACACACCCGAAACCAACAAAACTTTGACTTCAATTTTCTCAGCTTTTTACTTTTGACAGTTGGCACCTTCTTACTCTCATGTGACGTGAAAGCGACTTTGGGTGTAATGTATTCCCAAATCCGTCCCTGATATTTATGTTTTGATACCCTGTCCAGATCGACACGTTTTGTTCTGAGAGCAGTTTTTACTTCCCTCCGTAAGTGGACGCCGCTCAATCGTGATTGTTACCACACTAATAAGAACATGGCTCGAGTGATTAATGGGGAGACGCCAGGCCTGTTCAACTCTTCATACTACCCCCTTACATATTAAAATTGCAATATTTTACACAAACCTTAACTTGAATTCATGTCCTCCAGATCAAGAACCAAACTTATAGTCCTCTTGATCATTACAATTACTATTATTATTATTATTATAATTATTGTTATTTTTATATAAATTTTTCATTTGTTCCAATGACAATTTGAATAATTTCTTCAATATTATTTTAAAGTTCTTGCTGGTTAAGTGCCTAATTACGCCTAATTTAAAAAACAGTGGATACGTGTAACATAAATTAAATAAACACAAAAGTCCGGATCGTCCATGTCAACATGTGCAACATCAAAAAAAACATTATGTGCTAAATTAAAAAAAAACGGTGGATTCGTGGAACATAAATTAAATAGATAATATGTGCACCATCTAAAAGGAACATTTTGTGTTAAATTATTTTTATTTTGTTATTTTATTTTATATCATTGTCTTTTATTTTATTTGTTTTAGATTTATTTTGTGGGTGTTGGACGATCAAAGTGTACGCAGGAGATGCCTATTGGTGGCGATGAGGTTCGCAACCCATCACACCGCGTTTCCCGCGGAGCGAAAAGAGAAGGACGGAGTGCCGCATCAGTAAAAGTGTAACAGTCCATTCTTTCTGCCTACCCTTTCGGGGAGACGGCGTGATGGTTAGTTAGTTAGTTAGTTATTATTATTATTATTCTGATGACTTGTATTTTAAGTACGCCGTTTTGTAAAATCAATTACTCCAAGGGCGCACTAAAAAATGACTGACCGAACAATGCAGTCTTTAGAAGTTTCTTAAATTTAACGTCACTATCCTCATACTTAATACTAACACGGAGGCTATTCCATGCCAACGGACCCGCAACGCTGAGTGCACGATTATAGAAACTTGCTTTATTGGCTCTGACTGGAATTGTTATGTTGTTTGCACTTGTTTCTACTGATCGGAGTGAACGTTGCCTTTCTGTTGGCATGGGTGTCACGCAGAGGTCCGATATATACGCTGGCGCACTCTGGTGCCTTAAACACTGTCAAACACAATGTATATTTTACTCGCTCTCGGATTTTAATCCCGTCAAGGTCCTTCAGGAGCGGTGTGATATGACATAATGATAGCGTGATATGACACAATTATTATAACTAATTAACTAACTAACTAACCATCACGCCGTCTCCACGGAGAGATAGGCAGAAAGCATGGACCGCCTTCTATCCTGACATACTTCTCTCGATTCTTCTACGCAGCCAAGTGTTGGCACTTAATGACTTTCTGTTTTCGATTTTTTTTCTCATTTTTTTTCGATAGCCTAATTATATTCCAATTTTACCTTCATAGGAACGAGTTTATCTCTTAAGTTCTTAAACAATTAATACATTAAACCTCTATATAGTCTTTACATTTATCTTGAACATAGTTGTAAAAATATGTTACTTAATTTGAAATTAAAATAAATAAAAACACATATTTTACATTTTTTGACAATTTCAATTGATCATTGAAAAAATTATTTGAATTTGAAAAATAACGTTTTTTTATGTTCCGCTGTTATTGTTTAAATACAAAAATTAAATATATTAAAGTGGAAAAAGAAGAGCGTTGTTTTTTTCAATTCCTTTTTTTTTACAATGGAATTCCAGTGTTAACGTCTTAACTTGCAAAAACTTATTTAATTTTGGCCAAAACATTATGATACTTTATCATTTAATGAAGAAATTTTGAAACGCTGTTATTAAACGTATTACAATTCATTAATTATTTTTTTATAAAATTTTCGTGACAGCTGTTTCGCCAACCTATGGTGGTATCAAAAACCAATTATTATGCCAACAAAGTTGTTTGTAACATTTGATGATGCCAACATAGGTCAGCAAAACAGCTGTCGCGACACTTTCATTAAAAAAAATTGAGACGTAAATTAACAGTATTTCAAAATTAAAACATTAATTTAATTCATTTAAAATTTGTTGTAAAGATAGCTTTAGTTGAATATCCCTGAAGCAATAAAGACATTAAGAAAAAAGTGTTTTAGATCATTAATCTGACAGATGATTAGGGTAAGAGGCGGCCAGAGATCTCTCTCGTTCTGTTATTCCTTTTATATTTACACCATAACACTCTTCGTACAGATCTCATCTCCGGAGCATTCCAATAAGGAAGGCTACCGAATGCAGCCACGCCAGTGTTTAAACCACGAACTATGATACATATTAAAATAAAAGCATTGTTCGATTCAAATTTAAAAAAAGAACGAATAAAAATAATATGTAACTTTTTTTAATATATAGAACGGGTCAGAAGAGATAGGTTTACACATTCCTTTTTCCTCCCTTGTTTCAATCCAAGGGATTGGTTTGCAGCAAAGTGTAACATGTTTGCTGGATCTTGGGTTTTTAATGTAGTCTTACATGGGATGGTCGATCCAAGAAAGACGCCGATAGTCGTATCCACCGGGTTAAACTTGCCTTCAATAAAAAATCTAAAATATTCGAGTCCAACAGCATAGACCTGAACCTCCTAAAACAACTTATAAAAACATTGGTGTGGAGTGTTTTACTGTAAGGCTGCGAGACTTGGTGCCTGGGCGAAAGAGAGCGCAAAAAGTTGGAGGCATTTGAGATGTGGACCTACCAGCGAATTGCCCATGTTTCATGGAGGGACCACATTACAAATGAAGAGGTTCTCAGCAAAGTTGAAGAGAGTAGGCACATGTTGAACACCATAGCGGAGAGGCACGCAAAATGGATTGGTCATGTGTTGCGACACGAATGTTTCCTGCATAATGTGTTGGAGGGAATGGTCGAGGGATCGATTGGCAGAGGACGACCTCACCAGGAGTACCTAGACCAGATTTGCCTAGATATGGGCTGCACCTCTTATGCGGGGTTGAAGAGAGTTGCCGAGGACCGAGCGGAGTGGAAGAGGAGATGCGTCGCCTTGCTGCAGACCAATCATTAGATTGAGACCGGAGAAGAAGTTTCTGGTTGCTTTCACATTTGTATACAGTGGGTTATTAAAACCCAATTACTGTAAACAATATTTTTACTATTGATTATCATTGCATGTAATAGGTAGCTAATGTATCCCCATTTTATTGTCACGAGAATTCTACACCAGACCAAAGACAGTTTGATAAATCTCACTGCATCGCCGGAAAACGAACCCGAGATCTCCGTTGTGGCGGTTAAAGCTATTGCCACTCTGCCACGAAGGTCGTCATTTATGTTTAAAATTAAATTCATATCTAATTCCTTTATAATATTTCAAATATGAAATTTATTGATTCTTGAATAAATACGTAAAACGCCATATAAAATCATAATTATGAATGTTAACGTCAGTTTTCTGGAAGTTTTATATGAACGTCTTTTCACTAATACGAAAGACGTCGATCTCCGTGGAAACCGTGTTCAGCAGATTAATTGCTCTTCCCACCGGTGTCACCAGAGACAGATTGATGTAGTTATCAAAGAAACATCGTTTTATTTAATTATTATTTAAACGATAAATAAGTTAGAAGTATTATAGTCGTTTATAGAAAAAACTAAAATACACGTAAGAACCCATGTTCCAATGAAATATTTATACACTATTTTTTTATATAAAATATTAAAAAACACGACATGATTCGGAGGATACCTCCATCTTTAGGTGTAAAAATATAACAGAAACCAAACAAAGAAAGATTAATAAAAAACGCATTTAAAATTCGATACAATAATTCAAATTTAAAAATTAACCTGGGCTATTTGTTATAAGTAGGTACTAACAATTATTTTTTAACAGTAAGATGTAATAAATAATACTATTACATGATGAAAATATAATTTAGAAAAAATTGTAATTTAGAAAAAATTGTAATTTAGAAAAAATTGTAATTTAGAAAAAACATACATTTGAAAAAACATATTATAATTTATATAGAAATTAATAAATGATTAATTCGCATTTGATTGGGAATGGGAGCTTGGGAGATTAAGTTTGAATTTTTGCATCGAATTTTAAATGAGTTTTTTATTAGTCTTTCTTTGTTTAGTTTTTGTTATATTTTTACACCTGAAGATGGAGGTATCCTTCGAAACATGTCGTGTTTTTTTAATATTTTTTATTAAAAAAAAAGTGGATGAAACCATTTTTTTTAATTCCCAAAGTATATTACTATGAAATTCCACAGTGTTAATTCCTTAACATTCAATAAGTTAATGAAATATTTAACTAACCAACAAACTAACCATCATGCCGTCTCTCCGAAGGGGTAGGCAGAAACAATGGACTGCCACACTGTATATTATGCGTCCACGTCGATTTCTCCGACTCCTAACATGGGCGACATTCAATATTTGATTTATTTGATCGTGCCACGTTTTCCACGGTCTGTATTTTTTATATTTATATATTTTTTGTAAGCATATTGTAATTTAAGAAATGATTCATATTAAATTAGATTTTTTTGTGTTTTCGTGTTAGTGTCTTTTTTTGTTTTGTTTTGACTATAAGAAATGATATTAATCATAGTCATGTATACCCAATCAGTAAGTCACAATGGCTCAAGTAATTATCTGATTAATTAAGTTATTACTGAGATCGCTGTACCATCTAATGGAGGCTTGATGAATGGAGCCGATTCGACATATTGATTGATAATTCTGTATTGACAGGTTCTATGGAAACTCTCTGCAAGAATACTAAGAATACCTTATACGACAATTTCAATGCAACAAATAAAATGAAATAAATAGCAGAACTTACTAAGATATTTATTGTTTCTTGAAATAAGATATAAACTCCATATTAATTAAATAATACAAATGAAATTAACTTATTAAACGCTAAGGCATTAACACTGTGGAATTCCATAGCAAGATCTTCAGGTGTAAAAATAATTTAAAAAAAAAACTAAACAATGAAAGACTTATATAAAAACACATTTAAAATTCGATACAATAATTCAACTATAAAAATTAACCTGGGCTATTTGTTATAAGTACTAATAATTCTTTTAACAGTAAGAAGTAATAAATAATATTAAATAATAATAATATATGATGATAATATAAAAATTGTAATTAAAAAATAATAATAATAGTAAAAAATAATAAATGCATTTGAAGATGGAGGTATCCTCCGAAACATGTCGTGTTTTTTAATTTTTTTTTTTTAAATAGTTAATTAAACAAAGTTATTTTCAATTTCCTAAGTATACAAATGAAATTGTCTGTTTTCGTTCTATTTTATTGTAATGGCATGATTTGTCTTGATAATGCTTTATCTAATGATATATATTGAATAATATTTGATAAAGACTTAGCAAGGCGAAATATGTCATTTCCATAAAATATAATAAAACATCTAGAAAACAGACATTTTCTTTCGTATCAATTAGCTATCAAACTGTCACGCCAACTCCATGTTTTTCATTAAACTTTCATACTTATTTTGCCGATTCTATGCTTCACTTCCATATTTAAGTCATTCAGTCAATTGAGTATAATAATACTTCTAGAAAATAGACGTTTTCATTCGTATTAATTAACTAACTAACAATAAAGCCCATTCCCTGTTTTTCATCCAACTTTCATCCTTCTTTTGCTGATTCTATGCTTCACTTCCATACATAAGGGTCAGCCTAAGAACACCATTCGATCAATTGAATACATTAAAACTTAAAATTTATAAAAACTTTAATTAACAATCTAACAATCACGCCTATTCCCCGTTTTTCGTCAAACTTTCATTCTTCTTTTGCTAATTTCATGCTTCACTTACATACGAGTACGTAAGCGTCAACACATGAACACTAGTTTGCACTGTCATCTTAACTATTTTAAATACATGGAAAACGAAAATATATTTGTCTTTTTCTTTTTTTATACTTTGTATATACAACACTAACTTTAAAAAAAAATTAAATATCAGATATGTTTCGGACAACCCGGTCCTTCCTCAGTGATATTATAAAGATATTAAAAATATTATAAAATTGTTTACAAATATGATTAGTTTTGACAGATGTTCCAAAATAAATATTTATAACATCTGTCAAAACTGATCATATTTGTAAACAATTTTATAATATTTTAAATATCTTTATAATACTCGTATAACTGAGGAAGGACCGGGTTGTCCGAAACATGTCTGATATTTAATTTTTTTAAAGTTAGTGTTATATATACTTCTTCTTCTTCTTCGATGGCCCTACTTCGCCTCCAACTCCTCCTGTCCTCCGCTTCGACCCTCCCCGTTATATGTACAAAGTATATAACAAAATAAAAATTCAAATAAAACATCTCCAACACAAAGTATGGCGAACATAGAAGAAAATATATTCTTTGCAAATAATATTTTTTTATGGAAAGAAAAGTGTTGTGGTTCATTCATTCTGCCTACCCGTTCGGCAAGACGGCGTGACGGTTAGTTAGTTAGTTTTAATATTAAGCTTACGATATATAAGTAAGATTTTTCAGTACATAATAGGATTTTCATGTCAGCTGTCAATCTTTTCTCACTTGTCAAGAAAATAATATCAAAAGCTACCACTTACACAGTTCTCTTTGCATTAAGTAAACACCGCGTGATAGTTCAAACCTGTTGTAAGTTAGTAATAATATTTTAAATAATAGACGAACACAAAAATAGTGATAACGAGATGAAAGACGACTATAAAAAGCAAAATGCATTTGAGTTATGAAGCAAGAATTATTATAACAATATAAAACTAACTAATGAACCACCCATCACGCTGTCACCCTGGAGGGGTAGGCAGAAAGAATGGACCGCCACACTACTCTACCCTGACACACATTTCTAGCTTCCTTCACATTCTTACAACGAGTCATACACGCACATCGATTTTTCCGACTTCTTATATGACCAACCTTTAAAATTTGATTAATTTGGTCATGTCATATTTTCCTCGACTCCGTACTCCATTTACATCGTTAACGTATACTTTTTTAACCATTATTTCTCCATCCATGCGCCCATATGTCCGAACCAACGCAGCGATCCTTTCATAATTTTATTCTTAATGCCTACTTTCGCTCTATATTCCTTTCTTATATCAGCTTTTGAAATTCTGTCGTACATTGTTCTATCACTTATATGTCTAAGGGACCTCATCTCTACTGCATTTATTCTGCTCTCATTATTCTTCTACCAGTTTCATGCTTCGCTTCCATACATACGGGTTCGGAACAGAACTCCATTGTGAACGGTCATTTTCGCTTTTATTGATATATCTTGTTTCCAATAACTATTCAAAAAAATTTTACCCGCACCAACCCTTCTTTCGATGTCAATATCAATTCGGCCATCCGCTGTGAACATGCTACCTAAATACACAAATTCACTCACCTGCTCCAAGTTCTCTTCTTTCACACATATGTATAGCTATATGAACAGAAATAATTCATTATTATCAAGAAGGAGTCGGATCATGTCCGGGCTTCATCAGCTTGGAACAATGTCTCTTCATATCTTAGATGTATGAAATATCCGACAGATTTCAGATCTAAGCTGAAAATCAATGCACCCGAGATTACGTAAAAAAAACGGCGTTTTAAAAGTATGCATGTTATTTTTAAAAAATAAATTAAATTAAATAGTCCATTATTTTGGCCGAAACACTATGATACCTTAACATTTTAAACTGTTAAATAAAATAACTTTAAATAATTATATAAATAAAACAATTTTGTATTTAACCACGGTAGGGTTATTATATTGATGCCAACTAGTTTCGCTCGGACCCAAGCTTCATCAGGGCAGTATAACAACTAAACAGTATAACAACAAGTTGTTATACTGCCCTGATGAAGCTTGGGTCCAAGCGAAACTAGTTGGCATCAATATAATAACCCTACCGTGGTTAAATACAAAGTTGTTTTATTTATGTAATTATTTAAAATGTCTAACCACAAAGTGAGTGCTTTATATGAAGAATTAAACATTTATTTGTTTTATGTATCACAATTGTATTTTATTTTACGCGACAGCTGTTTCGTCAACCTATGTTGACATCATCATAGTAAAACCTGACGATGTCAACATAGGTTGACGAAACAGCTATCGCATAAAATAAAATACAATTGTGATACAAAAATCAAAGTTATTTTATTTAACAGTTTAAAATATAATAAATTACCAATACGTCTATGTTCCTACTTACAGATGTATAGAATGGCGTCTGATGCGTACAAAGATAAAACCACAACAGATGACATGACATTTTAAATGTACATAAATAATATTAATATTATGGTCTATACAGATTCTCGTATCTTCATCGGTTATCTCAAGAAGTCAGAGAGCTTTGGAAAATATTTTTAAATACACCCCTTTTTTAATCTGTTAACTAGAGAATTGATTTCATTTCTCTTGTCCTGTCACATCTCCGTGGTGCATAGGGCCTCAAGGAACCTTCTCCACCCGACTCTATCGCATGCCTGATGCCTAACATCATCCCAAGTGAGGCCTGCTGCTTTAACCTTGTCCTGCAGGGCGTGACTCTAGGTCTGCCTCGCTTCCTCTTTCGCCCAAAGGAGACTAGTCTAGTGCGCCCTGAGCGATGCAGGCTGGGTTTCGTCTCAGAGTGTGACAGATTCACAGCCATTGCGTCTAGCGAATTGTTCTCTAATTGGCTTTTCGCCTGCCATGGTCCAGAGAACGGCATTTGACACCGTTTGGGGCCAATAGATTTAAAATATTGAGCGAAGGCACCTACTTATAAACACGTTTTCAGTTTATTTATTTACATTAATTTATTTAAATAAAAATCACTAACATTACAGTTATTCATTTCCAAATCGAGTGTTATTATGACATAAGAATTTATTTGAGAAACATTAAATAAAACATAAAGATATAATGTAAGAACTAGAAAAAATCGTAGCATTGATAACCTCCACTTTTACGAAATATGTCTACCTTCGAGATGACCGGGTTAAGCAAATAGATTGCTCTACCTACGGGCATAACCATTGGCAGGTTAATTATGCAGCGTGGTAAATAAAACAATCCGCGCTGTCTTTGACGAAGGTAATTATCAGGGACAAATCGAACTACATCACTCAGTACATTCGAATTATGTTTACAACCGCCAATCGGCTGAAATAAGTGAACTCTCAAGTGGATATTCCTCCTTTTCCCTGATGATTAGTAGCTTTCAAGAATTCAGTCGGAAAGAGCATGAAAAGAATCCAAACAATACAACCTGATTCGTGTAAGAGTCATGTCAAAGAGCGATATAGGAATACTTCGATTCTCTACGGAAGTAATTCAAAATGCACAGGATGCGCATGCCCGAGAATGTTTCTAGATTATTTTGAAATTTGTTCTGATTATTGTTGTACGAAAGTAGTATAGAAAATAAAAGGAGAACAAATTTGTCATTCGCATAAATTAAAAAACAGACGTTTTCAAAAATCGTTTTCAGCACCTTCAATATATCAATAAGTGTTGTTAAAAAACAGCAGTTTTTTTTTTTAAATGGCAAAAATGAGAACTCCACGCTCTATCGCAGGCAGAACTCTTAATGATCAGATCAAAAATGAGACTCTTCTCTTCTTTCCCTTTGCCATTTCCCATCATCAGGGATCGGCCCTCTTCGTACGAAAACGCCAAACTTTTCTATCCTGACACATCTCCAATGTCAGGTTCTCGAGTTGGAACTTCTTTTCCATGTTGGCCCACCATGTCGCCATTGGGCGACCTCTTCTTCTTGGTTTTGTAAAAATGCTGAGGGCTTTTTGAACAATGTGTTCGCTGTCTCTTCGCATCACATGACCGTACCACAGGAGTTTTACACTCTTAATTTTTTCGTTATTGGAGAAACCTTAAAGCTACCCCTCACGTATTCGTTCCTTACGTGGTCCAGCCTTGTGACGCCTCCGGCCCACCTCAGCATTCTCATCTCGGCAGCGCTGACTCGACGTTCGTGGACTAATGTAGATCAAAAAAGAGACTATAAGGTCTACTTGTTGAACGCTAAGGCATTAACACTGTGGAATTTCATAATAATATACTTAGGAAATTGAAAATAACTTTGTTTAATCCACTAATTATTAAAAAACACGACATGTTTCGGAGAATACCTTCATCTTCAGGTGTAAAAATATAATAAAAACTAAACAAAGAAAGAATAATATAAAAACGCATTTAAAACTCATACAAGAATTCAAATTTAAAAATTAACCTGACCAGACCTGAACCAGACAAGGCCGATGGTGGATGTCATAATCCAAAGACAGCTCACAGTCACAAATAGGTCAAACTATAAGTCTTAGACCTAGTGGAAGAATAAGAACTCATTCATCAATAATTTTAGCGGACTAATGAAAATCACCACAACTTTTAAAGGGGTGCAATTGGTATATAAAGCTTGAGAACCCGTGGGTTAGTTAGACATCAAATTTAATTTTACAGTTGTACGTAGATTGCAAATGTAATTACTTAATGAAATCACACGTCCAGAATAATATTAACAAGTCTCGCAAAAAGCTAAGTGCCTCAATTATGCCAGACAAATCCAATCACCTTTATTAAAACCGTAACATGCTGAGATGGGCGATTATCGCGTACATTTGAATTTTTATTTGTGTACCAGAAAAAAGTCGTTTTAAATTACTACAAAGTAACCACCAAGCAGTCTCTCGGAAGGAATATACAGAGTAGATAAATCGCCACACGTTTCTATCCTTAAATACGAATTCTCTCTAGACCACAGAAGCAAAGATGGCAGTACACAATGAAGTTCTAGTGCCAACGATCATGTATGGAAGTTAAGCTTGAAGCTGGCAAAAGAATGATGAAAGCAGTAGAAATGAGATCACTAAGAAAAACGTTATATGATAGAATACCGAACGATGAAATAAGAAAGAAATGTAAGGCAGATGACTGCATCATGGATAAAATTAAAAAAGGATCCCTGAGATGATTTGGACTTATGGAACGAATGGATGAGAGTGGAATGGTTAAAAAGTTATACACAAGCAGCGTGAGTGAAAAAGAAGCCGAGGATGACTGAGGAAAACATGGCATGACCAAATTAATCAATTACTAAAAGGCGGTCTCATTTGAAGTCGGAATAATCGACGTGCGTGCATGGTACGATGTATGAATGTAGAGGAATCCCGAGAGGTGTGCCAGGACAGAGCATTGTGGCGATCCATCCTCTCTGCCTACCCCTCCGGGGAAATGGCGTGATGGTTAGTTTCTATCTTCCATTCGATCTTTCCGAAAAAGTTTCTGCTTCTTCCACACCTGACTATGTCTTCAACGTCTCTTTTCTGATCCGAATCTGATCACCCCCCTCCGGGGAAATGGCGTGATGGTTAGTTAGTTAGTTATCTAGACCAGCCAAAATCAACATTTTTTTTCTTCGGGCCGCATACATAATACAGTGATATAAAATATGCTGAATTTGTTAAATAAATGAAAAATCAAATCAATTTCATCGCCTTTAAAGTACTCCCCGTCTGATACAATGCACTTATGCACTGCCTACCTCTCCATGAAGACTGCGTGATGGTTAGTTAGATAGTTAACAAATATGCATGTAGAAAATATACATAAATAGGCTTACATTACTCTACAGTACCGGAAAAATAATCGAAACGAAGGTTTTTTTTTAACAAGATTTCCTCGTCTTTTTTTGCAGCTAAATCATTTATTCGTAATCTTGGCTTGTCCGGATAATTGACGTTCCGGTTAACCGACATCCGGATAATTGACGTTAAACTGTATTTACAAAAAAAACTGCTGATTGTTTCGCAAAATAAATAAATAATTTTGGGAAATTCTCCACATTCTGATGTTACGAATCACCCGCATACGGTGTGTATAATATAATAAGCCTGTTTTTTCTCCATCCAGTCACATACATCGCATTTATAGCACATCTGTATATTTCCTTACGTGGACGACACGTGTATCAGTATTAAAATTCATTTCGCCCGATTTGACAGATCATTAGTTCCTGTTTTGACGCGACTTCCCCTAAACACTCTACCCCTATTCCGTCTACAACCCCGTGCTGCCCTGGAGTTATCATATTACAAGGGTGAACTCAGATGGTAATTACACTCGTAACTAAATACAATATTAAGATGGTTTGGACAGATGGATAGAATGATAAAGAAAGTATATGTAACTAAACGAACTAACCATCACGCCGTCTCCCCGGAGGGGTGAGCAGAAAAAATGGAACGCCACACTGTTCTGTCGTGATATACTTCTCTCGTTTCCTCTACATTCATACATCTTGTCATGCACGCACGTCGATTTCTCCGACTCCTCACGTGACCGACATTTAATATTTGATTGATTTGATACGTTTTTTTCGGCCTTCCTCTATTTCTAGCTCCATTCACGCCGTTTACATATACCTTCTTCACAATTCTGTCTTCACTCATTCTTTCCATGTGTCCAAACCGTCTAAATGACCCTTTCATTATTTTGTTCATAACACTTTCGTTCGCACCGCATTCACTTTTTATACATGCATTTGACACTCTATTCATCTTAGAGATCTTATTTCTACTGCATTTATTCTACTTTCATCCTTCTTTTGCCAGTCCCATGCTTTACTTCCAAACATAAGGGTCGGCACAACGACACCATTATGCACTACCATCTTAGCTTTAAACGACGTAAACGGGCCTAGAAATAGAGGAAGACCGAGGAAAACGTAGCATTATCTCTTATTTTTCTTATCCTTTTATACCTTTGGTCTGTTCCTGAAGTTCAGGCTGGCCTCTCTTGGGGAGTCAACTCCCAACTATCTCTCCATCTCTTTGGAGCTCTTTCTGTGGGACGGTAGCCAGCAGGAATCTTATGCATCACGACGTGTAGGATTCTGGAGGGATCCATCCTCTGCATTCCAGTGTCTTCTGCGTTTTCAGACCCATCTTTCAATATCGTTCAGTATGCAGATTTGGCTCTCAGCGAAATCAGATGATCCACCATCAAATTAATCAAATATTTTATTTTAAGTCACGTGAGGAGTCGTAGAAATCGACTAACGTACATAACGCTATGTACGAGTGTTGAGGAATCGAGGAACCTGTTGAATTCCATAGTAATATACTTAGGAAATTGAAAATAACTTTGTTTAATCCACTGCTTATTAAAAAAATTAATATTAAAAAACACTTTTTTTTAATAAATAGTGGATCAAATAAAGTTATTTTCAATTTCCTAAGTAAACATATATTATGTTCTTCTATATACGCCATATTTTGTGTTGTTATGATGGTTTATTTATCTTTTTATTTTTTACCTACTTTGTATATAAAACACTTACAAAAGAAAATTACATAGACATGTTTCGGACAATCCGTCCTTCTTCAGTAAAGATACATTAATAAATCTTTATAACATCTGTCAGATCATGTAAACAATTTTACAATATTTTTAAAAATGTATCTTTACTGAAGAAGGATTGTTTGTCCGAAACATGTATATGTAATTATATTTTTTAACATAAGTGTTGTATATACAAAGTATATAAAAAAGTAAAAGAGAAATTATACATATATATCATGAAAGAACGGTCTAGCGGTAAATTATTTCTGGCTACCCCTTCAGGGAGATGGTTTGATGGTTAATTATTAGGTCTTTTGTATGGGAGGAACATAAAGTTGATTTTTTTTAAATAAAATATATTTATTTAATCAAAGTATGTGCCATTGCTATCTATGCACTTGCCATTTCATAGGTAGTTCATCGATCCCTTTACTAAAAAAAACATTCGGACGGGAATCAATAAAATCTTTGAAGTCGGTTTGGACTGCCTCATCGGAGTTGAATTTTTTCCCTCGCAAGAAGTTATCCAAATTTCGAAAAAAATAGTAATCTGTTGGGGCAAGGTCCGGAGAGTACGGTGGATGTCTTAGACATTCCAATTGAAGCTCTTCTAATTTGGTAGCCGTCTGTTGTGCAGTGTGTGGTCTAGCGTTATCATGAAGCACCAGTGGCCTAGAGCGATTAACCAGCCTCGGTTGTTTAGCAGCTAGCTTTTCCATCATGGTTTGCAGTTGCTGACAATAAACATCTGCCGTAATCGTCTGGCCAGATTTAAGAAAGCTGTAGTGAACGACACCAGCACTAGTCCACCAAACGCTCACAAGTAACTTTTTTGGAGTCAATTTTCGCTTGGGGCATGGTTTGGCTGGTTCGGCAGGGTTCAGCCATTGCGATGAGCGCTTCCGATTATCATAAGGATCCACTTTTCATCACAGGTGATGATTCGATTCAAAATCCCTTCATTTTTGTGCCGGTTGAGTAATGCAACGCAGCAGTCAACGCGCGTTTGTTGATTTGCTTCATTCAATTCGTGAGGTACCCACCTTTCAAGCTTTTTCACCTTCCCAATTTGCTTCAAGTGGATTAAAACAGTTTTATCACTAACACCGCAGCCTGCAGCTAACTCGGACGTGGTTTGCGATGGATCCTCTTCCACAATAGCCTTCAATTCTTCATTATCAACTTTGGTCTCCGGCCGTCCACGGGGCTTGTTCTGCAGGTCGAAATTTACAGAACGAAAACGTTGGAACCAAAACACACTGTGTTTTCTTTTGCGGCACCGTCACCATACACATCATTAATCCTTCGAGCCGTTTCTGCAGGACTGGTACAACGGTGGAACTCGTACTCGTAAATAACGCGATATTTCAAGTTTTCCATTTTGTAAACTGAGTGACGCAAAGAAAAAAAACAATTGAGGAAAAAACAAATGAATTATAATTTTCGAAACACCAATACTTGAGTAAATAGCTGTATAAATTTGAATTTGGAATTCCTAACCAAAGAGAAGATATTTGAGATCAAAGTTGCCAGTACGGCAAAACGCCAATTTCATATGTAAGGACCTAATATTTAGTCTGTGAGTTACCAAATTTTTCGGACCATTAAAGGCACTTTTTACTCCGAAAAATCAATCAAATTGGGTTGCGTTTTATCGTAGAAACATGTTTTCCCTCTAAAAATTTATAAATTATCTTTGGGGTGCGGGTCTTACGTTTCAATACGTGGTTATAATCAGATTTGCATTGATGAAAAACGTTGTTATTTTAAATTCATGTTCAAACGCGTTATAAACAAAATATTTCACTAATAACCAGAATTTGATGAAGACAGCGTCTGCTTCATCATCCCTTATCCTCCATCCCCCGGCGCGGGCGAGGCTTACGGTCTCGCGCCGCTAACAAGCGCTCAGACCTAAAGCTCCTTACGGCGGAGCTTTCAATTATTAGCCCGAGATTAACAGAGATCAAATCTCAATACGGACAAATTGAATATTTATGTAAGCTCTTGTGGTATCAACTTTTAAAGCTTACAAACAAAATTTGATTGATTTGATAATCTTATTTTATTATATACAGGTGTATATTTCAAATTAATATTGGTTAACATTTTGTATTAACTTAAAACTTTACTTGAGATAATTAATAAAAATGAAAACGTCCGTTTTCTAGAAGTTTTATTTATTGTTTCTTGAACAATGATGTAAAACTACATATTAAATGATTAATATGAATGAAAACGTCCGTCTTCTGGGAGTTTTATTTTATTTTTGATGGAATCACATGTTTCGCCCTTCTAAGGCATTATCAAATGCCTTAGAAGGGCGAAACATCTCCTTCCATATAAAACATAATCAAACTCCTAGAAGACGAACGTTTTCATTCATATTAAATAGAAGTTTTATTTATTTATTATTTATGAGAATGACATGCTTCGCCATGCAAGGGATTATCAAATGTTTATCAATATTTATAATTTTTAATATTTTATCATTATCATTATAAATGCCTTAGACAGACGAAACATTTCAATCAAATAAAATTTAATAAAACTCTTTGAAACCAGACGTTTTCTTTCGTATTAGTTATTTACATAATATGGAGTTTTGCTATATTGTTAAACAAACAATAAATTTGTTAATTGAAAATTCGAACTCTTTGTCATCACGAGAACTTAATAATAATGTATTTTAAAAAAATCATAAAAAACATATTAAGTAATTCACTTAATACTTTATGGTTCTCGGGTAAAGAAATAAATGAGAGCGATAAAGTCTTATGTGATTTTTTGTTTTAAATGGGTTATGATGGTAACGTCAGATACTTATAATGTATGGGGAATTATCTGTAATTGATGGTTGCTCCTACCTACAAATCGTATAATGAATATACGAGTAGGTACCATAGGTAATATACTATAAATAATACAAGCGAATGAAAGAGGTATGAACAAAATTATGAAAGGATCATTAAGATGGTTTGGACACACGGAAAGAATTATTGAAGAAAGAATAATAAAAAACAGTCTATGTTAGTGGTGTTAATGGAACAGAAACAGAGGAAAACTGAGGAAAACATGGCACGATCAAATAAATGAAATACTGAATGTCGGCCTCGTGAAGAATCCGAGAAATCGATGTGCGTACATGACATATTGAATGATTGTTGAGGAAGCGAGATAAGTATGTCAAAGAAAATGATGGCAGTCTATTATTTCTGCCTACGCCTTCGGATAGACGGCTTGATGGTTAGTTAGTTTTTACTATATATGCTATGTGTCGATGGTAACGGTGTTCTGATTCATAAAAAAACATTATTATGGAATTATACAGGATTTCAGTTTATTGGACATTTGTTGACACAGATACACAGTGATGTTTGTGGCAGATCTAACTCAAGAATTGACCTGTTCTTACATAAGTTATCACGCCGCTGATGTGGAGAATGTGAAGGGATTAACCAATTTCTTTTAAGATAATCAAATGATTGTACTGAAATTTCTTGATGGAATTTAATTTTAAATAATTATTAAATAAAACGATGTTTTTTAACTGCTTCCACATTTGTCTTTATTTCGACGGCGACTGGTTTCGCCAGGCTCGCTGGCATCGACATACCAGTCTGTCAATGCCAGCGAGCCTGGCGAAACGGGTCGCTGTCGAAATAAAGACAAAAGTGGAAGAAGTTAAAAAATATTTTTTTATTTAATTATTATCTAATTTCATTTACTTATTTGTTTATTTATACATAGGTAATACACAAATGAGACATAACAAACGAAAAACATTTAGGCGACTCATTTGGACACGAAACGGTGTAACAAAGATAAAACAACGACATAAAACCAAAAAATCATACATATCAGAAGGAACCCAAATATGTCGATATCAGTGAGGTTCTCTTTCCAGAATTTGTAATATATTTTTAAATACACACTGTGATGTTTGTGGTAGATGTAGGTTCTATACTATATTTACATAGATACCTTGTCTCAAGAATTGCTCTATTTTTACATAAGCGATCATACCGCTGATGAAGGATATGAAGAGAAATGGTATCCTTGATTTTGAAACCCAGTTATTTGGCCAGTGATCAAAACATTTTACACGCCAATTATATCATCAGAGGACGGATGCTCGAAATTTGAGAACAAATATACGAGACATGCTATACCGGCAAAGGCACAAAAATATTCCTCCATGCCATCAAGGAGACGAGAGAGTTAAGGAAAAAATCATTACTGACGTTCCAACTCTCCTAGATATTCACCGGTCACGAAGCGATATTATCCTATCTCTGCAGATCCAAATTAAGTCCTGGCGAAACCGGTCGCTGTCTAAATAAAGACAAAAGTGGAAGTAGTTAAAAAACATCGTTTTATTTAATTATTATTTAAAATGAACTTCCATCAAGAGATTTCAGTAAAATCATTTGATTAACCTAATTATTACAATATTATTTTTATTATTTTGTTGAATCGCTCTTTACATCATGACAGCATTAGCCAAATCGATTTAAGGATATCATAGCTATCTTGTGATCGCCATTTTATTGTCACGTGAATTCTACACCAGACCAAAGACAGTGTGACAATCACACTGCCCTCGCTGGGAATCGAACGCGGAACCTTCGGGGTGGCAGTCAATGCACTTACCACTCGGCCACAAAGGTCGTCTAATCTATGGAAGCGAAGCATGGAACTGGCAGAATAAGGATGAGAGCAGAATAAATGCGGTATAGAGGAGGTCCTTAAGATGTATTTGTGGTAGAACGATATACGACAGAATCTCAAATGCTGATATAAGAAAGGAATGTAGAGTGTATTATGAACAAAATTATGAAAGGATCGCTGCGATGGTTCAGAAGTATGGAGCGCATGGATGGAGAAAGAATGGTTATAAATTAGGTATACGTTAATGATGTATGTGGAGAACGGAATCGAGGCAGATCGAGGAAATCGTGGCATGACCAAATTGATCCAATGTTAAAGGTTGGTCATGTTAGAAGTTGGAAGAATCGACGTGCGTGTATGACTCGATTTATGAATTTGGAGGAAGCTAGAGAGGTATGCCAGGATAGAATAGTGTGGCGGTCCATTCTCTCTGCCTACTCCTGCGGGGAAACGGCGTGAGGGTTTGTTTGTTTGAAATAATAAAATATTTGTGATTATTATTCACAAATATATTATTATTTCAAACAAACAGAGTAGACAGAGAGAATGGACCGCCACACTACTCTATCCTGGCACATCTCACCAGCTTTCTCCACATTGATAAATCTCAGTATAATGAATCTCATCTCCAAATAGTATTCGCTACATTACTACATTAAGTGTACACAATTGTTCTAGAATCAATTGTATCTCAATAGAGACGAAGATGCAAATTGGAAACAGAATATGGTCGATCAAGGTGTTTACAGGACTTATGACCTGTCATTCGTTGGGTTAAGCGCACGCTTTAAGTAATACAACATTCCCCATTCCACATTATTTTTCTTATGACCACCATGTCTGACAATTTTTTGGAAGTTGTATATATGTTAATCTCCAACACCACCCTTAACATGGTAGTATATTCAATCTACACACTAACGCCATCTATGAAGATTGTATTTTAATCATTAAGCTCTTTTTAACAATTGTTCTTGCATAATCAAGATTTTCGAACAAACTAGTAATGTCTATGAAATAAACACCAGCAAAGATCATATGTTGAAACCAATAAAGAAAGAAGAAAAAAACATTGGACATTTGTTATGTACTAAGAAAATTGAAAATAACTTTGTTTAATACACAAAATATTAAAAAAATTCGACATGTTTCGGAGGATACCTCCATCTTCAGGTGTAAAAATATAATAAAAAATAAACAAGGAAAGACTAATAAAAAAAACGCATTTAAAATCGATACAATAATTAAAAATTAAAAATTAGCCTTTGCTATTAGTTATAAGTACTAATAATTATTGTTTATCGGTAAGAACTAATAAATATTAATAAACAAAAATAATAATAATATGAAAAATATAAAATAGTAATTTTGAAAAAAATAGATTTTTGAAAAAGAAGAGATCATGAGAGTCTGCAACATTAGCGTGAATGTTGAAAATTTGTAGATGAGTTCGTGTATTTAGGTAGTATGTTTACAAGAGATGGGCGAGTAGAGAGAGATATTGAAAGAAGGGTTGGGGCAGGCAACAAAGTGAATGGTGCTCTTAATGTTGGCAAGCAAAAACCTATCCAAAAAAGCTAGAATGGCAGTGCACAATGGTGTTCTTCTACCGACCCTTATGTAGGAAGCGAAGCATGGAACTGGTAAAAGAAGGATGAAAGTAGAATTAATGCAGTAGAAATGAGATCTCTTAGACGAATGTGTGGATACTCTGTGTATGATAGTGTCCAATGAAAATATAAGAAGTGAATGCGGTGCGAATGATGGTGTTATGACCAAAATGACGAAAGGATCATTAAAATGGTTTGGACATATGGAAATTAGAAATGAAGAAAGAATGGTAACAAAATTATATGTTAACGATTTAAATGGAACTAGAAATAGAGGAAGACCGAGGAAAACGTGGCAAGATCAAATGATTGAACGAATGTCGGCCATGTGAGGAGTCAGAGAAATCGACGCGTGTACCTACATGATGTATGAATGTTGAGGAAGCGAGAGAAATATGTAAGGAAAGAAAAGTGTGGCAGTCCATTATTTCTGCCTACCCCTTCGGGGAGACAGCGTGATGGTTAGTTAGTTAGTTAGTTAGAAAAAAAAACATACATTTGAAAATACATAATTTATAATATAGATATTAATAAATGATTAATTAGTATTTAAAGAGAAAGGAGTCAAGGGAAGAATTTTAGTAGGAATTAATTATGTTTTCACCCAATTTCATCGACTTGAAAACAAACAAACAAACCACCACGCCGTTTCCCCGCAGGGGTAGGCAGAGAGAATGGACTACAACACTACTCTTTCCTGGCAAACCTCTCTAGCTTCCTCCACATTCGTACAACGAGTCATATACGCACGTCGATTCCTCCGACTTCTAACATGACCAACCTTTAAAATTTGTATAGTAGTATATATACACCCGACTTGAGGATTTCTAAATTTTCAAGTTTGTTTAATCTATTGCTATTGTTATGTTAGTGTAGTTTAATAAGTTAGACATTTGTTAGTTTCACTTACCCGCACTCTCGCCAGCTCCTGGAGTGAGTGACCTGATGCTGACGTCTCTTGGACTTCCACATTCGAAGTCCTGGACTTCAGGCCTCCTGGCGCCGTTGAGTCCCAGGATGGCGTCGATGGTGTGTCTTGGACCGCTTATCCCTGATGTGACGGGCGTTCCGCCTCCGTTGCTCATCCGCTTCATCACGTCAAAACCCATTTGCCCGAGATGGTGCATCTGCTGCTGGAAAAACATTCTGTGGAAAGCATCACTTTGTCGCACTGACAGGTTCATTTCTGCACCCATGTCCTGGTTGGGACCCTCTGAACACATTTCCGAAGAGAGGTTCAGAGACGCATTCGAATTAGGGGTGCTTGCTTCAGAACGGTTGGGACTATCACTTCCGAAGCGCTCCGCGTTCGCGTCCATTTTTGGCGACCGCCGGGTTTGAACTGGCTGTTTTGGGAGGGTGTTTTCATGAAGGCGTCCGTGGGAGGGGCTTGCGATCTGTCTCTCTCTAACGGGGCGTGGCCTGCAGCGGTGGGGGGTGTAAAAGTTAGACGGATTATTGCCTAAATAAGTGGCAATGTTAGCGCACTCTGGTGACGCGGTGATTCCAAACTTTTGTACGCTCCTGGGGGATTTATTCCTCGTTTCCCGCAGGATCCACGTGAATAAATGAATAAAGGATATTCTTTACTTTATTGATCCTTGCTAACTGCTCAAACTACTTGTAAAAGCATTCTAACACTTTTTATTATACACAATTTTTATATACATACCAATAATAACATCTGTTTTATAGAAGTTTTACTATATTCTGTGGAAACTACATGCTTTCGCATTGCTAAGGCATAATCAAATGAATATTGTTGTGTTAAGTGTTAATTGTTCTTATTTTTCCGATGCACTATCAGGTCCCCCTAACGTTGCGATCACTGCAGCGAAGGCATCTCTGTCATATGCCACTTTGAACAGGTTTTGAACTCTGCTCATTTCGCAGCCAGGAAAACTGCATTCTACCAACTCTCCGATGTCCCTCTATTTTACCCATTAATATCAGTCAAAGGAGGTAGTAATTTTATCCCCTTAGCACATGACCCTAATATGAAATCTTTCTATTTTTCTAACTCTACAACAGTTCTTAATATTTCTCAGAAATATTTTTTTTTTTTAAACAAACAAAGGATTTCCGTATATGAATTTTTTTTTTTCACGTATATATGTATTGTGGTTTAACAATTAAATTAATCCTAATCAATAAATTTAATTATTTAAGTGGTGTCAAAAACTTACTGAAAAAATATGTAGGTAGGTATTTCAAGTGATGTCGGGTTTGTCATTGCCTCGTGATATTCTCTGCGATTGGCAACTCGGAGATCATTTAAGACTACATCGTCAGAATAGTTAATTTGCATTTATCATTTATTATTCTACTTCTTTTTTTAATTCATCTGACGATCTGTAACACAAAAAATATGTACCTTAATATGATGATGTCTAACTGCCCCTCCATCTCTTAGGTTGTCTTGCAGGTTTCCAGGGGAGGATTTCGTAAGCTGCTGTATTTGCAAGCCTGTCACTATTCATTTTGGCTACATTGTCCTTCCAGTATCTTCTTCTGGATCAACTCCACTGAACGATGTCCTCTTATATGTTCTGTAATTAGGTATCAATCGATTTAAAGTAAAATAGAAACAGTTACGTTCACAAGAAGAACAATACAGAAACTCCAAGTGACCCAGGGGGCAATGGAGAGGAGGATGTTAAACATTAGTCTGCGAGACAGGAAGCGAAATAAATAGATCAGAGAAAGGACCAAAATTACGGATGTATCGTGCAAAATAGCATCGTTAAAGTGGAATTGGGTCGGCCATGTAGCGAGGACAACGGGTGATCGTTGGACAAGGCGCACCCTGGAGTAGCACAGAGAACAGGCCATAGAAATCCTGGCAGACCACAAGCCAGATGGTCTGATGACATCGAGAGAATGGCAGGAGGTCAATGGCACAAAGCGGTGAGAGATAGAGAGTTGTGAAGGTCCGGAAGGGAGGTCTATGTTCAGCACTAGACAACTAAAAGCTAATGATGATGATGATGATGATGACAAACAAGAATACCACTTTAGGAGTAGAGGAAATCAACGTGTGTGTATGACACGATGTACGAAAGATGAGGATTCGAGAGAAGTATGTCGGGAAATAACAGTGTGGTGATTTTCTCATTCTGTCTACCTCTCCGGGGATGCAGCATGGTGGTTAGTTAGTTACTTATGTTTTGGCCAAAACACTATGATACTTCAACATTATTAACTGTCAAATTATAAAACGCTGTTTTTACGGTATCACATTTTTTTACATTTTTCACGACAGCTGTTTGACAACGTATGTTGAAATGCTAAAATTGAAATGGGCAGGTCACGTAGCCAGAAGCTTAGATGAAAAATGGACAAGAAGACTGCTGAGTTGGAGACCGTGGACGCAAACAAAAGAGCAAGGCGACCGCAACTACGGTGGAAAGATGATCTGAACAGACACGTCGGAATAACCTGGATTCAGTCTGCACAAGACAGAGTGACATGGAAGCGAATGGAGGAGGCCTTTGTCCAGGAATGGACGGGAATAGACGGAAGAAGAATAAGAAGCAGATGTTGAAATCGTTGTTTTCAACATAGGTTGACAAAATAGTTGACGCGAAAAATATTAAAAAAATCAAAATTGTGATACCATAAAAACAGCGTCTAATAATTTAACAATTAGTTGGTTAGTTACAAAAAAAAGGGTAAAAATTTAAATTAAAAACATAAGTATTTTTGAATCACACTGTACTCTCACAAAACATTTTTTTGTATCAAATTAATATAACTCTGCTTGCACATACAAATCCAACCGCAGCATACTTCTCCCCCTAATTATACGTTTAGATATACAAAAATGACCCTTATAAACCGTAATGATTCGGGTGAGTTTTGCTTGTAAAATTTTCAAAATATAATACCTTTTGAATACTTCGACGGCCTAATTGTATGTATGAGGAATTAACTTAGTTCCAAATTTGAATACATTTTTCGTTCAATGGAAAATGGTCGAATAACGGTATGACCATTATTTTTAATGGTTTGTGGGACTATCGTAATATTACAAAATTGTTTTATGGAGTTTTATGAAATTTACAATGGAGTTCTGGTCCCATCCCTAATATATGGAAGCGAAGCATGGAACTGGCAGAAGAAGGATTAAAGCAGAATAAATGCGTAATAGATGAGGTCCCTAAGACGTATGTGCGGTAGAACGATATATGACAGAATTTCAAATGCTGACATAAGAAAGGAATGTAGAGCGGAAGAAGGTATTATGAAAAAAATTATGAATGGATCGCTGCGATGGTTCGGACATATGGAACGAATGGATATAGAAAGGATGGTTAATAAAGTATACGATAATGATGTGAATGGAGTACGGAGTCGAGGGAGACCAAGGAAAACATGCCATGACCTAATTAATCAAATTTTTAAGGTTGGTCATGTTAGAAGTCGGAGGAATCGACGTGCGTGTATGACTCGTTGTATGAATGTGGGGGAAACTAGAGAGGTTTGTCACGATAGAATAGTGTGGCGGTTCATTTTTTCTGCCTACCTCTGCGGAGAAACATTTGTTTTTGATTTATTTATCTTATTTGAATAAAATTAACCTTTAAGTAGCGACGTGAGTGTCCCACAGACGGCGCGTTCACAAATTTGTTCCTTATTTTGTTGTTATAAATAATTTACCCGCTAGCTTCGCGGTTTGTGATTACGAATAGAAATTGTAAAAAAAATATGCAAGATATGTCCATCGCGACTCAAGAAGCGTACTAAGTACACATTATTACATGTCGCTAGCCTCTCGGGTGTTCTAAAACTATTTGTGTTGAATGCGCTGAAACTACCTGAAATTCAGACTGATATATTTTTTGCTAATATTAGTTTATTTGTGAAAAATACATTTTATTTTATTTTTAAGTAAGAAAAATATGTTAAAAATTGTTTATAAAACAAGCTTCAATTGTTTAGACTTTGATTTTATATGGCTTTAAAAAGTGCCAAATAATTGATGATTTTGGATATATTTTGTTTCAATTAATACGAATGAAAACGTCAGTTTTCTGGAAGTTTTATTATATTTGATGGGAATGACATGTTTAGCCCTTCTAAGATATTATCAAAATTCATTTTATAACGCCTTAGAAGGGCAAAACATGTCATTCCCTAAAATATAATAAAACTTCTAGATCATTTCGTATTAATTATTTAAAAAGGAAAGGGTCATTAAGATGGTTTGGACACATGGAAAGAATGAGTGAAGACAGAATGGTAAAGAAGTTATATGTAAACGGCGTGAACGGAACTATAAATAGAGGAAGGCCGAGGAAAACGTGGCACGATCAAATCAATCAAATATTGAATGTCGGACACGTGAGGAGTCGGAGAAATCAACGTGCGTGCATGACAAGATGTATGAATGTAGAGGAAGCAAGAGAAGTATGTCAAGACAGAACAGTGTGGCGTTCCATTCTTTCTGCCTACCCCTCCGGGGAGACGGCGTGATGGTTAGTTAGTTAGTTAGTTAAAACTGAAAAATGTTTTTAATTGAAATTTTTTGGTAAAAGTTAATTTTAAATAATGAAAACAAAAAAAAATTACACAAAATTTCTTTATTATTACGTATTTAGTGTGCTTCCACTTGTGTTTATGTTCGACCGGTTTCGGCAGCTTGCTGCCTAGATGGCAGAAGATGGCAGCAAGCTGCTGAAACCGGTCGAACATTAACACATTAGAAAGCACACTAAATATATAACTATAAAGAAACTTTGTGTAATTATTATTTTTTAATTATATAAAACTGACGTTTTCATTCGTATTAATTATTTAATATGGAGTTTTACAGCATTGTTCAAGAAACAATAAATATTTTGATTTATTTTTTTATTAATCTTGTTACTTAATAGTGTTCATACATAAAATAATCATATGTACATGTTATTATATTAAATAATACCTACTATTACAGACCGTCTGTGAGTCGTCACAACACTATTAACCCTTACAACTCTGTGGGCCACACGTAGTGGCCGAGCGCGGGTATAAGTTTACTCGACGATTTCTCTAGTATGCAATTATATTTTTTTATTTTTTTTTTGCCACAAATACACTTAAATAACATAAAATTCTGGATATACTAACATTTCTTCGTTTAAATTTACCATTAAATGGATATACTCGTTAAAAAAAAGATGCATCATTTTAGCTGATTAAACATTTGTCATACAGTAATGTTTTTTGGGACGGTCTGTCGCTACCCTGCATTTATGAGAGTTTCTGCAAGGCCACACCCACTTGTTGTGACTATTTTTTATAGTTTTGTGGAATTATTATATTTCTTAATTTTGCGATATTGAAAGTAATAGAAAAAGCAATGTACACATTTCTAAATAACTACCTAACCACCATGCAGAACCAAACTAGCTTATTTCTTGTCTTGAATATAATTTCCCAGGCATTTTAACTAAAATGTCATACATTAATGTTGTCAATTAAAATTTCTTCGTAGAAGTTCATTGTAAATACGAAAACACAATAATGTGTGATATATAATTTTTCTTATATTGTATATTTAGTTAACATAAATCCACAGTTCTCAATCCAATATGTTTTACGAAAACGTATTTCAAATAAATACACAATGTGCTGGGTAACCAACATTCTTTATTTAAATTGCCGGAAAGTTCGATTTTTTCTTGGAATTAATTATCCACCATTTTAGCTGATAGAATAAATATCATATTTTATTATTATTGGCACAGTCAGAATCAACACAATCTGCTGGGTAAACCATTATTTCTTTATTTCAATTGCCGGTTAGTTAATTTTTTTATTAATATTATTGGGACAGTTAGTTGTTGTCCTGCACTTGTGACGGTTCTCCGAGGCTACTTCTACATTTTGCGACTATATATTTTTTCTTTTGATTATCTTACTTAATTTTGCGATATTTCTCTCAGTAGTTGACAATAATAGAAATAGTAATTTTCTTATTTATAATTATAGTGAACTAACTGCAATGGAAAACAACGAAAATTTTACTTCAAAGTTCAGTAATAATAACGAATGTGATTTTATCGATAACAGAGATGATGAGGACCTTTTTACATTTGATAATGTTAATTGCAATGACAGCGATAAAAGTGATAGTTTTTTTGTGGACATGGACGTCGGTGATAATTCAAGTGTTACCGATAGTGGAAGTGATATTATACCGACCAAAAAAAGGAGATTTATATATTTTAGCGAAGACAGTGATGATGAAAATATTGAAGAACTGATTCCGCAACAACCTTCAACATCAATCAATCCTACGTCAGTAGGATTTTCTAATTCAGAAAAAGTTAGCATTTAATGTCTAGTAATACATCAGAAGGACAAATAAAATGTTCTGTTGGAAATAGAACAGTTGGACCGAATATCCCCACAAACTGTTCGGAGCCTATCGATTACTTTACGCTATTTTTTTACAAATATACTCATTAGTACAATCGTCGATGAAACAATTAAATTTGCAAAGGCCAAAATAAGAAAAAAATAACGCTAGAAAAAGTTCCTCGGTCGTCCTCGGCTTCTTTTCCTACTCACGCTGCTTGTGTACAACCTTTTAACCATTCTACTCTCATCTATTCGTTCCATATGTCCAAACCATATCAGGGATCCTTTTTTAATTGTATTCATGATGCAGTCATCTGCCTTACATTTGTTTCCGGTTAGTTAATTTTTTTATTAATATTATGGGGACAGTAAGTTGTTGTCCTACACTTGTGACAAGACTCAATTTTTTAAATACCGTGTAGAATGTATGCAAAGCATATTACCTATTTTATGACTTGTGGGCTGTTCTTTCTTTTGTTTCCTGACCGAGGGACGAATTTGTCAATGAACTAACCAATGCAAAACAATAAATGACATGGCTCTAGCCAATTAAATGTTTACAATTCCAGGTAGTCGTTAGTTAGCCGAGACCCTTTAGACGAAGGCGTTAATTTGTTGCTACACTGTACAAGATAATTAGAAAGCAACTTCTTCAAGAATTTACATCTAAATATTAGTATATATTACCTATATAGTACACAATTATTGATATGCAATATAATAAATTATCAAAATAAAATATATTGAAGAGTCACTAATTATTTTCTGTTACTTTACGTGTGATTTAGCAAGCATATTTTGAGAAATTTACCAAAAATTTAATGGTCATACTAATTATCGAACAGAGTGTCCCAAAAATAGCAGACCAATTTTTATTATTTTTAATTAAAAACATACGTTTTGTTTTCCATTAAATCGTATACTTAATCCAAGCACGTGGAAGTTTATCACTTGTTTAACTAATTTTAATTTTTTATTTTATAAATACGTAAAAAAAAAATTCAGAGTAGCTGGTCAGTCATGAGAAAAAATGGCCAGAGTGCAAAAGGTTAATGCCCTGAACTAACTACATCGCTACTAAACAATTTAGGATAACATAATCCAACGTAAAATTTAAGGAAAACGTATCGGAAGAAGAAAATCTTCTTCTTTTTTCGGTGTCAGTTCAGGTCTTTTCGATATTGGTTATCACCCGAGAGTAGACGTCTCAGTTCTTGGTAGCTCAAAACAACTCCTCAACACTACTTAAACCAGTGGCGTGCCTAGGGTCAACCAGTAAAGCAAGCCCGTCCTATTTTTTTGTGTTATGATATTAGTAGAGCGTCGCGATAATGTATTTTTTCGGATTAAAAGATTTTATCTTTCCAAATAAATTTCGTGAATTTAAATCCATACATCTGTGTATGATAGAGTGTCGAATGAAAATATAAGAAGTGAATGCGGTGCGAATGATGGTGTTATGAACAAAATAATGAAAGGATCATTAAGATGGTTTGGACACATGGAAAGAATGAATGAAGAAAGAATGGTAAAAAGTGTGAACGATGTAAATGGAACCAGAAATAGCGGAAGACCGAGGAAAACGTGGCACGATCAAATAAATCAAATATTGAATGTCGGCCATGTGAGGAGTCAGAGAAATCGACGCGCGTGCATGACACGATGTATGAATGTCGAAGAATCGAGAAAAATATGTCAGGAAAGAAAAGTGTGGCAGTCCATTCTTTCTGCCTACCCCTTCGGCGTGATGGTTAGTTAGTTAGAAATCCATACAAAAAAAAATTCTGCGTAACCAAACTCATGTTCTTGTATAATATAATAATACAATATAATAATGTACAATACAAATACAAGAAGAAATATAATTTACAAGCAATAAGCTGTAAATAGACAATAATAAAAAAATTGTTAACACTGAAACACGAATTATAAAAAAAAAATTAAATGCCGCACACGCGATGAATCGGAGAAATCTACGAGCGTGCATGACACGATATATAAACGAATGTTGAGGAATTGACTGAATTAAAGTAAGAAGTATAATGAACAAAATTATTAAAGGAACGTTGCAATGGTTCGGACATATGGGGTGCATGGATGGAGAAAGAATGGTTAAGAGAGTATACGTTAACGGTGTAAATAGAGTACAATGTCAAGGTAGGCAGAGGGAACATGGCATGAGCAAATTAATCAAATATTAAAGGTTGGTTATGTTAGAAGTCGGAAGAATCGACGTGCGTGTATGACTCGTTGTATGAATGTGGAGGAAGCTAGAGAGTGTCAGGATAGAGTGGTGTGGCGGCCCTTTCTCTCTGCCTAACCCTACGGGGAAATGGCGTGATGGTTTGTTGTTGTAATTATAATAAATCTATGAAATCTAAATAAAAATGTTTTTAATAATTAACATTTTGACATATGGTCACCCTACCCGCTGTAGTTACAATAATAAACGTATGGTTTAATGGGACTAATTGGCGGATTACTCGATTTGCGGGTTCCGTAGGGTACGCATATGTTAATTTCTCTTGAAACTCTCATACAGAGGATATTGCCTAAATATACATTATTTTTCATATTAGTATTATTTTTCACAAACTAATATGAAACAATAAGAAATATTCGAGGAAATTTAAACACAGTTTTTTTTTAACTCTTGAGTTTATTTATCTCGACGAGTCGAAGGTTTTACAACTTCATCATCGGGAGAACGATATAAACTATCCAAAAATATTTTAATCTAAATGCAAGAACTTAAATATATATGTAACATGTATTTGATAAAATTAGACGAAGCACCAGAGAAAATAAACTCGAAAATGAAAAAAATCAGTGTTTTAATTCATAAAATAATTCATCACTTTGGAATTCCACAGTGTTAACGTCTCAAGTTTATCACATTTATTTTTTTAATTGTTTTTTTTTAATCTGAATGCACTTAATGTGTCTTCATTTGCAAGATAACAAAAACTTCAATTTAGATACAAAAATTTTAGTATCAAATTTATTTATTTTATTTATAATTACTAATAACTAATGTAATCTGATATATTGAAATAAATAACTATACAATTCATTCTGTCAAACAAATTGTTTTGTCACCTTGATGGACCTCAATTGCAGCGAAACCGGTTAGTAGTTAAAAAAAATCTATAAAAAGGAAACATATGAAGATATTTTTACGAGTACCTATTAGTCTACAAATATAATTGCATGTATGATAGAATTTTAAGCGGATGGAAACGTTATGAACAAAATTATGATTATGAGATGGTTTGTACATGAAAAGAGTATTTATTTTGATGGAAGAGGGGGAGGTGGATAAGATAAAGGATCAAAGTTGCAGATAATGCATGCTGAATAGCTCCATCGAAGCGCAATTGGACCGGCCATATAGTGAGGTCAACGGATGTTTGCTGGACCAGGCGCACCCTGGAGTGGCGACTGAAAACTGGCCACAGAAACCCGGATAGACCACAAGCAAGATGGTATGACAACATTAAAAGTAGCAGGAGTCAAATGGTACAGATTGTGACGAGGGTTAGAGGGTTAGAGGCGTAAAAGGCAAGAAAGGAGACATATTTTAAACACTGGAGGACGAATGGTTGACAATGATGATGATAATTAAAAAATGATTCATATTATCATGGGGCAGGGGCAAAGAAGCTGCATCCACGTGTAGTGTTACTATAATCATTACACCCGTCTCCCCTGAAAACGACATAAAGTACCTAGGCCAAACCTTCCACCACAGTGGCAAAAGAACTAACTAACTAACGATCACGCCACTTCCCCGGAGAGGTAGTTAGAATGGATGCACCGCCAAACTATTCTATCCTAGCATGACTCTCGCACTTCTTCCACATTCACACATCGTGACCAGTGGTGGTACTCCCATAGAGGCCCAGAAGCTCGGCATGCGTAAGAAATTTTAAATGGAAATCTCTCTGGCTTACAGAGGTTCAGCTCATGTGGCTATTCCTCTTACGTCTGATGGGAACATTGTTGGAAGGTGATTTGGTTGGTTGTTGGTTTATGCGGGGCACGATTTCTTTTGGGGGTTTTGATTAAAAAAAATTTACGCGTGCCGGGCTTCTATGGGAGTACCGCCACTGGTCACGATGTTTGAATGTGGAAAAAGTGCTAGAGTTATGTCAGAATAGAACACTTTGGCGGTCCATCTACTCAACCTACTTCTCCGGGGAAACGGCCTGATGGTTAGTTAGTTAGTTCTTTTGCCTGCGGCATTTAATTTTTTTTTTTCTTTATAATATTATTTCATTTTTGGTTTTGTATAAATTGAATCTGCCCATCTTCCCCCTAGACCACGGGGTCTCCCAGCTTACAGCGCGGTGCTTGATAATGGCCAAATACACGATGAAATTTGAAAATAGGTTAACCAAACAAAACGGTGCGGATTTATCCCACTTCCCTTTCCGATCGATCGCGCCAAAGTTTCCCAAACTGTAATATAAGGGATGATTTAAACCCCCCTCATAATTTATATTACACTAGAACTAACTAACTAAATAACCATTACGCCGTCTCTCCGAAGGGTTAGGCAGAAATAATGGACTGCAACACTTTTCTTTCCTGACCTATTCTCTCGCTTCCTCAACATTCACATTGCTCTGACTCCTCACGTGGCCAACATTAAATTTTTAATTTATTTGATCGCGCCACGTTTTCCTCGATCTTCCTCTATTTCTAGTTCCATTTACATCGTAAACATATACTTTTTTTACCATTATTTCTTCATACATTCTTTCCATGTGTCCTAACCATTTTAAAGATCCTATCATTATGTTATTCATAACACACATCCGCACGTATTCACTTATTATATTTTAATTCGACACTCTATCATACACAGAGTATCAACACATTCGTCTAAGAGATCTCTTTTCCACTGCATTTATTTTACTTTCATTCTTCTTTGGTCAGTTCCATGCTACACTCCCATACGTAAGGGTCGATACAAGAACGCCATTGTTATTACATGATCATTTGTTTAAAAATGTTTTAGAAGCGAAAGTACATAATGGAGTTCTATAACTAATATTTACTAATATAGGAGTGAATTTTTGAGCAGACAGAAGACAGATGAATGTTTTTTTTAAAATATTTTATGGAAGAAGAGCTAGAAAGATGCCTTTGCTTGTGGTATTATAATAACTATAACACCCAATATCCCTGGAAACGACACAAAATCGGCTATACCTTTTACCACAGTAGCAAAACAAGAGCAGAAATATGCCCATTTTAGCACCATCTCCGCGATAAATAAAGTTTTCTTGCCATTGATACGAAGAAGAAAAAGATTTTATGGGTGTGACATGTTTTGCCTTGTTAGGGCATTATCAAATGTTCTATCGAGGCGAAACCTGTCAGCAACAACAAACCAGCACGCCGTCTCCGGGAGGGGTAGACACAGAGAAATGATTGTCACACCACTTTATCCTAACAAACCTCTCTAGAATTATTAAAATCATACAACGAGGCATATACATGAGTCACTTTTCCGATTTATATCACGAACGATCTTGTGGTAAGCTTAAAACATTAATACTGTAGAATTCCATTATGACTATTTTTTATGTATTCTAACAGAGTTTTTTCTACTTTTGAGTTTATTACCCTCAATATGCCTCGAAGGACCTTCGGGAGAATGATATTTTGGTAACTGTTTATATTATTTTTCCAATGATAAAAGTATGGAACATTTAAACGAATTAAGAAAATAAATTCAAAAGAAGAAGAAAAAAAAAGTGTTTTCATTCAATAAAATGGTTATGTTTTTAAAGTTAATAAAAACATCTGTTTTATAGAAGTTATATTACATTTTATGTATGTGTGCGACATTGTGACATGTTTCGCCTTGGAACATTATATGTTTAATAGTATATGGGAATGACCTCTGATAATGCTAGAGCAAAGCAAAACATGTTACTCTCAAAAAATACCTATACTTAAACATCTAGAAAACAGGCGTTTTTGTTAATATAATTTGTTTGATTATTCAAGAAATAATCCAGAAAACAGATTTACTTAAAATAATGATAAAATTGTTTTGGCTATCCAACTAAAACCCATTTTATCCAATAAATGCCACAGTTAAAATATCTCTGTAACCCCCTTCCTCAGGGCCATAGCAACCGTTTCTAGGGGCGGGGCCCTTGCTCACGGAGGCTGCGGGTGGACCAATAGAAATCAGATCACATCTCCGACCCGAGGTGAGAGCATCGAACGGATAACCGTAGAACAAAGAATGACAAAATATGTTTTGTTATGTTTGTTAATATGATTATTTAATGATTAAGCTTAAAAAATAAATAAAAGCTATCTAAATCGGACGAAAACAATTGTGTGGCAATTTGGTAAAGAGGTATACACCATCTTATAATTATTTATACTTTGGTATGAAGAATTTTATTTATTGTGTGGCAATATTACAAATTACACTATTGCAAAAAACTTACTAACTATGGATCACGCCGTCTCTCCGAAGGGGTAGGCAGAAAGAATGGACTGCCACACTTTAACCGATGCGTCACTGCATCCTTCTCTTTTCGCCCCCGCGGGAGACGCGGTGTGATGGGTCGCGAACCTCGTCGCCACCATTAGGCATCTCGCGCGCTCAATCGATCGTCCAATGTCCACAAAATAAATCTAAAACAAATAATATAAAATACAATAACAAAATAAGTATATCAATAAAAAAAAAGTTTTTTTTTTGTGCACATGTCAGCTGGACGATCCGGACTTTTGGGTTTATTTAATTAACACTTTTGTATTTTTTTAAATCACTTTTTTTGTTTTTATTGAAAAAACCGGTTTCACTCATGCTAGAACTTCATCGGGGTTACAAAAACAAAATTATTAGAGATAAAATAAAATAAAGTGGTTTAAATATAGGTGGCAGTGCACAATGGTGTTCTTGTGCCGACCCTTATGTATGGAAGTGAAGCATGGCAAAAGAAGGATGAAAGTAGAATAAATGCAGTAGAAATGAGATCTCTAAGACGAATGTGTGGCAAATCTGTATATGATAAAGTGACAAATGCAAGTATAAGAAGTGAATGTGGTGCGAATGAAAGCTTTATGAACAAAATAAGGAAAGGGTCATTAAGATGGTTTGGACACATGGAAAGAATGAGTGAAGACAGAATGGTAAAGAAGGTAATATGTTAACGGCGTGAACGGAGCTAGAAATAGAGGAAGGTCGAGGAAAACGTGGCACGATCAAATCAATCAAATATTGAATGTCGGTCACGTGAGGAGTCGGAAAAATCGACGTGCGTGCATGACAAGATGTATGAATGTAGAGGAATCGAGAGACGTATGTCAGGACAGAACAGTGAGGCGTTCCATTCTTTCTGCCTACCCCTCCGGGGAGACGGCGTGATGGTAAGTTAGTTAGTTAAATATACGTGGTTTAAATTTACATAGCTCGTAATTGTTTTAGTTATTTTTAATAGCTATTTTTCATAGTCCATTGTTTTGACCGAAACACTATGATACATTAACCTTTTAAACTGTTAATGAATAAACTTTGTTTTTTGTATTTCATTCATTAATGATTAAGCTTAAAAAATAAATAAAAACTATCTAAATCAGAGGAAAACTATTGTGTCGCAATTTAGTAAGGAGGTACGAGTAGGTATTTAGTAGGAGGTACGAGGTAGGAGGTAGGATGTACGAGGTACGAGGTCAATTTAGTAAGGAGGTACGAGTAGGTAGTAGTCTATTCATTTATATTAACCTATGTTGACATCATCAGGTGTTACAATAATATATCAAATGTCGAACTGCCGAAACCACCAGTGAATTTTAACTAAATATACGTCTGAAAAAGATTTTTTACATTAAAAAAATAAGATTAAAAAAAAAAATATTTCATTACGTACATTCTACCATGAAATTTCAAATAACTAACTAACTAACCAACCATCACGCCATCGCCCCTAAATGGTAGGCAGAAAGAATGGACTGCCACACTTTAACCTATGCGGCACTCCATACTTCTCTTTTCGCCCGAGACACGAAATTACCCATCACACCGCGACCCGCGACCCACATAGACCCGTTGTAATGGGTAATTTCAAATAACAATACCTACATATATTTTTTCATATTAAATCGTGATTAAGAAGGCCATATTTGTCTACGTATAGATATTATATTCGTCATATTTCCTATTCTTTTTTTTTAAATTGTGTAAAACTCCATATTAAATAATTATTATTAATGAAAACGTCTAAAAACTAATTAACTAACCATCACGCTATCTCCCCGAAAGGGTAGGCAGAAAGAATGGACTGTCACACATTTACTGATGCGGCACTCCATCCTTCTCTTTTCGCCCCGCGGGAGACGCGGTGTGATGGGTTGCGAACCTCATCGCCACCAATAGGCATCTCCCGCGCACACTTCGATCGTCCAACACCCACAAAATAAATCTAAAAAAAATAATATAAAATACAATGATATAAAATAAAATAACAAAATAATAATAATTTAACACAAAATGTTCTTTTTAGATGGTGCACATATTGTCTATTTAATTTATATTCCACGAATCCACCGTTTTTTTATTTATTTAGCACATAATGTAATAACAAATAATGTTTTTTTCGATGTTGCACATGTTGACATGGACGATCCAGACTTTTGTGTTTATTAAATTTATGTTACACGTATCCACCTTTTTTTAAATTAGCTGTAATTAGGCACTTAACCAGCAAGAACTTTAAAGTAATATTGAAAGAATTATTCAAATTGTCATTGGAACAAATGAAAATTTTATTTTTACACCTGTCAAAATTCTTTATAAAAACGATAAAACTAATATAATTTTAACAGCAAAACAGTACAAACGCATTACGTGTCACAACCAACTATTATAAAGTGCGGCAACAGTTAAATTGACCAAAAAAATTCACTTATACAAGAAATATCTCCAAATTTACAGGAGCACCGCACCACATGAACCAAACCAAAATTTCAAAATCAGAATTCTAGAAATTTGATAATATAACATTTTATTCCCATGATTTTGTTATTGTTGTTAAAAATTAACCTAGTACTAGAAAAACCTACTAGTGAAAGTAGGTACTAGATGAAATGTAAGTAGGTACTAGAAAGGTATGAAATGTACCTTTGATACATGCTCCATGTATGTTCCGTATGAAAGGATATCCCAAAGCTACCGAATGTTGCTACCGTTAAAAATCAATTGAAGTGTTCCACTTTCCCGCGCGGCGAATTCAATTTTAAATTTAGAATGTTCGAATAATATTCGCGCCAAACGGAACCAATCCGATCTTTTCAACCTCCATCGCTGCGAGTGACATCTGACGTCAAAAAAAAGAAATTTGAGGAATAACGCAAAAAAACAGGAATCCAAATAAATTCATAGAATGCAGTTACATCAACAACAACAAACCACGTTCCCCCGAAAGGGTAGGCAGAGAGAATGGACCGCCACACTAATCTATCCTGACACACCTCTCTAGTTTCCTCCACATTTATACAGCGAGTCAAATCAAAATCAAAAATCAAATCAAATCAAATCAGTTTATTTTCCCAAAAGATATTACAAACAATTATTATAGTTTCAGACATCTATTGAGAACAGGTAAAATATAATAAATGTATAATACCAGGAACGCATGGGAGATGGTTCGAAGTGTATTTGTCTTCTGAACGTACTTTCACGAATATGAAAGACATCGATCTCCGAAGTGATCATGTTCAGCAGTTTGATCACCAGGGGCAGGTTGGTTCTGCATGCTGGGAGATAAAACAGTCTGTGCTGATGCTGTCGATAACCTTCCGGAACATAAAGATGGATAGCCTCCAAGATGACGGAATTCTCAAAGAATCCCCTGATATGTCTGAAGAAATGGTGTAGTGTGTACCCATCTCTTCTTATCTGCAAACTTTTGGTCCCCAGCATGCCCAAGAGGAATGCAGTGGGATAAAGCCACGGATAGCTACCAAACTCCCTCATGTAGAGATATCTCAGAAATCTTTTCTGAACCCTCTCTAACATGAGCGAGTATCTCGCCTCGTGGGGACTCCATATCACCGAACCACACTCGAGCCGGCTCCGGACCAATGACTAACGAATTAACTAACTAACCATCACGCCGTCTCCCCGAAAGGGTAGGCAGAAAGAATGGACTGTCACACTTTTACTGATGCGGCACTCCATCCTTCTCTTTTCGCCCCGCGGGAGACGCGGTGTGATGGGTTGCGAACCTCATCGCCACCAATAGGCATCTCCCGGGCCAACACTTCGATCGTCAACAAAATTCGCAATACATAGGGATTCCTGAAAACTCTACCAGTTCGTCGATTGTTCCGACTTTGAACATGGCTGCCTTTCAGTAATTGATTAAGTTGGTCATGCCATGTCTTCATTGGCCTTCCTCGACTACATTTTTCTTTTTACACTATACTCCGGCCGTTTTAAACTGAGTCTTGGGGCCATAAATGTCAATAGAGATAGGGATGTTAAGCGACCGTTATCGATTTTTTCGTCGATCGATATACGATACGACCGACTATAATGATTTTATATGATCTGTACCTTATGATATGTATGATGGGTCACTAATGATTGGTATTTACCAATTGTAGTGCGTGTTTTTTTGTTGTTGCTATAAATGTGTTTACAGCAATTAAATAAATACATTCGTGTGTCACCACTCGTTGCGCACTATGGATAGTTTATTTTCTAACGTTGATTTGAATAAATTACATGGCGATATTGGCATCGATAATGTCACACAAGAAGACTGGGCCAAATGTGTGAGACATGCCGAGGAACTTCAACACAGTGACCTACAGAAAGCTCTTATTAGAGATCAGGCGCCGCTTATAATAAATTTGGCAGAAGACACTGATGCAGAAGACTCCGATGAGGATTGATACATTTTTTTGGAATATAAACGGCTCTTTTAAGGGCCACAATATGATCTACTTTGTTTTTTATATTTAACTTTCTTTCTGGGTTTATAGACATACGGTATACAAATTTTAAAATTAAACAATTTTTCTGTTTTTACTGGTATTTAATTTAGTATCTGGTAGTCACTAATTTAAACGCACATAAAACCCATAAATAAAGTTTAATATCAAAACTTTGTTAACTCGTTAAAGTTTATGAACAAGATACGATAATAAACGTTACTTATCGATATATTTATTTTATTGTTACGCCCAACCCTAAACCGCTCCATAAGGCCCGTAAGTGCAAGCGAGATAGACATAGGGAAATGATTTATGGCCCCAAGACTCAGTTCATTCCGATTTCACTATAATTGTATATATTTTTTCATATTCCTCCCTCGTCTATTTGTTTTATATGTCCAAACCATCATAGAGGCCCTTTCTTAATTTTATTAAGGACACAATCAGCAGCCTTATATAACTTTCTTACTTCTTCATCAACAATAACTAACCGAAAGTGTAGACAGAAAGAAAGGACTGCCATGCTTTTCTTTCCTGACATATATCTCTCGATTCCTCAACATTCATACATTGTGTCATGCACGCGCGTCGATTTCTCTGACTCCTCACTTGGCCGACATTCAATATTTGATTTATTTGACCATGCCACCTTTTCCTCGGTCTTCCTGTATTTTTGGTTCCATTTACATCGTTAACATATATTTTTTTTACCATTCTTTCTACATTCATTCTCTCCATATGTCCAAACCATCTTAATGGTCCTTTCATTATTTTGTTCATAGCACCATCATTCGCACCGCATTCACTTATTATATTTTCATTCGACACTGTATCATACACAGAGTATCTACACATTCGTCTAAGAGATCTCATTTCTACTGCATTTATTCTACTTTCATCCTTCTTTTGCCAGTTCTTCTAAGTGATCTAATTACTTGGGAATTCATACTTTTTTCATCCTCCTCCTGACAATTCCATGCTTCACATCCATACATAAGGGCCGGTACTAGAACCAATGTGCACTACCATTTTTGAATCAGTGGATATATTTCTATTTGCAGTGATAATTTTGAATGCACGTTTGTTTTGTTTCTAGCATTAATTCTTCTTGCCAAATAATTAAACATTTAGAAAACAGGCGTTTTAATTCGTATTATCTTTATATGCCTTAAAATAATAAATTCTAATATCATCAAATAATGTATGGAAGTGAAGCTTTGAGCTGGCAAAAGAAGGATGAAAGCAGGATAAACGCCGTAGAAATGAGATCCCTAAGAAGAATGTGCGGGAAAACGTTGTATGATAGAATACCGAACGATGAAATAAGAAAGAAATGTAAGGGTTACTGCATCATGGATAAAATTTAAAAAATATCCCTGAGATGGTTTTGACATATGGAACGAATGGATGAGAGAAGAATGGTTAAAAAGTTGTCCACAAGCAGCGTGAGTGGAAAAAGAAGCCGAGAACGACTTAGAAAAACATGGCATGACCAAATTAATCAATTACTAAAAGGCGGCCATATTCGAAGTCGGAATAATCGACGTACGTGCATGGTACGATGTATGAATGTAGAGGAAGCCCGAGAGGTATGCCAGGACAGAGCATTGTGATGATCTATCCTCTCTACCAACCCCTCCGGGGAAATGGCGTGATGGTTAGTTAGTAGTTTATTTTCAAATCATTAATCAGACCATAAAACCAAATAATGATGTTCCTTGATTATTAAATTGTATGTTCATTGCATGCCCCAAGAAAAGCCTGAATCATTTAAAACGATTACTTCGGTAATATGTACAACGCTTTTGTTGTGGTGCTGACGACACGGTATTATTCAAAATATATATCAAATTCTTGCTTCAAACAAGCATTGCATTTTAATGTTATGTTTGCGTCGTCATGCAACTGGGTTGATTTATAGATTATCAGGCCAGATAAGTGCACGCGAAAAAAATGTTTTTTCGCTTTGCGAAATTGAAAAAGTGAACATATCTTTTGACAAAATTGGATTACGTTATTTATTATAGAAACTTGTCTGAAGTAGAAACTGAAGTAGACGGCAGAAGATTATCGAGTGTAGCTTTAAAATATTAGATACGGAAAAGAGTTGAATAGATTTTAAAAAAAAAAAAGCTAGGAATGATGTGCAGTAAATCTACGAATTATGAAATTGTCTATTGTAGGGAAGCTAAGCATGAAGTGGAAGCACACTAAATATGTTATACAATAATAAAGAATTTGTGTACATATTTTTTTCTATTTATAAATGTTGTGTGTATACTTTAATTTATTTGTATGATAGAATACCGAACGATGAAATTAGAAAGAAATGTAAGGCAGGTGACGACATCATGGATAAATAATAAAAAAAAGATCCCTGAGATGGTTTGGACATATGGAACGAATGGATGAGAGTAGAATGGTCAAAAAGTCGTACACCAGCAGCGTGAGTGGAAAAATAAGCCGAGGACGACCGAGGAAAACATGGCATGACCAAATTAATCAATTACTTAAAGGCGGTCACATTCGAAGTCGGAATAATCGACGTGCGTGCATGGTACGATGTATGAATGTAGAGGAAGCCCGAGAGGTGTGCCAGGACAGAGCATTGTGGCGATCCATCTTCTCTGCCTACCCCTCCGGGGAAATGGGCGTGCTGGTTAGTTAGTTAGGTAGTCTTTTTTATATACTTTGTATACACAACACTAACTTTAGTGTTCTGTTAACTAAAGTTAGTGTTGTAAATACAAAGAATATAAAAAAGAAAAATATAAATATAAAACATATACAACAAAAAGTATGGCGAACATAGAAAAAAAATATGTGTATTTTTTTTTGTTTTCATTGTTTAAAATGAACTTCTACCAAGAAATTTCAATTACAAAATATTTATTATTTGCATATATTTTACAAGCTTTTGTGGTCAGCGTGTTGAAATATAATAAATCAAATAATATACATATGCTTATGTAGGGATCACGTAAAATAACTATTTTTTAAATTCGTGTTGATTTGCCTTATAATACTAATGGATTTGATATGTTTTTCGATTTACTGGTATTTCAATGTATGGTGCAATTTAATATAAATGCATCAAAATGAATAACTGCAATTTAAAACAAAAAATAATAATAGACGTGTTTTGCCTTTCTAAGGTTTTATCAAATATCACAAATGTTATTCTATCCACAAGTTCACAAACGTAAAATAAGAAAAGAATCATTTAGCTGGTTTGGACACATATAGAAAAATGATTGAAGAAAGAATGTTAAAAAGTTAACGATGTAAACGGAACTAGAAATAGAGAAAGATCGAGGAAAACGTGTACGATCAAATAAATCTAATTTTGAATGTCGGCCACGTGTGATGTTGAAGAAATCGACGCGCGTGCATGACACGATGTATAAATGTTGAGGAATCGAATAAGTTTGCCAAGAAAGAAAAGAGCCACCTGAGTCCGATAAATCGACGCGCGTGCATGACACGATGTATGAATGTTGAGGAAGCGAGAGAAATATGTCAGGAAAGAAAAGTGTGGCAGTCCATTATTTCTGCCTACCCCTTCGGGGAGACTGCGTGATGGTTAGTTAGCTAGTTAGTTAAGAAAGAGAAGTATGACAGTCAATTCTTTCTGCCTACCCCTTCGGCGAAACCGCGTGATGGTTAGTTAAGTCTGAATATAGTATTACCATAGAAAAGGAGGAAGACCGAGGAAAACGTGGCACGATTGAATAAATCATAAATTGAATGTCGGCCACATGAGGAGTCGAAGAAATCGACGTGCGCGCATGACACGATGTACGAACGTTGAGGAAGAGAAAGAAGTATGCCAGGAATAAAACAGTGTGGCGGTCCATTATTTCTGCCTTCCCCCTTCGGGCAAACGGCGTGATTATTAGTTAGTTAGTCTAAACATAGTGCTATTAACTGAAGCTTGGAGTTGGCAGAAGAAGGATGAAAGTAGGATAAATTTCGTAGAAATGAAGTCACTAAGAAGAATGTGCGGAAAAACAATGTATGATAGAATATCTAATGATGGAGTAAGAAAGGAATGTAAGGCGGATGAATACGTGATAAATAAAATTAAGAAAGGGTCACTAAGATGGTTTGGACATAGTGAACGAATGGATGAGGGAAGAATGGTTAAAAGATATATCATCATCGGCTGTCGATGATGATATATCTTTTAACCATTCTTTGAAAAGAAGTCGAGGAAGGCCAAGGAAAACATGTCATGACCAAATTAATCAATTACTGAAAGGCGGCCTCGTTCGATGTAGGAACAATCGACGAGCGTGCATGTCACGATGCGTGAATTTAGAAGAGGCGCGAGAATTATGTCAGGATATAACAATGTGGCGATCCATCCTCTCTGCCTACCCCTCCGGGGAAATGGCGTGATGGTTAGTTAGTTAGTTAGTCTAAACCTAGTATTACCATAGTTTTACTACGTTTTTTAATGAAATATTATCATATTGATAATCGCCAATATGCATGCACTTTTGCCAACGTTAAGTGATTGGTTTGTCAGTAGCGTGACGCTGTGCCGTGACGCTGTGTGGCCCGGCGGTGCGGCCCTGCGCATGTAACACACATGTGACAAATTACCTACTTAAATAATTACATAAAAAAACAGGGACGTAACAGTGATTAGGGCAATCTTTATTAACATTTTAAATGTATACAAATTCTTGTATTTTACCCATTGCGGATAAATTGTTTTTTTATAAGGATTAATTGTATCTCAATAGAGACGAAGATTTATATTGTTTTTCTGGGAACAGAATGTGGTGACCAAGGCGCTTATAAGACTTATGACCTGTCATTGGTTGGGTTGAGCGATCGCTTTATGTTTAACAACATTCCACATTCCGCCCTTCTTATGACCACTACGTCTGACAAATTTTTGAAAGAAGTGTACCGATATGCTATTATGTTGAGAAACACTTCACATTTTTTACTTCAAACTACACTAGCGCCATCTATTAAGACTAAGTGTAATTAAAGTGTAATGTTTTATTGTCACGTGAATTCTACACCAGACCAAAGACAGTGTGACAATCACACTGCCCTCGCCGGGAATCGAACCCGGAACTTTCGGGGTGGTAATCAATGCACTTATCACTCGGCCACGAAGGTCGTATACAACACTAACTTTAAAAAAATTAAATTTACATATCAGACATGTTTCGGACAACCGGTCCTTCTTCAGTGATACATATTATAAAGATAACTATTATAAAATTGTTTTCAAATGTGATCAGTTTTAACAGATGTATTACTGAAGAAGGACCGGTTGTCCAAAACATGTCTGATGTGTATTTTTTTTAAAGTTAGTGTTGTATTATATATACAAAGTATATAAAAAAGAAAAAGACAAATAAAACATCTACAACACAAAGTATGGCGAACATAGATGAAATTCAAAGAATTTTAAGATAATCTAGGTCCATTCGATATTTTTTAAATGTAATATTTGGTTTACATCCGTGAATATTTCGCGGGTTGCAAATAGTAAATAAATATTTTAATAATGCTAGTCTGCTTCTGTTATTTGCGAATTAACCAGTGCCGGACTGCCTTCCGGGTAATTTGAATGAGCATGCTAAATTATAACCGGGCGATCGTATCGACCGTGATTATTTAGCGAAGTAATGAATCAAAATCCTAACCTCGCTTTCGCGCACGCGACACGGTACATCGCGAGGGCCTGCCTGTAGCGGGCCACTTATCAGATGGAGCCTTACAATCACGCCATCGAATGATAAGTGAAGTTGAGATTTTTTTTAAATATGACACATATTTCAATCAAAAGAGATTCTCGTAATAATAGAATCGAATAATATAGACCTGGTGCCTATCCGAAAGAGATAAACGGAGACTATGGACTTTTGAGATGTGGTCCTATAGAAGACTATTAGGAATTTCTTGGAGAGACCACATTACAAATGAGGAGGTTCTCCAAAGAATCGAAGGAGGAAGACACCTGCTCAGGACTTTGTCCGAAAGGCGTGCAAGATGAATCGGCCATGTAATACGACAAGAAGGCCTCTTGCATGCCATAATGGAGGATATGGCCGAGGGGAAAAAACTCTAGGGGACGCCCACGCCGAGAGTACCAGGAGGACCTGTTGGTGGACGTGCGCTGCTCATCATATGCAGATTTCAAAAGAGCCGCACAAGACAGGGAAGAATGGAAGACAATAATAGAGGAAATTGCTGCAAACCAATCCGAGGATTGAAACCAGAGGGAGAGAATCAATATACGTGACGACAATCGTGGCCGAGTGGTAAGTGCTTTGCCACCCCGAAGATCTCGGGTTCAATTCCCGGCGATGGCAGTGTGATTGTCTCACTGCATTAATCTAGTGAAGAATTCACGTGATAATAAAATGGCGATAGAAAAGCTATAGAGAGCTAACCTATCCCCATATAACAGCTTCGGGTGTGGAGTGGACCACCTCTTATACTCGTAGTAGGCATAAATAATGTTCTTTCCTGGCATATTTCTATCGCTTCCTCAACATTCATACATAGTCTCATGCACGCACGTCAATTTTTCCGACTTCTAGCATGGTCGACCTTTCAAATTTGATTAATTTTGTTACGCCATGTTTTCTTCGGTATCTCCTGTATGAATTTGGAGGAAACTAGAGACATGTATCAGGATAAAGCAGTGTGTCGGTACATTAACTCTGCCTAACCCTATTGTGAAACAGCGTGATGGTTTGTTATTGTTTAAAATAATATAAAAAAATATTTTTTCTAGAATAAATAAATATATAATCATCATTTTTAATAGTGAAGGACTCATTATGTAAAGTAGCGAGCACAGAAATCTTTTCACACTGAAAATATTGGTTTTTTGTAATTATAGAAATTTTTTTGTGATTCCTTGATAGCTTTTCACTCCAAATTATTAAGCAACACTGTTTAAAGATGATCTGCAAGAAAAGTGCCTTTTTAGGAATCAATTTTTTTTTTTTAATTTTAGAGTTAATTTGTAGATTTTCGATTTTTTGCCACAAAAATTAAAAATACTCACATAATTTAAATAAACAAATATTTATTTAAAATATAATTACATAGATATATAATACTTGGAAAATATTGTCTGAATATGGAATAAGTACAAAACTGATCACGGCAATTAAGTCGCTATACACGGAAAGCACTGCTAGTGTCAGAGTAAATGGAGATCTTACAGCCTGGTTTGATATCAATAAAGGTGTCAAACAAGGTTGCGTAATGTCCCCGTGGTTATTTAATCTGTATATGGACAATTGTATGAAAGAGCTGAAAGGGTTGGATGTAGGTGCCAAAATGAGCGGAGTGTCAGTAAGCTGTCTCTTGTGTGCGGATGACGCTGTCCTACTTGCTGACAACGAAGATGAACCACAAGTCCTGGTGAATTGTATGTATGAGGTATGCATGCGAAATGATCTGATGATGAATGTTAATAAGTCCAAGGTAATGATTTTTGAAAAGGAAGAAACCATGACAGTCTGCAACATTAGCGCGAATGGTGAAAATTTGGAGCAAGTAGTTGAGTTTGTGTATTTAGGTAGTATGTTTACAAGAGATGTGAGAGTGGAGAGGGATATCGAAAGAAGGGTTGGGGCAGGCAACAAAGTGAATGGTGCACTTAAAGTTGTCATCGCAAACAAAAACCTATCCAAAAAAGTTAGAATGGCAGTGCACAATGGTGTTCTTCTACCGACCCTTATGTATGGAAGCGAAGCATGGAACTGGCAAAGGAAGGATGAAAGTAGAATAAATGCAGTGGAAATTAGATCTCTTAGACGAATGTGTGGATATTCTGTGTACGATAGAGTGTCGAATGAAAATATAAGAAATGAATGCGGTGCGAATGATGGTGTCATGAACAAAATAATGAAAGGATCATTAAGATGGTTTGGACATATGGAAAGAATGAATGAAGAAAGAATGGTAAAAAAAATGTAAATGGTACCAGAAATAGAGGAAGACCGAGGAAAACGTGGCACGATCAAATAAATCAAATATTGAATGTCGGCCATGTGAGGAGTCAGAGAAATCGACGCGTGCATGACACGATGTATGAATGTTGAGGAAGCGAGAGAAATATGTCAGGAAAGAAAGGTGTGGCAGTCCATTCTTTCTGCCTACCCCTTCGGGGAGACGGCGTGATGGTTAGTTAGTTAACAATTATCAAAAATTAACAAAATCAGTACTATGTTCCGCCTCCATTTTTTTTAATAACTGCTTCAATACGTTTAGGCTTGGATTTTACCAAATTATGTATGTCGTCTTGGGAAATTTTTTTTATCACACTTGTTCGATGATATATTCGATGGTTAGTTATATAGTTAGTTGTGTTATATTAAACCATCCATAGCTCTTGGTGAACATATTATATTTAATAGATTGAAGTAACATACTAGTTCGGAAGCTTGCGAATTCTATCAAACTTGACGCGTCTATACAAGTTTCGTTCGGTTCGATAAGTTATACTAGTTTATAGCACTTGGTTAATCCAACTAGCAAGTTGAGCTGGGCGCCGCGCCGTCTCTGTAAACGGCAGCCAGGCCCGTTCGTTCCCCAGACCTGGCGCCCGGCACCCCGGACCAAGCAAGGGAGACCCGATAAACTTTGTCATAACTAACTTAACGGTTAACGCTAAATTCGTATGCCATTATCCGTGGTTGTGTTGACGGAACTATAGTCTGTCAATCCATGTCTTTTTGAACAAGTGTTTTCAAAAAGCGTGTTTACGATAGAATGTCAAATGCAAATATAAGAAGTGAATGCGGTGCGAATGAAAGTGTTATAAACAAAAAAATATTAAGGGGTCGTTAAGATGGTTTGGACTCATAGAAAGAACAAATGACAGGATGGTGAACAAAGTATATGTAGAAATAGAGAAAGGCCGAGGAAAACGTGGCATGATCCAATCAATCAAATATTATTGTTTAAATTTAAAACACTGTTATACCTGTAATATCACAATTTCTTTTTATTTACTGAGCGTCGTGACAGCTGTTTCGCCAAACGATGTTGGCATCATCAGGTGTTACAATAAACTCAAAGTTTATGTAGAAATAGAGAAAGGCCGAGGAGAACGTGGCATGATCCAATCAAATCAAATATAACTGTTAAAATTTAAAACACTGTTGATATCACAATTTATTTTTATTCACTAAGTGTCGCGACAGCTGTTTCGCCATCATCAGATGTTACAATAAACTCAAAGGTTAATGTAACACCTGATTATGCCAACATCGATTGGCTAAACAGCTGTCGCGACACTCGGTAAATAAAAATAATATGTGATATTATAACAGTGTTTTAAATTTTAACAGTAATAATGTTGAAGTATCATAGTGTTTCGGCTAAAATAATGGACTATTTAATCAAATATTAACTGTCGGTCACGTAAGGAGTCGGACACGATGTTTGAATGTAGAGGAAGCGAGATAAGTATGTCAGGACAGAACAATGTGGCGGTCCATTTTTCTGCCTTCCTATTAGGTATTCGATATTCTCTGATGGTGGAGCGAGTAGAGAAAAAAAGTCTGCGCTTTCTTTACCTCAGGGAGCGCGGTTATTATCTGTGGCTCTTTCCGACTGAATTCTTGCTAGGTATGCTAAGCTACCAATCATCGGAGAGAAGGAGGAATATCCACTTGGGAGTTCACTTCTTTCAGCTGATTTGCGGCCATATACATAATTCGGATGTCCTGAGTGATGTAGGTCTATTTTCAAATTCAAATCGATTCATAACATTTGTTATAACAAAAGCATAAACTTTCCAAAATAAAACTTTATAATATTTGTCAAAACTGATCATATTTGTAAACTCTTCTTCTTCTTCTTTAACAGCCGTTGTCGTCCACTGCTGGACAAAGGCCTCCCCCATACTTCTCCATGTAAGACATGTCATATGAGGGGTAGTTGGCATTACAACGCCACGCTTGCCAGACGGGTTGGCGAGGTGTCCTTCCACGTTAGCCTATGCATCAATATTATCCACCGAGGTTATTCACACTCTATCTCTAACATTTCGCATAGTTTCCAGGGGAGACCAAAGTCGAGGAGGTGTGGATAGGTACTTGGGATCAGATCAATCCTCCAGCGTAGCATGGCCATCACCACGGTGATGGCCATGCACCGCTCGAAGAGTCAATAGGATCCCCCTTACTCCCCCTATTTGTAAATAGGATCCCCTTACTCCCCCTATTTTTTTTATTTGTAAACAATCGTATAATATTTTAAATATGAATCTTTATAATATCACTGAGGAAGGACTGCTTGTCCGAAACATGACTATTATTTAATTTTAATATTTTTAAAAGTTTGTGTTTTTTTTTCCTTGTATACAACAGGTCGTTTGAACCCAATGACTGTATACAATCAATTTTACCTATTTTATTGATTCTTATGACATGTGATAGGTAGCCAATCTATCGCCATTTTATTGTCACGTGAATTCTACACCAGACCAAAGACAGTGTGACAATCACAATGCCATCGCCGGGAATCGAACCCAGGACCTTCGGAATGAAAGTCAGAGCTCTAACAACTCTGCCACGAAGGTCGACATGTAGTAAATGCAAAGTATATAAAAAAGAAAAAGACAAATAATTTATACATCAAATATTAGAGAAAAACTTTAATAGTTCAGAGAGATTGTTATTAAGAGTATATGATGTTTGTGCAACTGCATATAGCATACCTTACCTAACCTTATGCATAGTTAACTAGTGCCTAACCTAACCTTACAATTTCTCGTCAATCCACCGGTCAATCAGACCACAAATTACCTTGCACAATATAATCTCTCAAAGTACAGTTGAAGACGTCAAATGTGCTCTCGTGGGTACAAATAATATGTATTATAAAATCACTAACTACTAAATAGAATTAGGATAGGCAGCCTTTGGAAATATGAAACACATACTAAAGAATAAGGACAAACCCATAAATCTAAAAAGAAAAGTATACGAAACATGTATCCTCCCCGTGATCACATATTACCTGGAATCCATTGCGCTAACTGCCAATACGGTACAAACTAAAATGTGCGCAAAGGTCCATGGAAAGACAAATGTATGGCGTATGTCTAAAATACAAAATAAGAAATGAATAAATAAGACGCCGAACAAAAGATATGGACATAATAGACCGTGTCGCTAAGCAGAAATGGCAGTGGGCAGGTCATGTCGCTAGACAGGAAACAGAGCGATGGGCACCCAGAGTCCTCAAATGGAGACCATGGGATGGAAAAAGAGGAGTGGGCCGACCCCAAAAAAGATGGGCCGACGACATTATCCCTGTCGTGGTAGAATGTGGCAAAGAAAGGTATTAAACATCTGATAGCATGTATTTAGCCTTCCAGTAATTTTTATTTATGTCCATAAATTGCTGTTTGCTGTCCGAAATTAATTAATAAAATAAAATAAAATAAAGAACAATGATAAAAATATTTGTTGGTGGTTTTATCCACTTTGATTATTTCGCAGAATAGTTCTGCCTATCGCATTAGTTATTATTAATATAATCAATAATTTATTGCACCATTACAACGCAAGCCAAAGCGATGTAAACATTGAAAAATAAAAAATTAAATTTACCTGTTTGCAGCCTTTGTCATTCGGTTTTTCCCAAATTTGATGCATCGACATTTAAATAGATCCTCATTTCTGTGGTTCTAGAAACTTTTTGTTCTGATGGTGTCGGTCCTCGTCAAGTCGAACGCAAGTTTAGATTCTGGACTCAGACACCTAGATAACAATATGAAATCATTGTTTACAAAAAATATCATAAGTATAATACGCCTTTATTATGCTCTACGTAATATAGACTGAAGCAAAAATCATTTTGACAAGAATCAGATATGCCAGAATTAAAGTGATGCTTAAAGAGCTAAAAATTACGCCATATAAAAAAATAATTACATAAAACGTTTTATTACTAATTCACAAATTTGTTAATGGGCACACCTCCCAAGAATTTTTAAGGAAGATAAAAAGTTACTAACATGAACATCAATATGAAACAAGAAAGAAAAATAAACTAAGGCTCCCATTCAAAAAAAAACAAATCTCAGAATTCTCTTATGTATAAAGCATTTAAAATTTATGAAGATATACCGAAAGACGTCAAAAGTGTGCAGAGCATAAAAAAAATTTGAATAGAATTAAGTAGATATGTAAATAAAATGTAACCTTATATTGTAACCTTATTAATATAATTGAATGTTTAATTATTTTTATTAGAACATGTGTTGTGTACATGTGTACTATTTCAGGTAAATAAATAAATAAATAAAATAAATCTCTATGATTTTGTTGCACCATCTTTTGCAATTCCATGAGCTCTCTGGACTAATTCCATGTAAATGTGAAGAGGAAGCAACGTAGACCTAGATCTACCTAAAGAAGAAAATTGCAAGGCGTATTATAATATATTAAAAGCTGTAAGGTTTATTTCAAGTGATCACATCACGCGTTGGATACTCGATTGAACAAAATCCATTACTCAAAAAGGGGCAAGGAAGATGTGATGTTGTACTTAAAAATCCAGTGCTTCTGGAAACCTCATAATATTGGCCAAACCTTCCGCCACGATGACATGATAGGCATTCACTATAAGACTTCGTCCGGCCTATCATGACTTATGAGATAGAAGTCAAAGCTGATACTAGTAGAACTAAGAACCTTTTCAGAGTAACAGAAATGAGAACCCAGCGCTCCATCGCAGGCAGAACCCTCAGAGATCGGATCAGAAAAGAGAAAATAAGTTCTGTCTGTGGTGTTGAGAACATAGTAAGGTGGGGATGAAGCAGAATGCGCTTTTGGAGAGGTTATGTAAACCGCATAGAGGATACAGGAATTGCAAAAATTATCAAAATTAAAAAAATAATACCCCAGCAGCAAGAGACCAGGAAGGTCGCCGAGTAGATGAAGAGATGGCTGAACGTCATCTCAAGATGGCTCGCCGTCACAAACATCTCACAAGAAGAACAAATCATCAAGAACAACTTGCTATTGATACGCAGAAAAATAATTCACATAGGAGGCTTATCTCCTACGTGATAAGATGCAAAAAATATTCAGTATGGCCCATAATTATCTTTATGATTTGAAGAGCTTACCTGTCTTCTTCTTGATGAAGATTTGATCAAATAATGTCACTCCAGAAATTCGCCAGCTGTACCGCACTGCTGGACGCCTGAACCTGATCTTCCTCCGTGCATGTCACAGGGGAGCAAGGGCACTCCGTTATATGCATCATGGATTGCTCCATGCCACAGATGCAGAGCGCTACCCCATCTAGCCATGTTGTCCCTGGATCAACCAACACGCGTGCACATTCAGTTCAGGATTCTTCAGCTAACTGTAACACATCACACATTAAATTCCGGACGTTTTCTTTGGTTTTTTTCTTCTATTTTTCACATATCTGATTTGTTTACCATAGATGTGCAAACGTGCAAGAACTTCCTACAGCAAATCAACGAGATGAACACCTATTTGACAACGTGTGTCGAAGATTAAAAAAAATGTGATTGTCGCAAAACAAATACTTCTATCGCGACTATCGTACTGTACGTTTTTTTTTCTACTTACAAATGTACTGTGCGTTGTGCGCCGGCTCTGCAAGTGCCCGCCGAGGATTACCGAAGATTCCCGAGCGGGCCATTCGGTCACTGACCCAGCTCTGTGTACCCTACTGGCATTTTATTCGATGTATCACCTCTGCCTTCAGTCAGATATAAATAATATCATCAATTGATGGAATTTTTTTTGTTATGTTTCTAAGTGCGATTTTCTTTCACGTAAACATTGAGTACTGTTGATCTTCTTCTTTTTCTTTGAATTAATGGTAAGAAAGATTTATATAAACGGTGGATATGAGGAATATAAATTAAATAAACACAAAGTCCTGAGCGCCAACTGCCAACAAGTGCACCATCTAAAAGAACATTTTGTGCTAAATTATTTTAAATAGTCCATTGATTTGGCCGAAACACTATGATACTTTAACATGATAAACTGTTAAATTAAAAAAAATTAGTTTTATGTATCATAATTTTATTTTTATTACGCGACAGCTGTTTCGTCAATCTATGTTGATATCATCAGGTGTTACAATGTTAAAATTATTTTAATTTTGTTATTTCATTGTATTTTATATTATTTGTTTTAGATTTATTTTGTGGACGTTGGACGATGAATGTGAGCACGGGAGATGCCTATTGGTGGCGATGAGGTTCGCAACCGATCACACCGCTTCTCTCGCGGGGGCGAAAAGAGAAGGATGGGGTGCTGCATCAGTTAAAGTGTGGCAGTCCATTCTTTCTGCCTACTCTTTCGGGGAGACGGCGTGACGGTTAGTCAGTTATTTATTGTTTCGCGAACAATGATGTAAAACTCCATATTAAATAATTAATACGAATGAAAATGTCAGTTTTCAAAAAAGTTTTATTATATTTTATGGGAATGACATGTTTAGCCCTTCCGAGGCCTTCCATTTACTAGTGTATATAAACTGCAACGAAGTTTCGTCACATTTGATAATGCCTTGGAAGGGCAAAACATGTCATTCCCATAAAATATAATAAAACTTCTAGAAAACTGACGTTTTCATTCGTATTGATTAATATAACAACATTTTGAATGTATACAAATTCTTATAGACAAATACTGGATTTCACCCATTGCGGATAAATTATTTTTATTTTACAAGGATTAATTGTATCTCAATAGAGACGAAGATGCAAGTTGTTTTCTGGGAACAGAAGGTGGTGGCCGAGGCGTTTACAGGACTTATGACCTGTCATTGGTTGGGTTGAGCGATCGCTTCACGTTTAACAACATTCCCCATTCCGCCGTTATGACCACCACGTCTGACAAACTTTTCAACGCTCAACCCAACCAATGACAGGTCATAAGTCCTGTAAACGCCTCGGCCACCACCTTCTGTTCCCAGAAAACAACTTGCATCTTCGTCTCTATTGAGATACAATTAATCCTTGTAAAATAAAAATAATTTATCCGCAATGGGTGAAATCCAGTATTTGTCTACAAGAATTTGTATACATTCAAAATGTTGTTATATAAATATAACTGGTACATGCAGGCAAAAAATTGGAGAGACATCTCCAGGCGAAATCTAGTACTGTATGATTTGCATAGACTTTCACAGTACATTAATAAAGGTTTTCTGCTTAATGCTTTCTAATCTTAATATAGAGGACGCTAGTGTAGAGTGAACATAATATTGTGAAAATATTTGTAGAAACCTACCATATATACAAGTTCCAAAAAGTTTGTCAGACGTGGTGGTCATAACGGCGGAATGGGGAATGTTGTTAAACGTGAAGCGATCGCTCAACCCAACCAATGACAGGTCATAAGTCCTGTAAACGCCTCGGCCACCACCTTCTGTTCCCAGAAAACAACTTGCATCTTCGTCTCTATTGAGATACAATTAATCCTCGTATTGATTAGTTAGTTAAGATTTATATATCGCGTAGATGGTGTTTAAAGTGATATTTTCTCATTTTTTTTGCTATTGTGATGGAAAGTTTTTTGACTTTGTTTTGTATCGATTCCAGGGGCGCCGGATTTCATAGTTATAATATAACACCACTCGCGGAAGCAACACAGATAACCAGTAACTTACGTGTTTCAACGTTAAAGGATCTTGGAATTCGTTTCCTATGAAAGCAAACTGATTTTTTATGTCCAGACTGAGAGAATATGTGGAGGTTGCACTGTAAATATTGGGATTAAACCTACAAAGGTAAGTTTTCAGGAATTTATAACTAATTAAATAACTAACCATTATGCTGTCTCTATCAATGAGTAGGCGGAAATCACAGACCGCCATATTTCTTGTTCTGACATAATTCTTTTAATTCCTCAATAATCAAATTATAAAAATGCAAGTCTAAGAAGTGAATGTGGTGCGAATGAAAGTGTTATGAACAAAATAAGGAAAGGGTCATTAAGATGGTTTGGACACATGGAAAGAATGAGTGAAGACAGAATGGTAAAGAAGGTATATGTAAACGGCGTGAACGGAGCTAGAAATAGAAGAAGGCCGAGGAAAACGTGGCACGATCAAATCAATCAAATATTGAATGTCGGTCACGTGTAGAGTCGGAAAAATCGACGTGCGTGCATGACAAGATGTATGAATGTAGAGGAATCGAGAGACGTATGTCAGGACAGAACAGTGTGGCGTTCCATTCTTTCTGCCTACCCCTTCGGGGAGACGGCGTGATGGTAAGTAAGTAAGTAAATCAAATTATATTTACCTCTATTTGAACATTTATTTTATGTCATCTAACATTCTGTTTTTTTTATTTTCATTTTATCTCTATTTGAAAAAATATTTTCTCTTCATTTGAACATGTTTCTCTCTATTTGAATATTCATTTCTCCTAAATTAAAATAATTGGTTTTATGTCTGTTTGAACATCTTACTAACTAACTAACCATAACTCTGTATCTCCGAATGGATAGGCGGAAAGAACAAACAAGTGTTTAATATTAATAAACAAATATTTAATAAACACGAATGAAAACTATTTTTTTCTGGCATTATCAAATTATTTGATTACATTTGATAATGCCTTAGACAGACGAAAAATTACTTTCACATAAAATATAATAAAACTTCTTGAAAACAGACGTTTTCATTCGTATTAATTATTTTATAATGAGTTTACATCTTTTTTCAAGAAACAATAAGTAACAGATTTTTAGATAATCTTCTTCTTCTTCTTCCTTGTTGTAGACCTATGTGGACTGTTTTCCCGAGTTTTGCTCCTCCTGTGAGGTAGACTCTTAGCTGTCCTTCCATATTTTAGGAGGTCTTCCACGAGGACGAGTCCCATGGGGCTGATTATGCAATGCAATATAGGGGAGTCTGGTGGAGTCCAATCTTTGCACATGACCGTACCAGTACCTTTTTCTCTGTCTGCTCCATCTTATAATATCCTCAAGCTCACATATCTCTCTTATTCTGGTGTTCCTCACGCGATCTCTCAGTGTCTTGCCTGCTATCGTCCTCAGTGTCTTCATTTCGGAAGTCCTCAAAACTTGTTTGGTCCTTACTGTGTCTGCCCTTGCTTCGACGCCGTATGTTATTATTGGTCTTACGCATGCTTTATAAATTCTCATCTTACTCTTAATGGCCATGTCTTTATTTTTCCATATTGTGGATTTGAGCGCCAGAGATTGCAGCTGCTTACTTGGGCTTATATTTCTTCCAATAGATCAGCTCCACCCACCAGATCTACGCCTAAATACTTGAAGGTCCTGACCTGTTCTATGGGTTGATTTTCTATAACCAGGTTACATGTTTTGGGTGTTTTGGAAAAGGTCATACATTTTGTTTTTTCGATAGAGATCGTCATGTTGTATTTCTTACAGGCGTGATGTAGTCTGTCTAGCATTTTTTGTAAGTCATTATTGTTTTTAGCTATGATTATAGCATCATATGTTATATTAAATGTGATACCTAATGTGGGGTAAGCAGCAGCACCAGATAAACCCTACGATGCCACATTGTTCTTCCCTGACATGATTCTCTCACTTCCTCAACATTCATACTACATACCGTGTCAGGTACGCACGGTGATTTTTCCAAATCCTCACGTGACCGATATTTATTATTGAACATTTATTTTTAATACCTAAAAATATATGATCTTCTTTGGCAACTTTGGACTGTCCTCGACTGTACTCTTACCAACGTCCATTCCGATTATTTAGGTCCAACAACGTAATTATTACTTGACGTACAATCGCTCCCGCATGGGAGGGGTGTACGTGTATGGTGGTGGTCACCTCGTCACTGAAACGTACAATCAACCTATCAGGAAGCGGTTAATTGGATTTCAAATCGATTGCGCAGATAATGAAACCTAAAGCGTGCAGGTAAATTCTGATGATGTTTGTAATTAGGTTACCGTCGGGCCACCCTGTAGGGGTAGTGCAGAAGGATAGAACGTTAATGGGAACTTAACAATGAACACATACTCGCATTATTATGTGACGTCATATAATTATATTAAGATAATCAATGATTTTACAGAAAACTCTTGATGGGAGTACATTTTAAATAATAATTATATAAAAGTGTGTTCGTGTTTATTTCGACAGCGACCAGTTTCGCCAGGCTCGCTGGCATCGTCAGACTGGTGGTCCAATTTGTCCGGTTTTGTTTAATTATTATTATGTATGGAAGTGAAGCATGTAACTGGCAGAAGAAAGATGAGGCCAGAATAAATGCGGTAGAGATGAGGTCTCTAAGACGTATGTGTGGTAGAATGATGTACGACAGTATCTCAAATGCTGATATTAGAAAGTAATAAAGAGCGAAAGAAGGTATTATGAACAAAATTATGAAAGGATCGCTGCTTTAGTTCGGACATATGGAGCGCATAGGTGAAGAAAGAATGGTTAAAAAAGTATAGTACGAGTATACGATGTTAATGGAACACGGAGTCGAGGCAGACCGAGGAAAACATGGCATGACCAAATTAATCAAATTTTGAAGGTTGGTCATGTTAGAAGTCGGAAGAATCGACGGGCGTGTATTACTCGCTGTAAGAATCTAGAGAGGTGTGCCAGGATAGAGTAGTGTGACGGTCCATTCTCTCTGCCTACCCCTTAAGGGAAAAGGGCGTGATGGTTTTCCGTTGTTGTTGTTATTATATAAAAGGAAATTCTTCGACAGGGACTTTCATTCCCAGTCCCCTTCGACAGGGACTGGTTTCGCCAGGCTCGCTGGCATCGACCGACTGGTGGTCCAAAAGTGAAAGTAATTAAAAAACATCGTTTTGTTTAATTATTATTTAAAATTAACTTCTATCAAGAAACTTCAGTAAAATCATTTGAATATCAAAAAAGGACGTTTTTTAATTACTATAATACTACCTATATATAAGCTGTTAAATAAATAAAAAATGTTCTAAAAATCACGAAAATTTTAAAGTTATTATTTTAGTTATTTATTATTATAATACCTGATGACGTCAACATAGGTTGACGAAACAGCTGTCGCGAAATAAAAATCAACAGAAGTTTTCTAATTTAACAGTTTATAATGTTAATGTATCATAGTGTTTCGGCCAAAACAATATTTTTTCTTCGGCGCTGCAGCCCTTGGTGTGTCTAGCCTCCTCCAAGAAACGAATTTCTTGAAGTGTCCATAACATTGGTTGTTTTACGGGGTTAGGTTGTTGGCCTAACGCCCAACCCCCTTACTTCGGCCAAAACAATGGACTATTTAACTATAATACTTCCATTTTGTCTTTATGTGAACAGTGACCGGTTTCAACAGGCTGGCAGATAGTCTGTTGTCATGTAAATTGTCATGTAGTACGGGTGGCATCTTTGGGGTGATGTTTGAACTACATTATATTATTAAATCACTTTGCATCTTTGCACAGCTATAGGCCTTTATATTTAATTTATTTTTCTTCAGCCTGCCTCCCTTCACCGATGGTTATAGGTCTCTTCAATTTTCTTCCACTCGTCCCTGTCTTGTCCCTTCCGCATCCAGGTCGTTCCAGCTATTCGGGCAATGTCGTCAGTCCGTCTTTTAGGTGGTCTCCCGACACTGCTTTTCTTTGTCCAAAGCCTCCACTGAAGTATTCTGGATGTCCATCGAGTATTGCCCTGTCTTGCTATATGTCCAGCCCATTGCCACTTTAATTTAGCTCTACGATCTATAGTTAACCTCAATATGGATCAAAAACTTATTTATTCATTTTTTTAATTTATTTTCACGTACTTTGTGGTTAGACATTTATATAGCAGATATAAATTTTATTTTTACTTTAGAATTGCTTATAATCTAATAAAATATTAAAGATCACGACATGTTTCGAAAGAGACCTCCATCTTCAGGTGTAAATATATAATAAAAAACCAAACAAAGAAAGATTACCTTATATGTTCGACATAACTTTGTGTTGTAGATGTTTCTTTTTTTATATACTTTGGATACAACACTCACATTTAATAAAAAAATTAAATTAAATATCAAACATGTTTCGGACTAACCAGCCCTTTATCAGTATAAATATGAGTCTTATATAAATATTTAAAATATTATAAAATTGGTCATTTTTTATCACTGATTAAGGGTTGGTTTGTCCGAAACATGTTTGATATTTAATTTTATTTTTTTCAAATAATTGTGAGTGTTGTATACAAAGTATATATGTAAAAAAGAAACATTAAAGATAGGTTAATAAAATACGCATTTGAAAATCGATAAAATACAAAGGAAAAATACGTAATTAATAATCAGATTCCTCCTTTTACTTCTTTCTCCTTAACCGTCGCGTTGCCATGTGGTCAATTGAGTTTCCACTGCCAATTTAAAGTTGATTTTCTTAAAACCTATGGACCCTAATATTATAAAAAAAATTGTAATCCTCCATTGAAGTGTTCTCAATATTTCGTAATAAAAAAAGCAAAAAATTACTTCCTTCATCCCAAAAAAAATATTTTCTAAGACTGCCCTCACCTTCATTCGTGTTAAGGTAGAATTTGTTTTGCTAATATTTACAACTTTATCAAAAGTGACAAATACTTACTCGCTGTTTTGAACGTATTATAAATTATATCTTTGACCTTTTCAATAGGTACGTAATAATACCGACTGGATGGAAACGCAGCACGTAACTTAATAATATCAGAACTGTGAAAATATTAACACTTTACCAAAAGGGACAAATATTAATACGTACTCGTTGTCTTGAACGTACTATACATTTTGCCTAGGTGCCTTTATCCTCGCCCCGCCGGCCGCGGCGCGCAGACAAGTTTATACCCGATGTCCAGTCGCTCGTATGCTGTGACGCATTACATATCAGAAATCGCATGGTTCCAGAAAAAATTAATAATGATATGTTTTTCAAATAATCCATGTATGTTATAGATATCGATCTATTCCTAATGAAATTCCCTACAAGATGACATAAATTAAATTTTGATTCATCGAGTCATATGCTTGATATTTAGATAAAGTTAGCGGTAAACTGAATTTACCACATGGGAGCGAGCGTTTTGTTTTGAACACGGTACGTTAAGGGTTAAGTATTTTGTCTACTTTTAGTCTTTCAAGCTCCCATTCCCAATCGTACACAAATTAATAATTCTTTTAATATCTAGGCAAAATATGTCTTTTCAAATGCATGTTTTTTCCAAATTGCAATTTTTATATTATCATTTTATTATTATTTAAAATTATTTATTATTTCTTACTGAGAAAAAAATAATTATTAATACCAAAGCAATAAGTCAAAGTTAATTTTTTAAATTTAAATGTACTGTTCCTTTGGATTTTATCGATTTTCAAATGCGTTATTTTATAAGTCTTTCTTTGTTTTGTTGTTTATTATATATTTATACCTGAAGATTGAGGTATTCTCCCAAACATGTGATATTTAATATTTTAAATACCACTATTTTTCAATTTCCAAAGTGTATTACAGTGGATTTCCACAGTGTTAAATGCCTTAGCTACAATTAATTATTTTTTAAATTTATTTATTTAGTTAAAATCTACCTTAGTTAGTTAATTTGCTACCTTGAGCTGCCGAAACCGGTCGAGGACACAATTTGTTTGTTTAATTTAATTGACAAGTTATTATTCTGCACTGATGAAGTTTGGGTCCAAGCGAAACTAGTTGGTCTCAATCATAATAACCATACCATGGTTAAATACAAAGTGTGTTATAACATAAGTTTATTTTTGATACTTGGCACCTTTATAAGGATCAAGCCTCAATTAACATACATAATACACCTTTGGAGATATAAGGGAGAGAAACACGAAATCACTCTTGATCACGAAAATTGACAGAATTTGAGAATAATTGCCCGTGGGCAGCCATCTTGTCGAGTGTTTGTGACGCGGGGGTTTGTCGGGGATGGCGGTGAGGGGGGGATTGACCCTCTGTCCCCTCTGAACTCCCCCTCACCTACCCCGCCACCCCCCTAGACCGCCAAATGTCCGCAGCCCGTGATTAATTCACTAACCCGGTGGCATTTATGGTCCATGTTAGGATTATGATGGGTAACAGAGAGCAGGGCTGGACTATTATTTAAATTATTAATTATATCTCAATAGAGACGAAGAAACAAACTGGAAACTGAATATGGATGATCAAGGTGTTTACAGGACTTATGACCTGTCATTGGTTGGGTTAAGCGCACGCTTTATGTAATTACAACATTCCCCATTCCACCATTGTTATTATGATCATGTATGATACATTTTTGGAAGTTGTAAATATACTCCAAATTCATACTTATCTTCACGTGGCAGTTCCAGTTAGCCATCTATGTAGATTTGATTGTACTAATTAATTTTTTAATATTAATCTATACAATCCATCCACTAACGCCATCTATGAAGAATGATTGTTTAGCAAACTACTTTTATTAACGTACGAAGGAGGCGGTAGCCTATTGTGTTAATAAAGTAGTTTGCAAATGCAAACAATCTATAGATGGCAGTGGATGGATTGTATAGATTAATATTAAAAATTAATTAGTACAATCAAATCTACATAGATGGCTAACTGGAACTGCCACGTGAAGATAAGTATGAATTTGGAGTATATATACAACTTCCAAAAATGTATCATACATGATCATAATAACAATGGTGGAATGGGGAATGTTGTAATTACATAAAGCGTGCGCTTAACCCAACCAATGACAGGACTATTATTTATTTAACATTTTGAATGTATACAAATACTTGTAGACAAATACTGGATTTGACCCATTGCGGGTTAATCATATTTAAGGATTAATTGTATCTCAATTGAGACGAATATGTAAATTGTTTTCTGGAAATAGAATATGGTGGTCGAGGTGCTTACAGGACTTATGACCTCTCATTGGTTGGGTTAAGCGATCGCTTTACGTTAACAACATCCCCATTCCGCCCTTCTTACGACCACCACGTCTGACAAATTTTTGAAAGATGTATATATACTACTATGTTGAGAAACACTTCACATTTTTTAGTTCAATCTACACTAGCGCCATCTATTAATATTATGTGTAAGCATTAAGCAGAAAAACTTTATTAATGCAATGTGAAAAGCTTTGCAATTATCATACATTGCTAGACAACGCCCGGAGTTGGCTTATTTATTTAAACATTATTTTCACATTGCTAGGATACTTGTCTAGTGTGCATAAAAATCGAGCTTGAAACTTACGACGTATGAATATAGAAGAAGCCGTGGAAGGTCAAGGAAAGCATGGTATGACCAAATTAATCAAATATTAAAAGACGGCCACATTCGAAGTCGTAAAAATCGACGAGCGTGATTGTTACGATGTATAAATGTAGAGGAAGCTGGAGGGGGTATGTCAGGACAGAGCAGAATGACACTCCATTATCTCTCACTACCCTTCCGAGGAAAGGGTGCGATGGTTAGTTAGTTATCTTTTGATTCCTAGGACTGTCGCCTTGTGTTTAAACTATATTTCATATTTTTGATGATAGTTGTCTAGTATTTAAACATTAGGATGGTCGCCTTGTATTTGTATATTATGTCATAATTCCTAGGATAGTCACCTTATATTTAAACATTATTTTACAATTCCTAATATTGTCTTCTTGTACCTATGTTAACATTATTTTGTAATTCCTAGGATAGTCGCCTTGTATTTAAACTATATTTCATAATTCATTTCATTTCATTTCATTTATTTTTTTTGCTAATAATCACAAACATTACAGACATACAATTCCAAATCGTTTGCAATTACATTATAAACAGAGAAGCATTAAAAAATTAAAAATTAAGCTTAAGAGTAAGAAAAAATTATAACATTGATATTGCATCCCTGAGGCAACTCACACTATCACGAAATATGTCGACCGAGGCGATCCGATTAAGCAATAAGATTGCCCTACCCACAGGCATTACCATTGGCAGGTTGGTTCTGCAGCGTGGCAAATAAAACAATCTGTGCTCGGAGGATAGTCGTCTAGTATTATATTTAAACATTAAGATAGTCGCTTGGTGTTCATATATTATTTCATAATTCCTAGAATAGCCGCCATGTATTTTAACTTCCTAGGAGAATCGCCATGTGTTTAAAAGTTATATAATTTAGAATACAAAATTGACATTGGTTTGCTTCATGTGGTGCTCCTGTAAATTTGGAGATATTTCGCGTATAAGTGAATTGTTTTGGTCAATTTAACTGTTGCCGCACTTTATATTAGTTAATTTTGACACGTAATACGTTTGTATTGTTTTGCTGCTAAAATTATATTAGTTTTACCGTTTTTATAAAGAATTTTGACAGGTGTAAAAATAAATTTTTCATTTGTTCCAATGACAATTTGAATAATTTCTTCAATATTATTTTTAAGTTCTTGCTGGTTAAGTGCCTAATTACAGCTAATTTTTAAAAACGGTGGATACGTGTAACATAAATTGACTAAACACAAAAGTCCGGATCGTCCATGTCAACATGTGCAACATAGAAAAAAACATTATGTCTTATTACATTATGTGCTAAATAAAAAAAAACGGTAGATTCGAGGAACATTAATTAAATAGACAATATGTGCACCATCTAAAAAGAACATTTTGTGTAAAATTATTTTTATTTTGTTATTTTATTTTATATCATTGTATTTTATATTATTTGTTTTAGATTTATTTTGTGGGTGTTGGACGATCGAAGTGTGCGCGGGAGGTGGCGATGAGGTTCGCAACCCATCACACCGCGTCTCCCGCGGAGCGAAAAGAGAAGGATGGAGTGCCGCATCAGTAAAAGTGTGACAGTCCATTCTTTCTGCTTACCCTTTCGGGGAGACGGCGTGATGGTTAGTTAGTTAGTTAGTTAATTAATTTAGAGGATAGTCGCCTTGTATTTATATATCTTTTTCATAATTCTTAGGATAGTGGCCTCGTAAATAAACTTTTTTTACGACAGTCGCATTGTCTCAAAATTCCAAAGACAGTCGCCTTGCATGTAAATATTATTTTATTATATAATTTCTAGAATTGTACCCTTGTATTTAAACATTATTTCATAATTACTAGGATAGTCGCCTTGTATAAAAATGAATTAATATTTTTAATTGTAATTTCTTGGTAGAAGTTCAATTTAAATAATGAAAATATAAATAAAATTGATACAGAATTTCTTTATTATTATATACATATATTTAAGCATAATATATAGCATAATATATAAGCAAAAAAAAATATATAGCATAATATATAAGCATAAAAAAAGACTAACACCAAAGATTTGAATCAATGATATTAGAGTTTATTTTACAATCTTCAATGTGAGCAGAAAATAGCTCATTATTATGAAGAAGGAATCAGGTCGTGTCCTGGCTCGAACCCATGTCCCCTTTATCAGAAGCCAAGCGTTCTATCCCCTAGACCACCACCCGATATATTTAGTGGGCTTCCACTTGTGTTTATCGTCGACCGGTTTCGGCAGCTTGCTACCATCTTCTGGTGTATATTTATCGTTATACACAAGTGACGTTAAATACAAGTGGAAGTCCACTAAATATGTAATAATAAAGAAATTTTGTATAATTTTTTTATATATTTTCACAACAGTATTTAAATATTAGTTTATAGTTTCTAGAGTAGTCGTCTTGTATTTAAACATTATTTCATACTTCCAAGGATGATCGGCTTGTATTTAAACAAGACGTGTGTGATGGTTAGCCAGAATGATACAAAATAAAATGAATTGCTATGTTTCCCAATTCGGCTCTGTCCCCCCGAATTTAGTTATAAATTAATCATCGGTAAATGACGTTTGTATAATGATTAAACTGTTATTGAATCGTCCGTCTGTTAATTATTGGGATTTCTATCTTAATACGCTCTACCGATATTGGTATTTGTAAAATCAATACGATACAATATTATATAATATATATGCATACATACGTATTTATCCTTATATGATATCATTACGTCATCAATCAATCAAATCATTTTTATTTGAGACCCCTCGCACTATATCAAAAGGCTAGATGGGCTTACTTAATAGTACGTCAGAATGTAAATTCTGTTATATTTTTTATAGAAGTTCAAAAAGTTTTGTAACGTGTTACTCGTATTATGATAATATCTATAAAATAAATAGACAAAACTAGGATGTTCCTGATATTAACAACATGGTAAGGAATTCGTACGAAAATTCATTTCTAATAATTAAAACAAGAAATATGGAGATATAAGACTGCCTTCTGCCAGTTAGTACTTATAGTCATGAAACTGTTACATTGTCCAAACAAAGTGCCGAGAAACTACGAGTGACCCAAAGAGCCATGGAAATGCCATGTTACGAATAAGCCTTAGAGACAGAGTCAGAAACGATACGGTGAAAGAAAAAACAAAGGTCACTGACATCATCCATCGAGTGGCGACTCTAAAATGGCAATGGGCAGGTCACGTAGCTAGAAGCCCAGATGAAAAAATGGACAAGAAAACTGCTGACTTGGAGGCTGTAGACAGCAAAGAGACGTGCAGGGTGACCGCAACTACGGTGGAAGGATGATCTAAATAGACACGTCGGAATAACCTGGATGCAGTATGCACAGTACAGAGTAACATGGAAGCAAATGGTGAAGGCCTTTGTCCAGGAGTGGACGGGAATAGGCTGAGGAAGAAGAATAAGAGAAGATATAAACAAATGAATGTTTTAATACTGTCATTTGGAGTTCCGTCCAAAAAACAATAAAATAAAAACAACATTATGTTTAATAATATTAAACGAAAAGGTATTAAAATTCATTTATAATGGACGACCATTTTGTAGTCTTATTAAGGCTCTTTGGGTGGTGTGAAAGAAGAATAATTAGATGGGCTATTAGGGAACGCCTTTCCACTTTATTACACATAATTCTGCTCAAACTTCTCCGCGTTCACTTTTAATTCTACTCCTCGCTCTCCGTTCTTCTAAAACACGCTGTAAACGAATTTAGCGCTGGCGGCTGCGAGGAAAAATCTCTCACAATAATAACTCGACATTGAAATAATTTATTGACTGTTTAAATAAAAACACTGTTTCTTTGACAACTACTGTTACTGATACATAAAATCATGTACCATATTTTGCTTTGTTTTGATAGATTGTGACAAATAAGTGGATTGAAATTAAACTGGATTAAATGTGGCATATATACCCTTTTTGCCTTTCGATTTTTTTTCTGGAATGGTGCATTCTCCAGCTAATGTAAGTTCTGCGTGGATGAGAGGCGGGCCTAGGGGTTGTTTGAGCAAAGCTGACGAAGGGGCGCCTCTGCGTCCTATAACAGCTTCGGGTAAGCGGCTGGTAACTTTCTATATCTTTATTTAACTGTAAGTTTGTTCATTTGTATGTGTATAATAATCACTGTATGTTACCCTACAATAATAAAAAATACTGTTACTGGTGTCAAGTAGCTTCAAATTTCGTGCTTTTGGCAACGCGGGATCGGCGGCGTGGAACAGGCTGCCTTACAATATCCACATTAGGACAACGAAGGAGTTTTCAGATGCTCTCATCAATTTTCCTTTGTATGAAGAGCTTTCCAGACGAAAAGCGACCTTGAATCTTTCACGAAAATGGCATTATAAAAATCAACGTCATCATCATCGTTTTTATCGTTGCGTCGTTAACATAAATTTACGTATTGTTATTATTTTATAATACATAAAGGGTGTTTTTTTAGAGGTATACAAATAAAAAAGAAATAAAAACACATTCAAATAATGTAAATATCTATGATATTGGCTTTAATTATATAGATAATTTTATGCCATTATTGTTTAAATATGAATCTGGGGATATAAACCCCACGGCTAGCTCGAATGAAGCGCAATCATGAAGTCCTATTTTCGACAACTTTATCGAGGAACTGTGGCCGTATATCGGCAATAACACGGCGAATGTTGACTTCAAGTAGTTCAACGTCTCTGGTTTATCAGCATAGACTAGTGACTTCACATACCCTCAAAGAAAGTAATCTAATGGTGTGAGAATACACGATCGTGGAGGCCATTTCACAGGTCCATTACGTAAAATTATTAGCTCACCAAATGTTTCCCGCAATAAACTGATGATGGCACCCGTCGTGTGGCATGTTTTTTTTCAAATTAAATCAAATCAAATCAGTTTATTTTCTCAAAAGATATTACTAACAACAATTATAGTTTGAGGCATCTATTGAGAACAGGTAAAATATAAAAAATATATAATACAAGGAACGCATGAGAGATGGTTTGACATTAGGAATACAAGATACTCTCCAAAGTCAAGAGTATTTGTCTTCTGAACGTACTTTCACGAATATGAAAGACGTCGATCTCTGAAGCGATCATGTTAAGCAGTTTGATTGCTCTCCCCACCGGCATCACCAGAGGCAGGTTGGTTCTGCATGCTGGGAAATAAAACAGTCTGTGCTGACGCTGTCGAAGATAACCATCTGGAATATAAAGATGGATAGCCTCCAAGATGACGGAATTCTCAAAGAATCCCCTGATAAGTCTGAAGAAATGGGTTAGTGTGCACCCATCCCCTCTTATCTGCAAGTCTATTGGACCCCAGCATGCCCAAGAGGAATGCAGTGGGATAAAGCCACAAATATTGCACCATCTTGTTGAAACCACAGCTCTGTCACATCAATGCCATTCAACTGAGGTACGAAAAAGTCAGTAATCATGGTTCTGTAGTGCTTTCCATTGACCGCAACATTCTGGCCGGCATCGTCTTTAAAAACCAAACCCCTAAAAAAAACATCCTATATATATGTAGCATCATCACGGGCTGTCCCTCTTGTCCAATCAAGACTGTTCTTGACGGCTGTGGGTCCGCATGTTGCTAAAAAGCCCAAACCTGGACTCGGAGACTCTGGGGCATCCAGGGCAGGGGAAGGCGTTGGCAGTGGAGCTGCCACTGTATCCCTATGATCTCTCCTTTCTCCTCTTCTTTTCTCTGCGTTGTGCTTCAAAGTCGAACCGATAGAATATCACAATTGATCATAATTCTTTCGAAATTGTCGCGACAGCTGTTTCGCTAACCGATGTTAGCATCATCAGGTATTACAATCATCTAAAAAATTCAAATGACTGTCACACCTGACAATGCTAACATCGGTTAGGGAAACGGCTGTCGCGAAAATTTCGCAGTCAATTGTGATATTCTTTAACAGTATTTTTATTTAAACAGTTAATAATGTTGAAATATCCGCCAAAACTATGGATTATCTAAATTATTTTAACCTACTTAATGGGTATATGGATTTGTAATGCAATACTATATATAGACAGCACAGTAGTGACATTTATAAGACCTGTGTGCGACCAATCCTCACATATGGGATTGAATCGAGGGGAAGACGCTGTCAAGACAAAGAGCATGCTTAGGACAACCGAGATGAAAACACTCCGCTTTATAGCTGTCAAAACCCTACGTGACCGAGTAAGGAATACAGCAATCCGAGAAATCTGCGAGGTCGAAGATGTGGTCAGATGGGGACGTCAAAGACGGCGATACTGGCATCAACATGTAGAAAGAATGAGCTCAAATAGAATACAATACATAGATCTCCATGGAACGCCAAACGGACAACACCGACCAGGAAGACCCCCGAAACGGTGGAGAGAAAGCTGGAGCTCAGCGTCTCAAGAGGACCCGCCTGAAATAACAGACTCCTGAGTCTATCAAAAGTGAAGAAGAGCTGATGAACGATGAACGCAAAATCCGCAAAGATGCTGAACACATTTGATAGAAGGGTTTTACCGAAAATTCCCTGATAGTGGAGAGAGTGCAGAAGAAATTTCTTCGATACCTCTATCTTAACGAGTATAGATATTACTCGTAGTTCTTTCCGACTGATTTCTTACTAGGGCTACTAGGCTACCAGCTACTCGGGAGAAGACGAGACATTCACTTGGGTGTTCACTTCTTTCAACTGACACATAAAATATAATAAAACTCCTAAAAAACGGACGTTTTCATTCATATAACATTGAATATTATTAGTTAGTTTGGAGTGGAGAACATGCATAGGTTTTCTAAACGATTTTTCGAATCTCTCGTGCTTTAGTAATAGACAAAGAATTAAATAATTCTGTAAATATTTAATGAAATAACAAAATAAAGTTTATTTGTTTTTGGCTCGAGCCAAGCCCGTGCAGTGCAAAAGCCCGCGGTACTAATGCCGGCTGATAATACGGCCCGTAACAAGAGCGTAATAACTCTGAAGGAACACAAAAGCGAATAATAACAATTTTTCGAGCAATTTGTTTTCCATTTGCTGCGGACGTTATCGAATTATTCTAATGCCTTTTAAAAAACATTTCAATCACGGCGCTGTTTCATTGTAGGCGGGACGGGTAGGGGCGAACAGGGCTGCCACCCGCTTTGTTTACACTTTCTGCCCTATTCTAAAAAGGTCCACGCGTTACGGTGCTGTGTACTCAATACAAAAATCAAAACGAGAGATTTATCCAATTAACAAACTAACTAACCATCACGCCGTCTCCCCGAAAGTGTAGGCAGAAATAACGGACTGCCACACTTGTCTTACATCGTGTCATACATGGATTTTCCCCACTCCTCACGTGGCCCGACATTCGATATTTGATTTATTTGATCATGTCAAATTTTTCCTCGGTCTTCCTCATTTACATCGTTAACATATACTTTTTTACCATTCTTTCTACATTCATTATTTCCATGTGTCCAAACCACCTTCATAATTGATGGTTTAGATTTTGTAAAACTCCATTATTAATTTAAAATAGTAAACACCATTCAAAAGTGGTTTTACATGAATTCAACTTATATAAATTATGACAAATTTGTTTCGCCTTGCGAGGTCATTCTCAAACTGGCTTCAATTTCATCTTCATAATCCTTTCATTATTTTGTTCATATAATTCGCACAGCATTCACTTCTGATATTTTCATTCGACACTCTATCATAAACAGATTTTCACACATTCGTCTAAGAGATCTCATTTCTAATGCAATTATTCTACTATCATTCTTTTTTTGCCAGTTCCATGCTTCGCTTTCATACATAATGGTCAGTACAAGAACACCAATGTGCACTGCTATTTTAGCTTTTTTGGAAAGGCTTTTGTATAAAAGTTTGAACGAGAGATTTAAAATAGTAATTATGAAATTTAGATAACTGCGTTTGTACTTGTGTGGGCAAACGGACCTACCGTTTGAAGAAATGGTTCAAGCAAATAAGGCTACCGTCATCTCAGGATGCTTGAAAAATTAAATATGGTAAAACCATGACTTAAAGATCAGAAGCAAAGAAAGGATTTATAAAAATTGTGTGCGACCGTTTATAACATATGTGCTTGAATGCAGGGCGGACACCAAGATTATAAAAAAAACGTATGTTGATTGTCAGAAATGAAGACCCCCAGAAACATATCTGCTAAGACTTCTTCTATATGTAAGTAAGTAAAATAAATGGTAAATAAAATAGTAACTTTCACGAAGTGACTTTTCTCGCAAATTTGTATATTGTATAATAATATTTGTGACAACCCTAGTCGTCAAAGCGTTCCGAAAGAATACATTGTTATAGAAATTTGTTATGTTTTAGTTATGTCAACGATTTTTCATAGGGGAATTAAAAACAGGGGTGTCACATGCATATTTTATGAACAAATGCATTCTGGTTTTTTAAACAAAGATATAACGCGGACGATGCCGTTCTCGTTGCGGATAGTGCGGATGAATTACAAGTCTTGGTGTCGAGAATGAATGAGGTATGCAAGTCAAATGATTTAATGATGAATGTCGGAAAGTCAAAGGTGATGGTTTTCGAAAGGGAAGAGCAAATGACAGTTTGTAATATAAGTGTGAACGAAGAGAACTTGGAACAGGTGAAAGAATTTGTGTATTTAGGTAGTATGTTCACAGCAGATGCCCGAACGGATAGTGACGTCGAAAGAAGGGTTGGTGCGGGTAACAAAGTGAATGGAGCTTTAAAAATAGTTATTGGAAACAAGAATTAATCAATGAAAGCGAAAACGGCCGTTCACAATGGAGTTCTGGTCCCAACCTTAATGTATGGAAGCGAAGCATGGAACTGGCAGAAGAAGGATGAGAGTAAAATAAATGCGGTAGAGATGAGGTCCCTAAGACGTATATGTGGTAGAACGATATACGACAGAATCTCAAATGCTGATATAAGAAAGGAATGTAGAGCGGAAGAAGGTATAATGAACAAAATTATGAAAGGATCGCTGCGTTGGTTCGGACATATGGAACGCATGGATGGAGAAAGAATGGTTAAGAAAGTATACGTTAATGATGTAAATGGGGTACGAAGTCGAGACAGACCGAGGAAAACATGGCATGACCAAATTAATCAAATTTTAAAGGTTGGTCATGTTAGAAGTCGGAGGAATCGACGTGCGTGTATGACTCGTTGTATGAATGTGGAGGAAGCAAGAGAGGTTTGCCAGGATAGAGTAGTGTGGCGGTCCATTCTCTCTGCCTACCCCTGCGGGGAAACGGCGTGATGGTTTGTTGTTGTTGTTGTTGTTGTTGTAAACAAAGATATTTTTTATCTTAATTTTTTCTATCCCTAATACCAGATATTGTGATTTGTCACGTTAAAGATTGTTCTAATGGTATAATTTAGCTATCCGTGGCTTCATCCCACTGCATTTCTCTAGGGCATGCTGGGGACCAATAGTTTGCAGATAAGGAAGGATGGGTTCACACTTAGCCATTTCTTCAGACTTATCAGGGGATTCTAAGAATTCCAACACCTTGGATGCCATCCATCTTTATGTTCCGGATTTATCTTTGACAGCGTTAGCACAGACTGTTATATCCCAACATGTAGAATCAACCTGCCTCTGGTGATGCCGGTGGGGAGAGCAATCGAACTGCTTAACATGATCACTTCGGAGATCGACATCTTTCATATTCGTGAAAATACGTTCAGAAGACAAATACTCTTGACTTTGGTGAGTATCTTGTATTCCTAATGTCGAACCATCGCTCATGCGTTCCTTGTATTATATATTTTTTATATTTTACCTGTTCTCAATAGATGCCTTAAACTATAATTGTTGTTTGTAATATCTTTTGAGAAAATAAACTGATTTGATTTGAATTTTTAATTGTATCTCAATAGAGACGAAGAAACAAACTGGAAACTGAATATGGATGATCAAGGTGTTTACAGGACTTATGACCTGTCATTGGTTGGGTTAAGCGCACGCTTTATGTAATTACAACATTCCCCATTCCACCATTGTTATTTTTGATTTGATTTACATGACATTTAATGACAGTGCAGCATGAAACTGAAGATGGAAAAAATCGAAGATATGTGGTAGAAGATCTTTTAGATCAGTGGTCACAAACTGCGGTTTTAAATGGGGTTCTTGGAAAAATACATGTATTATTTTCATTTCTTTCTATTTAAATAGCTTATATAAGAGAATCTGACATAGTGCCTGAAAACAAATATAACAATATACAAATTTGACTTACCCAATCATTCCATTGTTTAATTTAAATAAGAACTGTTTTATTTTTAACACAGCATTGTTGAGACAGCATTTTATTTGCATTTGACATTCTTTTGTTTACAGATTGGACGTACATTTGTCTAAGAGATCTAATTTATACTACATATATTCTACTTTCATCCTTCTCTTGTCAGTTCCTTGCTTCACTTCCATACGCATGAGTCGGTACAAGAACACCATTGTTATAATAATAATAATAATGATGATTAAAATATACACTTTATTACTTGCGCCAACTTTTCTTTCATTATCCCTCTCCATTCGCCCATTATTTGTGAACATACTTCCTAAATACGCAAATTCATCTACTCTCTCCAGATTCTCACAATTCACGAAAATGCTGCAGATTGTCATGATTTTTTCTTTTTCCAAAATGGTGACATACGAAAATCTGAAATTAAGTTAATAAAATTATAATCGTTGCTAAAAACTTTTGGACACCCTCGAGTACCTAGGTCGCCTATTAATTTTCATTTATTGCCAATAAAAGAAATCATATCAAAAAGTTTTAAATTTTGAATAAATATTTTTTTAATACAATCATATTTATTAACATTTCATATTTCAACTAACCGGGTGTCGTCAAATTTATAAAACTCCAACGACTCAGATGGCTGAATGTCTGGTGCGAATGGAGAAGCTATCAACTCAGTTGACATTTACAAGACCGGGGGAAGACTGTAGCTTCGTTGGCTGTACATTGTTCTAAAGGACCTGCAATTGTTGGGTGTTCTTCTTCTCTTCTTCCTCAGCCTATTCCCGTCCACTACTGGACAAATGTCTCCTCCATTCGCTTCCATGTCACTCTGTCTTGTGCAGACTGTATCCAGGTTATTCCAACGTGTCTGTTCAGATCATTCTTAGACCGTAGTTGCGTTCACCCTGCACTTCTCTTTGTCGTCCACGATCTCTAAGTCAGTCTACGTGACCTACCCACTGCCATTTTAGAGTCGCTACCCGGTGAATGATGTCAGTGACCTTTGTTTTTTCTCTCACCGTATCGTTTCTGAATCTATCTCTTAGGCTTATTACTAACATGGCTCTTTCCATGGCTCTTCAAAAGTTAAACCTGAAGAATTGAAGTCCAGGGTTCAAAATAAAGTCGCTAGCTCTTTGGAGGCGGCCAAGGTCCACCTAGAACTGTAGAACCAGAGAAAAGAAAAAAAATTGTTTAATTCAAGTCAATTGAAGACCCCTACATTTTGAAACAAATATTTCAATTCCATTCCATTCCTCATAATTATCTAAGACACCTCCAGCATCAATTGCTTTACACCCTACAACTCAACAGATCAACCTGTTTTTTGTGATTGGTAGGAAGAGCCATTTTGATATTGAATTTTTGACAGATAGTACCAGGCCAAAAGGTTTAAACCATGAGTAAAATGAATGAAACATTTATTTCTCTTTTTATTTTTTATGTACTTTGTGTATACGACACTTATATTAAAAATTGTTAATTACATTGTCATGTTTCGGACAACCAGTCCTTCTTCAGTGATACATATTATAAAGACACATATTTAAAATGTTATAAAATGTATCTTTTTCTTTTTTTAATACACTTTGTTTATACAACACTTACATTACATTTTTTTTAATTACATAGACATTTTTCGGACAACCATTCCTTCTTGTGATTTTTCACTGAAGAAGGACTGGTTGTCCGAAACTTGTCTATGTAATTTAAAAAAAATTATTGTAAGTGTTGTATAAACAAAGTGTATAAAAAAAAGAAAAAAAGAAATATAGCAATTACAACACAAAGTATGGCGAATAAAGAAGATATTTTAAAATTGTTTATATGATCTGACAGATGTTATAAATACATTGTCTTTCTGTCAGATCATGTAAACAATTTTATAATATTTTTAAAATGTATCTTTACATAATGTATCACTGAAGAAGGACTGGTTGTCCGAAACATGTCTATGTAATTTTATTTTTTAATATTAGTGTTGTATAAACAAAGTACATAAAAAATAAAATGAGAAATAAAGCTTCATAACAACACAAAGTATGGCGAATATAGAAGAAAGAAACATTATTTATATTAAACATATTATTTTTAATAGTTACATATATAAAAAAAAAACTCATGAAAAGGAAAGACATATCAGAAGACAGTGTGATGAAGTGAGATGAAAACGTGATTTGGTAGAGGGGCGCAAAAGAAAACTTAATAAAGCCGGGACAAAAAGCGTTTTTGTTATACAAAGGGTACCAGAATAAATTGGATTGAAGTCACCCTAAACAGGCGAAGGGATGTTTGTCCATATAAAGAATGTTTTGTAATAAAAATGAAATTTAATATTTTATGAAAAGTCTACGAACTGGTTAGGTCTTATAAAGAAAATGAATGATATTTCTAAGAAAATTTTGGAGTAACATGAGATAACTTGATGATATCACGAAAATCAAATTTGTTATGATTTCATTTTAATAAGAAATATTAAAAGAAAACAAGGAAAACCTGCCAGGGTCAAACCAACAAAAAATTTAAAAAAATCTTGTTTTTTAAACAATGATATAAAATTTATTCTATGTTCGCCATTCTTTGTGTTGTAGTTGTTTTACATATTTGTAAACAATTTTATAATACCTCAATAGAGACGAAGATGCAAACTGGAAACTGAATATGGTTGATCAAGGTGTTTACAGGACTTATGACCTGTCATTGGTTGGGTTAAGCGCACGCTTTATATAATACAACATTCCCAATTCCACCTTTCTTTATGACCATGTATGTCAACTATCGCTACCACGGCTGCTATTTGGCCAATATTGTATTTCACACATCTTCTTCTTTCTTCTTCTCCTCCTCTATAGACCTTTCGTCTGTTCCTGAAATCTGGCTGGCCTCTCTTGGGAGGTTGAATCCCAACTATCTCTCCATCTCTTCGGCGGTATTCCGGGGGGATGACAGCCGGCAGGAATCCGATGCGCCACAACGTATGGGATTCTGATGGAATCCATCCTCTGCACGGCGCATTCCAGTATCTTCTGCGTTGTATGCCCCATCTCACGACATCCTTTATCCGACTTGCAGATCTCGCGGATAGCCATGTTCCCTACCCTATCTCAAATAGTCCTTCCTGCTATCATCCTCAGCGTCCTCATCTCTGCCACCCGTAGTATTAGCCTTCGTTCTTGTGGTATCCGCTCTGGTCTCAATGTTATATGTCAGTATAGGCCTTACGCAGGTTTTATATTATATATATATATATATATTTTTACATATCCTTGCTTACTCCATACATAATGTCATTGAATGTCCTTTAAAATTAAAAAAAAAAACTGTGCCAATACCACTTTGACCAGTTTTTTAATTTTATTTCAAAGTTCGAGCGCTCTTAATAAAAAAACCTTACATATATAATATATATATTACAAAATAATAAATCATTTTCCATTCAACTTATCATTTATTATTACTTTATAATGGAATTATTGAATGCCCGATATTTATTAACATTGTATTTAAGTTATCAATTTGATACTGATTGAATTAACGTGATTTTTATGACGTCATAATGAGTCCCGCGCCGGGCTGCCATCTGCCGGCGTCTTGTGCTACTAATTTCATTAGGCATTCCATTTTTGAAACACGGTGGACAAAATTTAATTTTAAAAGTCATTTGTTACTCTATAGCTCGTTAGGACAGTGCGCCGATTGAAATGTGATATTTATGTAGTAATTAAGGAAACACTATTAACACATTATTATTTGTTTTTAACAACATTTTGTAAAAACAAAAACTGGTCCAAGTTAAAAATAGCATATAAATTGGAGTGACATCTCCAAGCGTTATCTTGCAATACGTAAATGGCGGTAGCCTTTCACATTGCGTTAATAAAAAGATCTTCTGCTTAGTGCTTAATCCAATCTTCATAGATGGCGCTAGTGTGTAGATTGAAATAAAAACATGTGAAGTGTGGTGTTACATAGTAGCATATATACAACTTCCAAAAAAAAATTATCAGACATGGTGGTCGTAAGAGGGATGGAATGGGGAATATTGTATTACATAAAACGTGCGCTCAACCCAACCAATGACAGGTCATAAGTCCTGTAAACACCTCGACCACCATATTCTGTTCCCAATTTACATCTTCGTCTCTATTGAGATACAATTAATTAATTGTTATGTTATCATGGTGCAAATGTTGTGCGAAAACGATGTATGATAGAACTTCAAATGATGATATCAAAAATTAATTAAATGGTGAAGAAAGTGTGATGGACAAAATTATGAAAGAATCACTGCGTTGATGAATAAAAAACTAACTAACAAACCATCACGCCGAAGTTTGCAAGCCATCTAGCATGAAGTTTGACAACTAGTAGCGCGGATCATAGATAAAACTTTAGTATTATTGCTACAAGCAAAACATATTTTATTATTTTGTTGTTTTTTATGGCGAAAGATTATTTTGGATCATATATGAGCCAGTATTCGGTAAGGGGTTAATTAAACACGTACGAACCTTAAACATATTATATTATATCTGATATCCAGAACAAAAATAACACATTTCTTAATTTTTTCTCCAAATAAAAATTTGTAGAGATTACTGACTTTGCAAGTAGTGCCCTCAAGTGGGAGTATATTATTTCCAATCGACGCACTGTCCCGCGTCCACCATTACGAACGATTACGTTTGCGCGGGAAAAATAAAATGGCGTTAGACAGTCCTCCCCACCCCCCTCTACTATCAACCCCCGCCCTTGTCTGATCCGCTGTTAACAGACAATCTAGAGAGTGAGCACTTTTAAAAATAATACGGAACGTTTATTGTGTTACGTCTCGTAATGACAATATTATAATCTACAAGTACAGACAGACTATTCCGAAAAGGAGATCTACTTTTAAAATTATGCGTTAAATAGTATTAATCATCTTTATTTTTATTTTGTTGAATTGCTCTTTACATCATGACAGCATGAGCCAAATCGATGTAAAGGGTATTATAGCTATCATAATGATTCTCTTAACACGTGATAGGTAGCTAATCTATCGCCATTTTATTGTCACGTGAATTCTACATCAGACCAAAGAAAGTGTGACAATCACACTGTCCTCGCCGGGAATCGAACCCGGAACCTTCGGGGTGGCAGTCAATGCACTTACCACTCGGCCACGAAGGTCGTGATGCGAAGAGACAGCTAACACATTGTCCAAAAAGCTCTCACTATTCCCATAAAAGCAAGAAGAAGAGGTCACCCAATTGGAACATGATAGGCCATCAGAGACAAGGAGCTCCAATACGAGAACCTAACAGTGGAGATGAGAGAATCAAAATAGAAAAGTTTGGCGTTTTCGTACGAGGAGGGCCGACTCCAGATGATGGGCAATGGCAAAGGGAAAGAAGGGTATTAATCATCTATTTTTTTTTCTTCTTGGACTGGATTTAGCAGTGTTTGGAAAACTGGATCATATACTAAAGGCCAAAGACATTCTCATGAAGCTCAAAAGAGTAGTCCATGAACCATGCATCCTCCCGGTAATAAAAATGGGCTGGAAACTGTTGTATGAGGCGTGTTTTTTTATGTAAGTAGGTACCTTTTTGATATAAAAAAAACAGGTAAGCTTTTTGTAACAATTTTATTTTATAATGAAATACCCCGGGTTTGTTTACTTATCCAGATAGTTCTTCTTCTTCTGGTCTGTTCTCCAGAGTGTTTGCTCCTCCAGTGAGGTAGATTCCCAGATGTCCTTCCATCTTTTAAGTCTTCCACGAGGACGAGTCCCATGAGGCTGATTATGCAACGCAATATAAGGGAGTCTGGTGGTGTCCATTCTTTGAACATGACCGTACCAGTCCCTTTTTCGCTGTCTGCTCCATCTTATAATATACTCAACCTCACATATCTATCTTATTCTGGTGTTCTCACGCGATCTATTAGTGTCTTGCCTGTAATCGTCCTCAGTGTCTTCATTTCGGAAGTCCTCAAAACTTGTTTGGTCCTTACTGTGTATGCCCTTGCTTCGACGCCATATGTTTTATGCCATTGGTCTTACGCATCCATTATAGATTCTCATCTTACTCTTAATGGCCATGTTACTATCAATATTAAAACACTTGTAATATCGAACTACAAGTTTTGTATTCCGTCGTGATAGAGGTTTACCGCCTGACTTTACTTTGGCGTTATAATGCTGAAGGTGACGATTATTTAAGTCAAATTGTCACAGACGATGATGACAATTTGACTTTGATGATAAATATTTAAACTTTATAAATGTTGTCAGTTTGACGCATATTGAAAAAAAAGATGTGTCAAAACTGACTACATTCATGAATTTTTTGTTAATATTTATTTTGTGTATACACAAACAAACAAAACACTGATGAAGGGTTTCGGTGTCCGACCATGTTTGTATAATATTATTTTTTTTTTTTTTAATAAAGTAAGTGTTATCAATTGTTTCTTGAACAATGGTGTAAAACTCCATATCAAATGTCTTGATAATGCCTTAGAAGGGCAAAACATGTGATTCCTATCAAATATAATAACACTTCTAGAAAACTGACGTTTTCATTCGTATTAATTAAAGTTAGCGTTGTTTACATCTGATCTGATCTTAAAGGGTAAAGTTGAGGGTCGACGAGGTGTTGGGAGAAGGCAGGTTTCCTGGCTGAAGAACATCCGAGAGTGGACGGGGCTGAGGACCGTGGAGGACCTATTCCGAGCTGCCGAGGACAGGGAGGCCTACTCAAGGGTGATAGTCAACGTTAGGGAGACCTGACAGGACACAGAAAGAAGAAGAGAAGTTGTTTACAAAGTAACAAACATTGTGCAATGATTTCGCAACTCAAATTTATGGCGAATATTAAAGAAACACCATACTCGTATATATTCAAAATTGATAAAGAATTTTAAATCGGTGTCCAAGCAGTCATAAATAAACCTGTCATATTGTATGCCGCCTTTAAACAAATCCATTCAATAGAGATTATCCTTTATGGTAAAGAAACTAGATTCGCAAATTCACAAAAGGACAAACCTCTCAATACATTCCTTGTGTACATTCTTTCTTCCATGCACCCTTTACTTTGAGTGAATGTATTCTCCAAGGCGACAATCAAAGGGTGAGCCGACGGCCTACATAAAAACAGAAAGATGTTTTCATAAATGCGTAAATAAACAGGACAGAGCGCCATGCGATGTCTGTAACCATTTTTTTTTGGTGTTTGCAAAATATTTTGACATTCAAATATTTAATAAGAAAATTGGTGATTTTTCGTGATTTTTTTATTAAATGTTAAGACATTACACTCTGTAATGATTAATTTGAAAAGAAAAATTTTATCCGCTTTATTTATTAAATATTATTATCATAATATAAGATGGCAGTACATAATGGAGTTCCAGTGCCAACCCTTATATATGGAAAATAAAGCTGTCAAAAAGGGTGAAAGTAGGATACATGCCGCAGAAATGAGATCACTGAGAATAATGTGCGGGAAAACGATATATGCTAGAATACCGAATGATGAAATAAGGAAAAATGTAAGACAGATAATTGCATCATAAGTAAAATAAAAAAAGGATTACTGAGATGGTTTGGACATATGGAACGAATAGACGAGAGAAGAATGGTTAAAATGTTGTATTCAAGCAGTGTGAGTGGAAGCGAAACCGTGGAAGACCAAGGAAAGCATGGCATCCTCTCTGCCTATCCCTCCAGAAAAACGGCATGATGGTTAGTTAGTTAGTTAAATTGTCGAAAACCCGCATATCATCAAGAAAGAGAACGAGAATATTTTGAATACAAAAGAAAGAGAGAGAGGAATTCTATGATTTTCTATTTTAAAAAAAAAAGTATATAATAAGTGAATACAAGAAAGAAATATATGAACAAAATAATGAAATAATTATATAGATGATTTGGACACATGGAAATAATAAATTAAGAAGGAACGATACAGAAATCGACGCGCGTGCCATGTCAGTCAGGAAAGAAAAGTGTCGGTCCACATTTTCTATGTACCCCTTCGGAGAGACGGCGTGATGGTTAGTTAGCTAGTTATCTTATATAAAACAGAGTTGACTTGTATGTAACGATTTGATTATAAATCTTTTACAAGCTGCAACTTTTGGCATTGTCGCGATTAGCTCTATCAGATTTGGTAAAACGTATTTGATTGTAGATAGTCCCTCTATTGTGAAGGAATATTGCCCTAAAGGGCCTATTGTCAGTGGAGTGGGAAGGTGCAGGAACCATTAAATAAACGTTAGGACCCTTTTAAAATAGACATATTGATATTTTACGATTCAGCGGGCTGGTGAGAGTTGATATAATGTCGTTATAAATATGTACTCGTATTATCTCGTGTAAAAACCGAACAGGAATCTAAAAGACATTCAATAAATAAAACTTTCTTCTATATACGCCATACTTTGTGTTGTTTTGATGGTTTATTTCTATTTTTTTTTTTTATACACTTTGTAGATCTTCTTCTTTCCGTGTCCTGTCAGGTCTCCCCAACGTTGACTATCACCCTTGAGTAGGCCTCCTCGTCCTGGGCAGCTCAGAACGGCTCCCCCACGGTCCTCAGCCCCGTTCACTCTCGGATGTTCCTCAGCCAGGAAACCCGCCTTCTCCCAATACCTCGTCGACCCTCAATCTTACCCTCCAAGATCAGATGTAACTGTGCGTACTTTTCGCCTCTCAGAACATGGCCCAAGTAGGACACCTTACAGACTTTGATCTTGCTCAGCAACTCTCTGTCAACTCTGGCTCTATGGAGAACGAACTTTGTATATACAACACTTATATTTAAAAAAAAATATATATAGACATGCTTCGGACAAACTGTCCTTCTTCAGTAAAGATACATCTTTTTTAATATTATAAAATTGTTGTTGTTTACATGATCAAACAATGATTGACTCGTTTATTATACAACACAAAATAAATCGATACAAACGAACACGCCTGTTTTCCTGTGTAAGGCCTATACTGACATAATTATGGCATTGAGACCAGAGCGGATACATCAAGAACGAAGGTTAAAGTGTGGGTGGCAGAGATATTGAGGCTGAGGTCAATAGCAGGAAAGACTCTTCGAGATAGGGTGAGAAACACGGCTATCCGCGAAATCTGCAAGGTGGAAGATATCGTATGATGGGGCAGACAACGCAGAAGATACTGGAATGTGCACGTGCAGAGGATGGATCCAGAATCCCAAACGTTTTTTTTTTTGTACACAACAGGTCGTTTGAACCCAATTACTATATACAATTTATATTAGCTATTATATTGATTCTCATGACATGTGATATGTAGCCAGCCAATCTATCGCCATTTTATTGTCACGTGAATTCTACACCAGACCAAAGACAGTGTGACAATCACACTGCCATCGCCGGGAATCGAACGCAGGACCTTCGATATAGAAGTCAGAGCTCTTACCACTCTGCCACGAAGGTCGACAATTGTGATGCAGTTGGCTTCCGTTTCCCCGGAAGACCGCCAAAGAGATGAAGGAATTGCTGGGAGTCGCCAAAACAACGGACTACTTAAATTTAAAACATTGAATAGTTTCATTACTATGCTTTACAAATTGAAAATAAGCGTGGACTTTAAAATATTTGAAGCCCTCTAAGAGTTGTGTCTAAGTGTTTAAGATCAGATACGCTACAATGCAACAATGGGCCAATGAAGGGTTAATGCATGCGGTACACAACAATAAAAACTTCCCCTAATCCTCCCTTGTGTCAACGCTCTGGAGCAGCGTACCCTTTAACGGCGACAATGGCTGAATGGAGACAACAAATAAAATACTGCAATTAGTAGAGATTACCGATGCCGAGAAGAATAAAAAAACATGTTTGTGTTGTAAGTAGAAACATAACAACGAATTATATTGAAGAATGCAGATTTATGTTTGCTTTTCTATATAATAATAAGTATTTATTGAAAGCTAAGGCATTACTTAACACTGCAAATCCTTAGACATACACTAAGGAAATTGAATAATTAATAATCAGATTCTTCCTATTACTCCTTTCTCCTTAAATACTTTGTCAACTTTTAGTCTCTCAAGCTTCCATTACCAATCACATGCAAATTATTCATTTATTAATTTTTTTTACAAATTATGTCTTTTCAAATGCATGTTTTTTCTAAATTTCAATTTTATATTTTTATATTATCATTATGTATTAATATTGTTTAATATTATTTATTAGTTCTTACTGATAAAAAATATTATTACATAAAACAATTAAACAAGGTTAATTTTTAAATTCAAATTGTTGTATCGAATTTTAAATGAGTTTTATATATTAGTTTTTATTATATATTTACACCTGAAGATGGAGGTATCCTCCGAAACATGTCGGTTTTTTTTAAATATTTTATGCCTAACAAACAAAGTTATTTTCAATTTCCTAAGTGTATTAATAAATATTTATTATAAACTGTTAAATTTAAAATAAAAATAGTTTTATGCATCACAATTGTATTTTAATTTTTTGCGACAGCTGTTTCATCAACCTATGTTGACATCATCAGGTTTTACAATAATATACCAACTGTTAAATTTTCGTGATTTTGCGAACCTCTATGAGTATTTAATCAGATGACAATTTGAATGATTTCTTTTATATAATTTTGAAGTTGTCCACTTTGTCCCCTTTCTTATTAATGTAACATAATCTGCTTCCTGTATAATGTTTATCGTTTTCAATGTATTATGATTCATCGTATTTGACTCTATATTATGTGTAATTGTTCCTTTTGTAAATACTGTTATTAGGATTATTATTATTATTATAATTTTTTTTATGATTATTATTATTATAGCTATTATCATTATTTTTAATTATTATTAATTATTATTATTATTATAATTATTATTATTATTATTCTTCTTATTATTATTCTTATTATTATTATTACTTTTATTATTATTATTATTGTCATTATTATGATTATTATTATTACAGCTGCAATTATTAATATTATAATTATTTATTTTTCACCTTCATATGTTATCCTATAAATAGTAAATATCCGTTATTTTAATTAATATTAATTAGGTACCTAACTCAACTCCAGCAAGAACTACAAATCTATATAAAGAAACTATTCAAATTGACATAGGAACAAATAAACATAAAGGTTCGAAAAATTACGAAAATTTAACAGTTGATATATTATTTAACAGTTGATACCTGATAAAGCCATCATCGGTAAGCAAAACATTATAAATAAAAATTGTGATATTATAATAGTGTTATAATTTAACAGTTCGTTCAAATCATCTTTCAAGCTAAAATAAATTTATCTACATGCTATATACTTATTTACGATGTATTTTGCGTGACAGATTTGACATCACAATTGCATTGTCCAAAATCTATTATACTTGTATTAATCAAAACGAAATTGTGTACGTAAAATAGCGAGCAAATTAGATTTGGTTTGCATGCGATGTATCAAAGTTTGCTTTTTACCCTTCATTAGATCCGAAACAGGATTATTCCGATTGTAACCACCCCCCGTGGATAAATGTTATGTACGCCCTTGACAAATGTTGCTTTTTTGTTTACCCCATGGTGGTTTCAATTAAAACCATCATCTGTCAACCCTGAAATGATTGTACGTAGGTACTCCATTTTTTATAGTAATAGATCATTGTTCAAGAAATAATAAATATTTATCATAGTAAGAAGTAACCAAATAAAACACATCTAACCATCACGCCGTTTCTCCGATGGGGTAGGCAGATAGATAAATTTCATTTAAGAAAATCAAAGAGACACCAGACCACATTTAAACTACTCTATTTTTTTCCCTTCCACAAACACATGGTTTATACAGCCAATACAATCATCTCATCTATAAGGGAATATAAAGCAAAAATCCTCAAATTAATAGCGTAAGAAGGCCCGGACACAATTGCGGTGTGGAAGAGAGTAAATGTTAGGTTTAGGAAGAAAGAAAACAGTAGAGTTAGTAGACAGGGGAAGAAGAGTTAGAGGTATTTGAGTAGGATATACATGACCTCAGAAGGACACCAAAGTTCTTGTTTATAAGTCCGTTGTCCTGCCAATACTCCTGTATGCCTCGGAAACATGGGCCCCATAGAGAAGACACATAAAAGCCCTAGAGCGATATCACCAACGCTGTCTACGTAGGATCCTAAATGTGAAAAGGCAGGACAAACGGACAAATGACAGCATACTTATGACAGCTAAGGTCAATATGACAAGTATTGAGGCTGCCATTATTCAAAGACAACTGCGCTGGGCTGGTCACGTCGTCAAAATGCCTGAGACAAGACTCCCAAGGAAGATTATGTACTCTCAGCTTACGCTCACACGGTGGCCAGAGGAAACGCTTTAAGGACTCCCTTATAGGAACCAAATAACTGCCTCCAAATAACTGCCATCGACTGTGATTGCTGGGAAAATACTGCAGAGGACAGACCTAAATGGTGAACAGCAGTACATAAAGGCACACAAGACTTTGAAGCACAGCGCAGAGATGAGGTCGCAGAGAGGAGGAGGAGAATTGGGAGACCACTGGAAGACGGTGACGGTTCCATTACAAGCGTCTTCCCCTGCCCCAGATGTCCCAGAATATGTGGGTCCAGGATCGGGCTCTTCAGTCACATGCAGACCCACAACCGTGAAGGACAGTCTTCCTCGGATACGAGGGACAGCCGATGATGATGATGAGGACATGACGATCCAGTGAACGTTTAATAACATATTTAAATTCTATATAAATGGGTGACTCCGCGCCCAGTTCGACGATTTGATACCGCTGAACTATAATATAACAATAATTATAGTAAAGTGTATCAATGATTTTTTTGCTAATCTTTACTATTCAATTTAGTAATCGTAAGCCAAGAGTTCAATCTGTTCGAAAAAATGTGAATTGCAAAAGATTGCCAGGTATCGCTGCCTACTTCCGGTGCAATGTAAAATTTGCCATTTCCGCTTGCCAACGGAATAGGATATCCGCCAATTTGAATTCAAAGAAGGAGCAGAATACAAATTCGTTACTGGATCGAAAGAAAATGTAGCTTTTTATTTTCTTATCTTTTGGCAATCTACCAACATTTTGTTTAAACTTTATATAATGGATGATCTATTGATAACATATGTGTTCTATTGCAAACAGATTATAGAAAAGGCAGCGACCCTTATGTATAGAAGGGAAGCTTATAATTAGCAGAAAAAGGATCAAACTAGGATACATGCCTAAGAAATGATAACACTAAGAATAATGTGCGGAAAAACAATGTATGATAGTATTCTATCATACATTGTTTTTCCTAATGAAGAATTAAGAAAGGACAGTAAGGCGGATAAATGCGTCTAAATACAATTAAGAAGGGTCACTTAGATGGTTTGGACATATAGAACGAATGGTTGAAATAAGAATGATAATTAAATAAGACGATGTTTTTTAACTACTTCCAATTTTATCTTTATTTCGACAGCGACCGATTTCGCCAGGCTCGCTGGCATCGACAGAATAGTCAGTGACTGGACCAGTCTGTCAATGCCAGCGAGCCTGGCGAAACCGGTCGCTGTCGAAATAAAGACAAAAGTGGAAGAAGTTTAAAAAAACAGCGTTTTATTTAGTGGAGCTTTTATTTAATGAGGAGTCGGAGAAATCGACGCGCGTGCATTACACGATGTATGAATGTTGAGGAACCGAGAAAAATATGCCAGGAAAGAAAAGTGTGGCAGTCCAATCTTCCTGCCTTCCACTTCGGGAGACGGCGCGATGGTTAGTTAGTTAGTTAGTTATGTTATTTCAAAACGCCTTAGCAAGACCAAATTTGTCATTTCCATAAAATATAATACTCGTAGAAGTTCTAGAAAACAGACGTTTTCATTCGTATTAATTTTGAAAGGTGTTTACGAATGTATTGATGAATACAATGTGTCAATAGAAACGGTGCTCCAAATATGTTACTGTTGGATTTAATACACTTCACGAGATCAGCGCTCGAGTGTTTCCTCGCAGATGACAATGGCCAAACAGTGGTACAAAGGAATGTGTTTCGATCCCAAATAATACTTACAAACTGGTTCCTACTAAGTAGATGAGGATTGCAGGGACTTTCAAATATTTAAATCACAACTTTCAAACTAAAATCTACATTCCTTCATTCGTTTTTTGAGAAAACATATTATTAAAAAATAGAAAAGCAGGGGTAGAAATGAAAAGCAGTGGAAATGTGATCACTAAGAAGACGAACTTCGTGGCAGATTGGAAACGAGCTCTGTCTTACATGCCGAAGGGCTTGGGTTAGATTCCCGACGATGGCAGGGTGATTGTCACACTGCCTTTGGTCTGGTGTAGAATTCACGTGACAATAAAATGGCGATAGATTGGCTACCTATCACATGTCACGAGAATCAATATAATAGCTAAAAAAAAAAAAAATGTACACAGTAATTGGGTCCAAACGACTTGTTGTGTACATAAAAAAATTAAATTAAATAAAAAATTATAATAATGTGCGGGAAAACGTTGTATGATGGAATACCGAACGATAAAATAAGAAAAAAAATGTAAGGCAGATGACTGCATCATGGATATAATTAAAAAAGGATCCCTGAGATGGTTTGGACATATAGAACGAATAAATGAGTGTAGAATGGTTAAAAAGTTGTACAGAAGCAGCGAGATTGGAAAAAGAAGCCGAGGACTACCGAGGAAAACATGGCATGACCAAATTAATCAATTACTAAAAGGCGGTCACATTTGAAGTCGGAATAATCGACGTGCGTGCATGGTACGATGAATGAATGTAGAGGAAGCCTGAGAGGTATGCCAGGATAGAGCATTGTGGCGATCCATCTTCTCTGCCTACCCCTCCGGGGAAATGGCGTGATAGTTAGTTAGTTAGTTAGTTAGAAAAGCAAAAAAAAAAAACATCACGCCGTTTCTCCGCAGGAATAGGCAGAGTGAATGGACCGCCACACTACTCTATCCTGGCTCACCTTTCTATATTCCTCCACATTCATACAACGAGTCATATACGCACGTCGATTCTTCCGAATTCTAACATGACCAACCTTAAAAATTTGATTAATTTGGTCATGTTATGATTTCCTCGGTCTGCTTCGACTCCGTACTCCATTTTTTTAAATATGTTTTTATTATATATAAATAGTACAAAATTATTTATCTTAAGTTACATTTCAAAAAATATATTTTTTTATTTATTTATTTAGACATACAATAGTAACAACTAACTGTTTTCCCATGAGTATAATACACATTTAAACCTTTATTTGCGTTTTTCTTAATCTTCTTATAAAGAAAATTTTCTTTTGTTAAGGAGAGGATATCCATTTACATCATTAACGTATAGTTTCTTACCATTATTTCTCCATCCATGCGCTCCATATGTCCGAACCAACGCAGCGATCCTTTCATAATACCTTCTTCCGCTCTACATTCCTTTCTTATATCAGCATTTGAGATTCTGTCGTATATCGTTCTACAACATATACGTCTTAGGGACCTCATCTCTACCGCATTAATTCTGCTCTCATCCTTCTTCTGCCAGTTCCATGCTTCGCTTACATACCAGGGTTAGGGTTGGGACCAGAACTCCATTGTGAACAACCGTTTTCGCTTTCGTAGACTCAATCGATGTATTTTTCTCTTTTGCATCTGAAATGTGAAATAAATACAGTGCAGAAACAAGAGTTCTTTGAATCTAATTATATATCGGCACTACATTAAGGAGTGGGGATGAATATATGTTATTTTGTTCATTGATTAAAGTTAAATTAGGGTTTTTGTTATGCTTATTAATTTCTAATTGTTCCAATAGGCTAAGAGACCCTTTATTATAAATATGTAGCTCCACTTACTAGTGTACATAAACAGCAACGAGCTAAAATTTCGTCACATTTGATAATGCCTTAGAAGGGCGAAACATGTCATTCCAATAAAATATAATAAAACTCCTAGAAAACTGACGTATTTATTCGTATTAATTAGTTAATTTGAAAGAAGGGTTGGGGCAGGCAACAAACTGCATGATGCACTTAAAGTTGTCATCGCAAACAAAAACCTATCCAAAAAAGCTAGAATGGCAGTGCACAATGGTGTTCTTCTACCGACCTTTATGTATGGAAGCGAAGCATAGAATTGGCAAAAGAAGGATGAAAATAGAATAAATGCAGTAGAAATGAGATCTCTTAGACGAATGAGTGGAACTCTGTGTATGATAGAGTGTCGAATGAAAATATAATAAGTGAATGCGGTGCGAATGATGGTGTTATGAACAAAATAATGAAAGGATCATTAAGATGGTTTGCACACATGGAAAGAATGAATGAAGAAAGAATGGTAAAAAAATTATAGGTTAACGATGTAAATGGAACCAGAAATAGAGGAAGACCGAGGGAAACGTGGCACGATCAAATAAATCAAATATTGAAACTCGCCCATGTGAGAAATCGACGCGCGTGCACGACACGATGTATGAATGTTAAGGAAGTGAGAGAAATATGTCAGGAAAGAAAAGTTTGGCAGTCCGTTATTTCTGCCTACCCCTTCGGGTAGACGGCGTGATGGTTAGTTAGTTAGTTAGTTAGTAAATTTGTTTTTGTTACACTGACAAAGCTCGATAAAACAAAATAAAGTGACGTAAGAATAAAAGTGTTTAATTTTTTATTTTATTTAATATCAGTTAAATACCTCTGCATTCGTCGCATTTCTTTGGTTTTGGTTTAAGTCCACCGACAATGGAAATTCAGTATTCCGAAGAACCAGCTATTTAGGAAACCAGAAAAAATAGTGTCAAAATATTATCAGAGAATGGATCTATGAACAATGGATTTGCGGTGTATATATGGTTTTGAATCGGTATTGGTACAGAACATATTGAGACTATTTACTCAAAAGAAATTCCCTTAACTATTTTCTCTTTTTAAATTCATTAAAAAAATTTACTCTTGACTTCTTAACATTTAAGCATGTCATAAACACTCTATAATTTATCTCCTTCCTCTTCTTCTTCAGTAGGCATCATTCAAAAGTTTCTACTCATTTCTGCCGCACGATCTTCTCACCATCTCTCTACAAACTAATTTTTTGTTTCTAGAACAATGATGTAAAACTCCATATTGAATAATTAATACGAATGAAAACGTATGTTTTCTCTCTTCATATCCGGTATCAATCTAAAGATTAGTCTGCAGCTAGGCGATGCTTCTCGTTTTCCACTCCGCTCGGTCCTCAGCAACTCTCTTCAACTCCGCATAAGAGGTGCAGCCCATATCTCGGCAAATCTGGTCTAGGTACTCCTGGCGAGGTCGTCTTCTGCCAATCAATCCCTCGACCATTCCCTCCAGTACATCATGCAGGAAACATTAAACCAATAATCGTAGGTCCTCACCAAAAAGAAGTACTTCTGTGCTTGGTGAGGGATATCACTACATAAAAATATGCATATAATAAAAGAAAGTTTAAAATACAAGGTAAAAGTATAAGGTACTACATACTAACCAATACAAAAACATAATAAGGCATAAAATATTACACATTAAATTTAAAAAACGGTGGATACGTGTAACATAAATTAAATAAACACAAAAGTCCGGATCGTCCATGTCAACATATGCAACATCGAAAAAAACATTATGTGCTAAATTAAAAAAAACGGTGGATACATGGAACATAAATTAAATAGACAATATGTGCATCATCTAAAAATAACATTTTGTGTTAAATTATTTTTATTTTGTTATTTTGTTATTTCATTTTATATCATTGTATTTTATATTATTTGTTTTAGATTTATTTTGTGGTTGTTGGACGATCGAAGTGTGCGCGAGAGATGCCTATTGGTGGCGATGAGGTTCGCAACCCATTACACCGCGTCTCCCGCGGGGCGAAAAGAGAAGGATGGAGTGCCACATCAGTAAAAGTGTGACAGTCCATTCTTTCTGCCTACCCTTTCGGGGAGACGGCGTGATGGTTAGTTAGTTAGTTATATTACACATTAGTTACAATAAATACTGTAAGGATGTTAGCTCATTCTCTATATAATGAATAAAGGTATAAATTTAGTTTCATATTAAATTTACTTAAATTGTTTATTTTTTTTAATTCCCCAGGGAGAAGGTTCCCAGGTAATTGTGGCAGTTTTGATAAAACTTTGTATTAGCTTTTGAGATATAGATGTTATTTGGATATCTCAAGGATGAATTAGTGATTGAAATGGTTTTTTTTTCTTTCTTTAAATGAATGTACATCGTATTATTGAGAATTTCTTGCATTACTAGAGGTGGTACATCGAATATTTTACAGATCATCTGTTGGAAAAGTTGGAGGTTTTTTCAACATCACATAAATAATTAATATTTGAACAATTTTTCATGATTTTAAAGCATTATTTAATCACATTTGATAATATCTTAGAAATTTCGAATTAGAAAATGACAGGATCATTAATATGGTTTGGACACTTGGAAATAATGAATGATGAAAGAATAGTAAAAAAGTATATGTAAACGATGTTAATGGAACTAGAAATAGAGGAAAACCGAGGGAAACCTGGCACGGTCAAATAAATCAAATATTGAATGTCGGCCATGTGAGGAGTCAGAGAAATCGATGCGCGTGCATGACACGATGTAATAATGTTGAGGAAGCGAGAGAAATATGTCAGGAAATAAAAGTGTGGCAGTCCATTCTTTCTGCCTACCTCTTCGGGGAGACGGCGTGATGGTTAGTTAGTTAGTTAGTTAGTTGAATATTTTAATATTGTTGGTTTTATAAAACAAGTTAAATTACTGACAAAAAAATATATTGAAAATACTGTTTTTTCATACCTCTGACTGCCCCTAACCCTTTAATCAATAGATAATTGTGGTGTATAAACCTCGGATCCTTCATCCGCATTTAGAAGAATCTCGGAATTTTTTTCTGGATTTGTTCTAGTACATCCACATATGTACTTCTGCTGGTATGGAGACCATACACCACTCGCCTATTCTAATTGTCATATCGTCACCCGAGAGTAAGAAGTATCCAACTGACAAAAGTAAAAAGCTGAGAAAAATTAAGTCAAAGTTTCTAAGACTTGTATTTTTGTAACGAACGACGATATTTTAATGATTTTTTTTACAAAACCCAATTAATTATTATAATTAATAATTAATGAAGTATTTTTTTAATATACATTTAAAAAATACTTATTTTTTAGTTAACACTATTTTGTTTTGTCTTAAAAATCAGATGGAACGTAACTTATTTATTTTCGTGACAAAAACGTTAGTGAATAAGGTTTAACATCAAATGGAACACTTTTCACTAACTTGCGTGTAACAAACGTTGAAAAAGATTGACTCTCCATTCTTTCTACTCCACTCTCATTCTACATTATGTTTGCATTTACCTAAATTTTTTGCATAAAAGATTCAAAATATTATAATTGTTATAACATTTCAACTTTAAAAATTATTGTACTTGCCTTAGGAAAAAGGTTTTCAATTTTTATATCAACAATATAATTGTCATATTTATAACGATGGCTGCCATCGCTTTGAGATTTCAGAACTGTTTACAAGTTCTTAAATCAAAACCCAGAAGTTTATAGCCAGTCGATGCCAACAATCAATCTTATGTATGGTCAAAGCTCTGTGATATTTTCACGTGAGTATAATCTATGGTCTGTAGCATATAACAATCTTGCATTTGAACATCAGTAGGCGGAATACGTCTTTACAACATGACACCTCAAACACCGGCGGACCGACAAGCTTCTCAATACACATTCGTCCTAACAATAAAAAAGGTTACGCAACATTGCAACAATGGTGTACTTCACCTATAGTGTTCCGCGACAATGTAAAATCTGAGCTAAGAAATACAGTAGGTTTACAAAATGTATTCCTAAAAATGTGTTAAGTTAATGTTCATTTTTCAAATTTTTCATTTATTTATAATTTCTAGAACAATGATATAAAACTCCATATTAATTAAATCGTATAATTTATAGAATTTTATTAAATATTCAGTTTCTAAGTTCATAATGTACAGTTTATATTTTGTTGATAACTAACTTACTAACTAACCATCACGCCGTCTCCCCGAAGGGGTAGGCAGAAAGAATGGACTGCCACACTTTTCATTCCTGACATATTTTTCTCGCTTTCTCAAAATTCATATATCGTATCATGTACGCGCGACGATTTCTCTGACTCTTCACATGGCCGACATTCGATATTTGATTTATTTGATCGTGCCAGGTTTTCCTCGGTCTTCCTCTATTTCTGTTTCCATTCACATCGTTAACATATAATTTTTTTACCATTCTTTCTTTTATGATGAAAGTAGGATAAATGCCATAAAAATGATATCACTAAGAAGAATATGCGGGAAAACAACAGTGTATGATACAATACCTAATGAAGATAAGAAAATAATGAAAGGCGGATAAATAGGTCCTAAATAAAATTAAGAAAGGGTCGCTAATATGGATACATAAGTATTTAAAAAAAAACGTCACCCACTCGAATAAAATATGTAAATTTATATATTATACAATTAATACGAATTATACGTTTGTTTCTAGAGGTTGTATTATATTATATTTTATGTTTAATGACATTTAATGATGCCTTAGACAGGCGAAACATTTCATTTACATAAAATGTAATAAAACTTCTATAATACAGACGTTTTAATTTGTATATTAGAGGTTAAATATTATATTTAATATTTAATATTTAACTATACCCCCTCTAATATTTAACTATAATTTGTAGTTAAATATTAGAGGGGGTATGAAAGAAAAGATGAATGAGATGTGTGTAGAGATAGGAAATAAGAGGTTAGATATTTTATGTGTGACTGAATGCATGATGAAAGAGTGTGGATCCAAGGAGCATGCAGATAAGCTTGTTCTGTGGTCGGGAGTACCTAAAGACCACAGAGCATGTCAGGGCGTGGCGGCGGTGCTAGCTCCAAGGATGATAGAATGTATGAAAGGGTATGAATGTGTTAGTTCAAGACTCATGTGGATTCGCTTCAAGATCGGGTTAACGAGAGTATTCCTGTTAATTGGTTATGCTCCCGTCAACAACGAAAATGAGGCGATTAAGGATGAGTTTTGGGATAAGGTGAGCGAGACATTGATGTGCAAGAAAGACAATGAAAAATTAATAATTGCAGGTGATATGAATGGTTGGGTGGGAATTCGAAGGAGTGGATATGAGGATTGCCTGGGAAGGTTTGGAGATAGAAGAATAAATGACAATGGAAGGAGACTGCTTGGAGTATGCATGGAATGGAGTCTCTTTGTGTCGAACTCCTTTTTCGATCATAAGAGAATCCATCAATATACTTGGGAAAGAGGAAACGAAAGGTCTATTATAGATTACGTCATTGTAGACTCTAGATTGCGGGCGGATACTGTGGATACGAGGGTTTTCAGGGGAGCCGAAATGGAAACGGATCACTTTTTAGTGGTGGCAAAAGTGATCTTATTCCGGGGATGGCGAACCAGAAGAAGCAAAACAGTGACCGCACCAACTCGAGTCAAAGTTGAAAAACTACAAAACAATGACGTAAGAGATAATTTCGTGAGAAAAGTGAACGAAAGATTGAGTGAGCGTGATGTAAGTGTGTTGAATGTTGACGATACCTGGAAGTATTTAAAGGGAAGTTTGTGTGAAGCAGCGAAAGAATCGTGTGGTGTATGTGTACAAGGAAGAAGGAAAGGGGATGCGTGGTGGAATAATGACGTAAAGAGTGCAGTTAAAGAGAAGAAGGATGCTTGGTTGAATATGCTTTCGATAAATAAGAATGACAAAGATAAGTATGAAAGTGCAAAAAATTCGTATAAGGCATGCAAGAAGAGAGTGAAGTCGGTAGTGAAAGCGCGAAAAGAAAAGCTGAAGGAGGAAGAAGGGCTCAAAATGACAAACAACTTCCAGGACAATATAAAAATGTTTTGGAAGGAAGTGAAGAAAGCCCGAAATCCTCCTGAAAGCGGATGTGTGAAAGCAATTTTGGATAGTGAGGGAAGAATGTTAACGGAAAGTAAGATCGTACAAGAAAGATGGATGGAGTATTTTAAGGAAATGTATGGTGGTGATATAAGTGTTGACGAAAGCATTAGAACTGGTGTAATCGCGATTGGTATAAATGACAATACAGAAAAAATAAGTATGAATGAGATTAAAAGATCTGTGAAAGCAATGGAAAGTGGAAAAGCTGTAGGGTATGACTGCATCGCTATAGAATTTATCAAAAACGGCGGCGAAGTAGTTTCCGCATGGATATGTAAACTGTTCAACCAATGCTTGGAGGAGGGATATACCCCACTCGACTGGAGGAGAGCAGTTATCTTGCCTCTGTACAAAGGAAAAGGATCCCATATGGATTGTGGAAACTACAGAGCTATTAGTATTTTGAGTGTTGTTGGTAAAATCTATGGCAGAATTTTAATAGAAAGAGTAAGAAAGACGACGAGTGATAGAGTTTGGGATGTGCAAGGCGCTTTTATGAATGGCAGAGGATGCATGGATCAAATTTTTGCACTTCGTACAGTGACAGAGAAGTTTATGGCCCAAAACCGTAAACTCTTCTGTGCGTTTGTCGATTTGCAAAAAGCATATGATCGCGTAGATAGAGGTAAACTGTGGGAAATATTGTCGGAATATGGAATAAACACAAAACTGATCACGGCAATTACATCGCTGTACACAGAAAGCACTGCTAGTGTCAGAGTAAATGGGGATCTTACAGCCTGGTTTGATATCAATAAAAGTGTCAAACAGGGGTGTGTAATGTCTCCATGGTTGTTTAATCTATATATGGACAAGTGTATGAAAGAGCTGAAAGGGTTGGAAGCAGGTGCAAAAATGGAAGGTGTGGCAGTAAGCTGCTTGTTGTATGCGGACGACGCTGTGCTACTTGCAGACAACGAGCACGAACTGCAAGCCCTGGTGTCTAGTATGTATGAGGTATGCAAGCGATACGATTTGATGATAAATGTGAATAAGTCTAAGGTAATGATTTTCGAAAAAGAAGGAAGCATGACAGTCTGCAACATTAGTGTAAACGGTGAAAATCTGGAACAAGTGGATGAATTTGTTTATTTAGGAAGTATGTTTACAGAGAATGGGAGGGTGGAGAAGGATATTGAAAGAAAGGTTGGGGCAGGCAACAGAATAAATGGTGCACTTAAAGTTGTCATCGCAAACAAAAGCCTATCCAAAAAGCCAAGATGGCAGTGCACAATGGTGTTCTTGTGCCGACCCTTATGTATGGAAGTGAAGCATGGAACTGGCAAAAGAAGGATGAAAGTAGAATAAATGCAGTAGAAATGAGATCTCTCAGACGAATGTGTGGCAAATCTGTATTTGATAGAGTGACAAATGCAAGTATAAGAAGTGAATGTGGTGCGAATGAAAGTGTTATGAACAAAATAAGTTAAGGGTCATTAAGATAGTTTGGACACATGGAAAGAATGAGTGAAGACAGAATGGTAAAGAAGGTATATATAAACGGCGTGAACGGAGCTAGAAATAGAGGAAGGCCGAGGAAAACGTGGCACGATCAAATCAATCAAATATTGAATGTCGGACACGTGAGGAGTCGGAGAAATCGACGTGTGTGCATGACAAGATGTATGAATGTAGAGGAAGCGAGAGAAGTATGTCAAGACAGAACAGTGTGGCGTTCCATTCTTTCTGCCTACCCCTCCGGGGAGACGGCGTGATGGTTAGTTAGTTAGTTTAGTTAATTTGTATTCATTAAAATTTTCACTTTAAGATTTCAATTTATATATTTTTCTAGTGCAATAATGCAAAACTCCATATTAATTAATACGAATGTCACGTTCGTTTTCTAGAAATTTATTAAGTTCATAATGTCTAATTTCATCTAAGAAAGGCAAGACATCTTATGCCCATGAGACAAAGTAAAACTTCTAGAAAACAGACTTATTTATTCGTATTAAATATATAAATTTATATCAAATCATGTATGGAAGCAAAGCATAACCCTAATGTATGGAAAAGCATGGAACTGGCAGAAGAAGGATGAGAGCAGAATAAATGCGGTAGAGATGAGGTCCCTAAGATGTATGTGTGATAGAACGATCTCAAATGCTGATAAAAGAAAGGAATGTAGAGCGTAAGAAGGTATTATGGACAAAATTATGAAAGGATCGCTGCGTTGGTTCGGACATATGGAACGCATGGATGGAGAAAGAATGGTCAAGAAAGTATACGTGAATGATGTAAATGCGGTACGAAGTCGAGGCAGATCGAGGAAAACATGGCATGACCAAATTAATCAAATTTTAAAGGTTGGTCATGTTAGAAGTCGGAGGAATAGACGTGCGTGTATGACTCGTTGTATGAATGTGGAGGACGCTAGAGAGGTTTGCCAGGATATAGTAGTGTGGCGGTCCATTCTCTCTGCCTACCCCTGCGGGGAAACGGCGTGATGGTTTGTTTGTTTTGTTTGTGTTTTACCTATATCGAATCACATATAGCAATGGAAGCATACGCTTTAACTTTCATTAAATTATAAAAATATATTAATTATTGGATTAAAAAAAGGTTGAAACATTTGAACTACCCTGTAAATTCGGTATCCTTAGTAAGTTATATGTTTGTGATGTAAGATTATTGCTCGGTCTGGATAATAGACCGCCACAGTATCACTTATTGTCGAAGGTCTTATGCCTGAGCCGAGCCTTGTGTCACCGAATACGCGCAATTGTGCATCTGTGGCTACCATAGACAAATGATAGTAACGTTTAGAACGAAAACAAGCAAGAAAGGGACCCGTATCTTGTTACATCTGTGGTAAAACTAAGTTGTTAATATGATGCTGGTGATAAAAGTTTATATAGCGTCATTTTGGCATTCAAAATACCTATAGAACTATTTTGAAAACTTATTTATACTACTCGTATGTTCAAATCAAATCAAATCAGTTTATTTTCTCAAAAGATATTACAAACAACAATTATAGTTTAAGGCATCTATTGAGAACAGTTAAAACATAAAAAATATATAATACCAGGAACGCATGAGAGATGGTTCGACATTAGGAATACAAGATACTCTCCAAAGTCAAGAGTATTTTTCTTCTGAATGTACTTTCACGAATACGAAAGACATCGATCTCCGAAGCGATCATGTTCAGCAGTTTGATTGCTTTCCCCACCGGCATCACCAGAAGCAGGTTGGTTCTGCATGCTGAGAGATAAAACAGTATGTGCTGACGCTGTCGAAGATAACCATCCGGAACATAAAGATGGATAGCCTCCAAGATGACTCCTAAATAAAATTGATATAGCAGGTGAGGATCTGGGCTTGAAAATCAACGCTAAGAAGACCAAATGGATGACATTTGCGCGACTAAACTATTCTTCATCCACTCTGCAACTGAATGGTGCGAATGTTGAAATGATCGACCAATTTAAATACCTTGGAAGCATTATCACTTGACCCGGATTTTGAAATAAAAATTTAATGAAATGTGAACATTATTTTGCAACAAACTTAACTTGAAACTCCGACAAAGAATGATTAAATGTTATATAGGGTAGACCGAGGCGAATCGGATCGGTGGGTGAATCGGATCAAAATAAGAAATTTGGTAATATTTGAATAACGCGTTGACGCGGAACGCAAGTGACTGGCGCCTTACGACCCTTTCACACCCCTCACCTCCCACCGTTGGCAATGTTTCTATTCGACTTGTACATCAGTGTCAAAGATGCGCGTCAGCGCGTCTGGTATTTGTGTGTGTTACAATTTTGCTGCGGATCTAAGGTAGGTGCTTACCATTTCTTTGTGTAATTCTAAGGATATGTGTTAAAACTTTGAATTATATGTCTTATATTGATTGGGAATGGACCTATTTTAGAAAACGTTTTAGTTTTTAAGCAAAATATTACAGGTTAATGTGAAAATAGTATTTATTTCAAGTCTTTAATACGGGGTTATTCGGATCGCGTCATCGGGGGCGGATTGGATCACTATTTTTAAAGGATTTGTTTTATATTTGAAGTTAATGATGCGTTTTTATCTCCTTGTAGATGGTTCGCACGTACAATAAAAAGACTAATGCGGGAGAATGGTCCCAAGAAATGAGAGAAGCTGCAAATAAAGTCTCGGCCAAAGAGTTAACCTTACGTCGGGCTGCTGAGATTTACGAATTACCAAAAACGAATCTACAAAGAAGAGTTACTTTCTCTAGAGGTGTCATTAAAACGATTGGTGGACAGCCAGCCTTAGATGAGACCGCTGAAAAGATTTTATCAGGCCGTTTACTGCACTTAGCGAGTCATGACTTCGGAATTACATCCATGGCGATTCGTAAATATGCATTTGAATTCGCAGAACGTCAAAAAATCAAACACAATTTTAACAGAGCAGTTAGGAATGGCTGGTCAGGACTGGTTTTATCGCTTTATGGAAAAAAATAAGCAGTTGACTTTACGGAAACCAGAAGGATTGTTTAGAAACTTTAGAGCAAAAATTGACGGTATGAAAAGAATTCCGAATTCCGAAAGAGCCGAATTCTTCAAGACTTTAGAAACAGTAAAAAAAGACCCGTATATATGTGATTTATGTGTTACTTATTAATATTGATCTTACAAATGTTGGTAATGATTCCAAAGCTAAGTGTCAAGAAAATTTTTAATTTAGTTATATATGTTATGTACGATCCTATTCGCCCCGATAATTGGGGCGATTCGGATATTTCTGTCTTTCGAGTTTTTAGTTCATATTTTGGAGAATTAATGAAAATTTTAAGTTTTAAAATCTTTATTGCGTAGCTAGATTGTTACTGATTACTATTTTGTCAAAAAAAGTTTCATATATTATACTGTAGTATGATTTAAATATTCTAAAAAAAAAAGTGATCCGATTCGCCTCGGTCTACCCTATGGTCTGTTTTACTATATGGCTGCGAAACCTGGACTCTGAAAGTGGTGGTCTAGGGGATAGAACGCTTGATTCCTAATCCAGGGGACTTGGGTTCAAGCCTGGACACGACCAGATTCCTTCTTCATAATAATGAGCTATTTTCTGCTTACATCATTGATTTAAATCCTTGGTATTAGTCTTTTTTTTTAATAAATAAAAATGTAATGAACCGGTTGGAAGCGTTCGAGATGTGGATATACCGCAGAATGCTCCGTATACCGTGGACCGATAGGGTCAGTAATGCAGACGTACTGCAGAGAGCCAGAGCCAATAGAGAGCTGTTGTCAAGTGTGAAAATTAGAAAGGTCTCATATTTGGGCCATGTGCTAAGACCAGGTGAAATGTCGGGCCGTTATTTATCATTCATTTCAACTTCATAATGTTGTTTTTTCGTAACAGGGTGCGTGCGCAGCTCTCAATTTTACCCTCTACTAAAGGTGCTAAAAGAAATCATAGGTTAATAAAACAAATTTAATTACATGTCCGCTCAAATGGTAGTTCTGATAGTTGGTTCTGGGGTCTGGGAGCTAGGACTCACGGGAAAACAAATTAACTCGGTAACCACGTTAGAACTTCGCTCTTCTGAATCAGCCATTTCTTACTCCATTGTGGCCCTAACCAGCTCCAAACCTACTTATACACTTCGTGGGGTCAGAATCGATATGTTCCATAGCCGTTATAGAAACTTTATATCTATATAAATAAAATTGTATGATAAATGTTAGTATAAACTGTTAAATTAAAAAACTTTGTTTTATGTATCACAAACTAACTAACTAACTAATCATTACGCCATTTGCAGAGAGGATAGATCGCCACAATGGCCTGTCCTGGCATACCTCTCGGGATTCCTCTACATTCATTCATCGTACTATGCACGCACGTCGATTATTCCGACTTCGAATGTGGCCGCCTTTTAGTAATTGATTAATTTGGTCATTCCATGTTTTCCTCGGTCGTCCTCGGCTTTTTTTCCCACTCACGTTGCTTGTGTACAACTTTTTAACCATTCTAATCCCATCCATTCGTTTCATATGTCCAAACCATCTCGGGAATCCTTTTTTAATTTTATTCATGATGCAGTCATCTGCCTTACATTTCTTTCTTATTTCATGTATCACAATTTCTATTTTTATTTTACGCGACAGCTGTTTGTTGTCATCATCAGGTGTAAACACCTTAAATACTTTGTAAAAAGTATTTAGGGTGTTATCACCCCATTTACCATTCCCAATCAAATGCAAAATTAATCATTTATTAATTTCTATATAAATTATGTCTTTTCAAATGTATGTTTTTTCTAAATTACAATTATTATATTTTTTTATAATACCATCATCTATTATTATTATTTAATATTATATATTAGTTCTTACTGTTATTAAAATATTACTATTAATTATAACAAATAGCCCAGGATAACTTTAAAATTCGAATTATGGTATCGAATTTTAAATGCGTTTTTACATTAGTCTTTCTTTGTTTAGTTTTCATTATATTCTTACATCTGAAGATGGAGGTATCCTCCGAAACATGTTGTGTTTTTAATATTTTTTTATTAATTATTGGATAAAACAAATTTATTTTTAATTTCCTAAGTAATTTTATATTATTATTTTTAAAAATGGATTTGGATTCAGGAATGGTTTCGTCCCATAACATTATCATATGTATGAGTTTGTACACACAGCGCGGTGTACGTATATTGGGTTTGATTTTACGTAGGTTTTTCCAGAGTACCAACCACTACACCAAGGTGTTCGGAAGCTGTGTTTGTGATGGCAGATGTAACCAAGAGAGACGCTCAAATAAAACACTAAGAATAATTTGTTTTCTACCAGAATATATTAACTAGCTGCCGATACCGGTTGAAATAAAAAAAAAACAAATAGAATGAAACTAAAAAAATAAATATAATAATGTTATATTTATTTATGTATAACTCAAATTTTTGGACTTCGTACATTGACAGAGAAGTTTCTGGCCAAAAACCGCAAACTTTTCTGTGCGTTTGTCGATTTGCAAAAAGCATATGATTACATCAATAGAGTTAAGTTGTGGAAAATACTGTCTGAATATTGAATAAGTACAAAACTGATCACGGCAATTAAGTCGCTATACAGGGAAAGCACTGCTAGTGTCAGAGTAAATGGAGATCTTACAGCCTGGTTTGATATCAATAAAGGTGTCAAATAGGGTTGCGTAATGTCCCCGTGGTTATTTAATCTATATATGGACAAATGTATTAAAGAGCTGAAAGGGTTGGATGTAGATGCCAAAATGAGCGGAGTGTCAGTAAGCTGTATCTTTTATGCGGTGACGCTGTCTTACTTGCAGACAACGACCATGAATTACAAGTCCTAGTGAATATGTTGTACGCATGCGAAATGATCTGATAATGAATGTGAATAAGTCTAAGGTTTTTGAAAAAGAAGAAATCATAACAAAATTGAACAAAATTTGGAGAAAGTAGATGAGTTCGTTTATTTGGGTAGTATGTTTAAAAAGTATGGGCGAGTGGAACGGGACATTGAAAGAAGGGTTGCGGCAGGCAGCAAAGTGAATAGTGCACTTAAAGTTGTCATCGCCAACAAAAACCTATCCAAAAAAGCTAAAATGACAGTGCACAATGGTGTTCTTGTACCGACACTTATGTATGGAAGCGAAGCATGAAACTGGCAAAAGAAGGATGAAAGAGTCACAATCGACCCTAAACTCACTTTCGTTAGTCATATTGATGACATGGTGGACAAATCTCTCAGAACATTGGGATTTATACTGCGCACATGCAAACCTTTCCAAAATATCACTGCCCTTAAAGTATTATTTACAACCATGGTTCGCTCACGCCTTGAATATGCCTTATTATGCGGCACATATCCAACGCATTGAAAGAGTACAAAAAATGTTTATTAAACATATTAATTTTAAAATGTGCAAGTCGTTCTCTGATTACAAATCTGCCCTAATTTTTCACTCCTTGGACTCTCTTGAAAATAGACGTACTCTTCATGATATGATGTTACTTCATAAAATAATTCACTTTAAAATTGACAATTCTGAACTTCTCAGCAAATTGTCACTCAATACCCCCATGTCTCGCACGAGACACACCGCGAGCCAAGTTTTCCACCTTCCTGTTTATCGCACAAACTACGCTCTGAGCGCGGCACTGTATCGAATCTGTGATATCTACAACAAGCATTTTGGAGACATTGACGTCTTTCATTTGAGCGAGCGAAATTTTAAAAAAGTGATCGGAGCAACATTTCGGCGCGGATGTGACCACGATGTAACGTGATATTATAATACTCGTATATTACTTTTTATTTTATTTTATCTTAATTTTATTTTTTATTTCCAGTACTATAAGTATTTCAACTCTTAAATATTATGTATACCTTATTTTGTCTTAGTTTAACTTCAATCTTGTTTCTCACTATCATTTGTTGATTGTTAACTATTATTTTTAATCTGTGGTAGCATGTAATTGGCCTTATTTTAATTATTCTAAATGTTTCTTTTATATACATGTTATTGATATCGCTGTATGTTACCCTTAATAAATAAATAAATTAAATAAATAAATGCAGTAGAAATGGGATCTCTTAGACGAATGTGTGGATACTCTGTGTATGATAGAGTGTCGAATGAAAATATATAATATTACTAAAAGTGTATTATTATTCTATTTATTATATTTCATTTGACGAAGTCTGATCCATTGGTATGTCAGATGAAGTCACTTAGAATTCTTTTGTCGGTCTATTTGGAGTTCCTATGGGGTGTTAACCGACGAGGAGGCAGAGGGTTGAACCAAGGGTGGGGCAGGAGGGTCGGCGAGGGGGGGGGAGGATTTTGGAGAGGGGGAGGTTTGTAAGTTTGTGGCACTTTACGAAATAGGGGAAAAAAGTATACGGTAGATTGTTGAGGTTTTCCGAAGCAATTCAAGAATACCCGAAATGTTGTTATAAAGAATTTTAACATTGAAAGCTTTCAATAAAAGGTGTAACTAATTTAATAGTAAATAATATTACGAAAACATAAAAAAAGTCGTACATAAAATATTATAATAAAATTTTATAAATTGTATTTTTTTAAGATAATCAAATGATTTTACTGAAATCTCTTGATGAAACTTCATTTTAAATAATAATTAAATAAAACGATGTTTTCTAACTACTTTCACTTTTGTCTTTATTTAGATAGCGACCGGTTTCGCCAGGCTCGCTGGCATCGACAGACTGGTAACACTATTGTAGACTTAGTCCTTTATATACATACAGATCAGGGGTGGTAAACATGATTCTATACAAAAATAATCTTCAAATATTTATGTAAAAATTTTCTGAATTTAACTATTGGTATTACAGGTATTCTTGGAGGTTCGTATTTAATACAATGGGTTTTAATTTTTATTATCTCTTACGTATTCATATATAATGTTTGAAAAAATGGTAATTTTGTTTTAAATTTAATTTAAATTCAGTAATAATTAAAACAAAATTACCATTTTTCCAAACATTATATATGAATACGTAAGAGATAATAAAAATTAAAACCCATTGTATTAAAAACGAACCTCCAAGAATACCTGTAATACCAATAGTTTAATTCAGAAAAATTTTACATAAATTTGAAGATTATTTTTGTATAGAATCATGTTTACCACCCCTGATCTGTATGTATATAAAGGACTAAGTCTACAATAGTGTTACCAGTCTGTCGATGTCAGCGAGCCTGGCGAAACCGGTCGCTGTCTAAATAAAGACAAAAGTGGAAGTAGTTAAAAAAACATCGTTTTATTTAATTGTATTTTTTTGTTTAAGATAAAACAACCATATTTTTAACTACCTCGCTGTCTACCCATTTCTGGTTCTTTGTTTTCATTAAGTCTTCAATTTCTTCTTCTTCAAGTGTCCTGTCGGGTCCCCTCAACGTTGGCGATCATCTCGGCGAACCTGTCCCTGTCCTGCGCCGCTCGGAACAGCTCCTCCACACTTCGGATGCTGGTCCACTCCCTCACGTTTCGCAGCCTGGACATCTGTCTCCTACCGGGCCCTCAGCGTCCCTCAATTTCCCTCTCCAATATGATTTGAAGAAGGTGGTACTTTTCCCCACGCAGTATATGACCCAGATGTGAAATCTTCCGAACCTTGATAGTTGACAATAGCTCCCTGTCAACTCTAGTTCGCCTCAGGACTTCGGTATTAGAAATCATATCTGTCCAGGGAATTCTGAGCATTCATTTAATTTAACTAACTAACTAACTAACTAACCATCACGCCGTCTCCCCGAAGGGGTAGGCAGAAAGAATGGACTGCCACACCTTTCTTTCCTGACATATTTCTCTCGCTTCCTCAACATTCATACATCGTGTCATGCACGCGCGTCGATTTCTCTGACTCCTCACATGGCCGACATTCAATATTTGATTTATTTGATCGTGCCACGTTTTCCTTGGTCTTCCTCTATTTCTGGTACCATTTACATCATTAACATATAATTTTTTTACCAATGAATCGGTTATTTAAGAAGGGGAACAAGTCAAGCGGACCAAATTTTTCAGGAAACACAAAAAGCTATTTAATTAATGAAATTGCACAAAAATCCTTATTTTTGTTTTTGGCAAAATTCGTTTTTGACATAATACATCCAATGCAAGTTTTTTTTTTGTCAAAACTTTATTCAGATTTTATTTTATTTAAATTTAAAAACAGTTGACTTGTTCCCTTTCTTGACTAACCGTTAAAATGTAAATGAAAATGAATGAAAGTTTGTAAAACGCTTTATTAATCATCATTTTCTTTATTGTTATCAGTATTTGGCCAGTTTTCAACAATATTTTTTAAAAATCTTATGTATATATGGAGTGCGTCGTAAATCTCCAATTTTCTTTATGTTTTTTGGTATTGGACTACTGTACGACTGCTTCTCTGGAAAAACTGGTGTTTGTCCAAGATTCTTCTCAAATCAAATGTATGGTGAGTTAATGATTGGATAAATGGGCTACCACACATCCTTTCAGATTTGAAGAGTACTCAAAATCTGGCAGTTAGAAACCAAAAAAAATTGCATGTTGGCATATGGAACTTGACGGAATTTGGTTTCCACTGAGATGGCATTTCGTTTGTAGAAATTTGGCCACCAGTTCTTGAAATTTAATATGTCCAGACTTTTAACCGTGCAAACCGTAAAGTTTTTATGAGCTTTGCAAATTATTTCGCAAATTACCATAGAAAAATAGTACTTTCAGTATATTTTTTACAGAGCTCGACATTCAGATCCCGACATTTTAGATAAAAACACCAAACGATCGAACTTAACAGTTTCAGAAATGTGAAGGTCATGTTTAACAACAATCTTCCATTGTCATAATCATACATAATTGTTGTCAGATTTGTTAAGAAAGGGAATATGTCATTGACTTGTTCCCTTTCATAGCTAAACTGAAATAAACACTGTCTTATTTCTCTGTGTTAGAATGGTCGGACTTGTTATAATTCTTAACAAAAACATTGGTTTTGACCTACAGAAAAGTAATCCATCGAAATTGACATATATGAAAAAGTCTGACTTGTTACGTTTCTTGAATAATGTTCATATGGCGGCCTTAATGTCAGAGTGGCAGCAGCTGTGACTGTCACACCTAAGGTCCTGGGTTCAATTCCTGACGATGATAGTGGGAGAAAAAAAGCACTGTCATTGGTTTGGTAGAATTCACGTGACAATTTAGCTACCTGTCACATGTCATGATAACCAATACTTAAAAATATATACAAAAATGTAGAAAGCAACGGGAAACTATCACATTCAACGCCCAAGTGATATCCCAAGAACCTGCAAAGGTGTAAGACTTTGCTGCAAATCAATCCCTTGTATTGAAACTTAAAATAAATATAACGTATATGGAAATTAAATATTTAATATTTCATCAATTATTTCAGGTCAAGAATAAGCTGATTTTTTAAATTATTTATGATAGATAAACAAGCCAAATATGTATTTATGAGCATACTATTTAAAAAATGATTTTTACACGTGGAATGAATGAATGAAGAAAGTATACGTCAACGATGTAAACGGAACAAGTAATATATGAAGACCGAGGATAACGTGGCATTATCAAATCAATCCGATCTTAACTGCCACGTGAAAAGTCGAAGAATCGACGGGCGTGCATGACACAATGTGCGAATGTCTCTCCCAGATGTTTTTCTAGTGTAAGATATGTTTTTCTCGTACAATATATGTTTTTCTAGTGTAAGATATGTTTTTCTAGTGTTAGATATGTTTTTCTAGTATAAGATATGTTTTTCTACTGTAAGTTATGTTTTTCTAGTGTAAGATATGTGTTTCTAGTGTCAGACATTTTCATGATATATTGGTTGTGCATTACAATTGGTGGAATCTCGTCCAATCACATTGGAGCCAAATTCAATATCCTCACAAAACAAACAGTTCTTTGATAGACGAAAGAATACTGAAATTCAATAATAGAATTTCCTTAGAAATCAGTAAAAACGCGAGTCGTGGGGAGGGCTGTAAGGGAGTAGAGGAAGGAGCGGGAATCGTTAGCAGGACGTAACGAAATAACGACGGGAAAAGCAATAAAAAGGCTTCTTCGGGAAATGAAGGCGATTGATAGAAATTGAATCTGGATGTTTTTCTTTGCACAAAAACAATTTGTATTAAATTTTCATATGAAGCACTCACTTTGTGGTTTGACATAAATTATAACATATATATAAAAAAAAGCTAAGGTGACAGTGAAGCATGGAACTGGCAAAAGAATAATGATATTAGAATTAATGCAGTGGAAATTAGATCCCTTAGACGGATGTGTGTTAAATCTGTAAATAATACAGTGTCAAAAACAAATATAAGAAGTGAATGTAGTGGGAATGACCATTAATTAATCAACATTAAAAAATACAAATACATAATAATAAAATGATAATATAAAATTGAAATTTGGAAAAAACGTACATGGAAGTATCCTCCGAAACATGTCGTGTTTTTTGATTTTTGGTAGATTATAAACAAACTTATTTTATAGTTTATTTATAGTTCATTAAAAACTTTTCCCCTATACAATCTAGCTAAAAAATAATAATATTACCTTCAACTTTTGTCAACTTTCCTATTAATGTAATCTACTTGCTGTTATTGTTTATCGTTTTTTATTTATTATGTTTCATCGTTTTTGACTCTATACTATATGTAATTGTTCCTTCTAAATACTGTTTTATTATTATTTTATTATTATATTTTCCACCTTTAATATTTTCTCCTATAAATAGTAACTAACCGTTCTTTTAATTAAAATATTAAGGTACCTAACTTAATTTCAGCAAGAACTTTAAAATTATATCAAATTGACATAGGAACAAATACACATAAAGATTCGAAATATCACGAAAATTTGTCATTTGAAATATTATTGTAACACCTGATGATGTCAACATAGGTTGATGAAACAGCTGTCGCGTAAAATAAAATACAATTGTGATACAAAAAACAAAGTTATTTAATTTACCAGATTAAAATGTTAAGGTATCATAGTGTTTCAACCAAAACAACGGACTATTTTGTTAATAATTCTATTCCAAATTACAATAGAATAACCACAGTGTTAACGCCTTAACCTTAAATAAAATATAAAAATATTATCTGGCAGTATTTTTTTAATACCGATACCGATTTGAAACAATCAAACGCCATCTGTCGGTCTTAGGCAACACTGTTAACCGCCAAATTATAAAGTGTCGCACACAAAGGCCATTGAATTTCATAGGTGTGAACATAATGCAGAGAATATTCTTTTTTCCTTTGCTTAGTATAAAATTACCAGATTACCGTTCACGGAAAACAGCCTCCCGCTGAGATGGACCCATTGTAGGGCCGAGTTCGATTCCGGTTTAAGGCATTTTAATATAAGGGTGTTAGAGGTGTGAAGGGATAGTTTTGGCTTGAAGCGATCTGTGTTATAGTGTTGCGGATCTTTTATGAGTGGTAAATGAAGCTTGAGTGTAAATAAGGATAAATAATACATCAAAGGGGATGATGAGCTTATGATATTAAAATATGGAGAGAATTAACAATATTGTAACCCACTAGCAAGGTATTTATTATTTAGAGACTTTTACTTGTAATCAGCATATACAAAATACTCTTTACGAGTACATATTATTTAATGTTTCTTGAAAAATTATATATCTATATTAAAAAATTATGTAATATGAATGAAAACGCTGTTTAATAAAAGTTTAATTAACTAACTAACTAACTAGCCATCACGCCGTTTCCCCGAAAGGGTAGACAGAAAGAATGGACTGCAACACTTTAGTCGATGCTGCACTCCATCCTTCTCTTTTCGCCAACGCGAGAGACGCGGTGTGATGGGTTGCGAACCTCATCGCCACCAATAGGCATCTCCCGCGCACACTTCGATCATTCAACGTCTACATAATAAATCTAAAACAAATTATATAAAATACAATGATATAAAATAAAATAACACATAAAAATAATTTAACACATAATGTTCTTTTAGATGGTGCACTTGTCGTCAGCTGGACGATCCGGACATTTGTGTTTATTTAATTTTTTATTCCACTGTTTTCATTTTAACTAGGCACTTAAAATAATCCAACACCAGCAAAAACTTGAAAATTTGATTGAAGAATTTATTCAAATTGTCATTGGAACAAATGCAAAATTAATTTTTACACCTGTCAAAATTATTTTTATAAACGAAAAAACTTGTAGTATTTTAACACCAGAAGAGTGAAAACGTATTTTGTGTCACAAATAACTATCACGAAGTGCGGCAACAATCAAATTGACCAAAACAATTCACTTATACAAGAAATTTCTCCAAATTTACGGGAGCAGCGCACCACGTGAACCAAACCAAATTTTCCAAATCGAACGAAGTTACGAAAATAAAATAAATAAATGAACAAAAAGTTTAATTATATTTTACAAAATACAATATACATACATACAATATAATTTATCAACTTATTGAACGCTAAGGCACTGTGAAGTTCCATAGTATTTTATTTAGGAAATTGGAAAACTTTGTTTAATCCACATTTATTAAAAAATATTAAAAAAACACGGCATGTTTCGGTGTAAAAATATAAATTATAATAATCTTGAGAGCATCCTGTATTCCTAATGTTGAACCATCTCTCATGTGTTCCTGGTATTATATTTTTACACCTGAAGATGGAGGTATCCTCCAAAACAAGTCGTGTTTTTTAATATTTTTTTATTTAATTGTTGATTTATCAAAGTTATTCAATTTCCTAAGTATAATATAATTTACTGTTTCTTGAACAAAGATCTAAAACTCCATATTTAATAATAAATATGAATGCAAACGCCTGTTTTCTAAAAGTTTTGCAATTCGCAAATTATTTAATTTCCACATTAAACAAATAATACGAATGAAAAGTCCATTTTCTAGAAATTTTATTCTATTTTATGAGAATGGCACGCCCTTTTCTAGGGTATTATCAAATGTTCACAATATACAAAATACAATACATAAAACTATTTATTATTTATATTATCATATTAAATAAAAATGTTATTAAATAAAATTTCTTGGTAGAAGCTCATTGTAAATTATGAAAATAAAATAAAACATATTATGCCCAAATATCAAATCAAATCAGTTTATTATCTCAACAGACATTACAAACAATATTAAAGTTTAACGCATCTATTGAGTACAGGTTAAATATAATATGTACAATACCAGGAAGACAGGATACTCTCTAAAGTCAAGAGTATTTGTCTTTTGAAAGACCAATTGCTCTTCCCACCGGTCTTAGCATCAAATAAATATTTTAGTGCTTGGAACGCTGCTAAAATTAACTCACCTTATTTTATTAAATATGTTTTATTTTATCACTAAGATGTTTAGGTGGCGAGGAGAGGAGGAATTGGCAGGAAGCATATTGCAAAGAGCCCCGCGCCCCCTGGGTCAGGGGGGCTTCGCAACCCTCACGGGGCTGACAATGCCCCCTAATGACACCGATTTTTTGCCGAGGGAGGTAAGCCCCAATGCAATTTCGCACAGATCTATGTCCACGCTATACCTATGCATATATTTAATTGTTTTTTTTTTGTATTTAAAATCTTAATGCTGGTGGTCTAGGGCCTAGGGGATAGATGATTGGCTCTTGATCCAGGGGACTTGGGTTCAAGCCTGAACACGACCAGATTTATTTTTCATGATAATGAGATATTTTCTGCTCATATTGGATATTGTATAATAAATCTTGAGAGTATCTTGTATTCCTAATGTCGAACCATCTCTCATGCGTTCCTGGTATTTTAAATTGATTATATTTGACCTGTTCTCAGTATTTTTTTAATTTTTTTTTCTTAAACAAAGATGCAAAACTATATAATAAATAATTAATAGGAATGGAAACATCTGTTTTCTTAAAATTTTATTATATTTTATGTGAATGACAAGTTTCGCCTGTCTGAGGCATTATCAAATGTTGGTGTATATAATAACATTTGATAATGCCTTAGACATGCGAAACATGTCATTGACATAAAATAAAATACTACTAAAAACTTCTAGAAAACAGACGTTTTCATTAGAAATATTTTTTTGTGTCTTCTTCTTTTTTTGCTTTATTTAGGACTGTCCTGTTATTTCTCGGAGCCTGTTCCTGGGATATAGAGGTCCAACTGTCTCACCATCTTTTGGGTGGTCTTCCTGGAGGTCGATTTCCTGTTGGTATTTTATTTGCCGCAATATTTATCACTCTTTCAGAACATGCCCTTCCCACGTGATCTCTCCAGTAGCGTCTTCTTGGTATTCCTTATCGCACGACATCTTCCACATTGCAGATCTTTATTATTTCAGAATTTCTTACTCTGTTTGGAGTGTCGTTTCCGCAACGGATCGAAGAGTCGTCATTTCCGTGGTTCTTAGGAGACTTTTTGTTCTGATGGTGTCAGCTCTAGTTTATATTCCATATGTCATTATAGGACGTACGCATGTCTTGTAGATTCGTATTTTGCTCTCCTTTAGTATATTTTTGTTTTTTCAAACGGCATTTTATAAGCAGCCAGCCACAACGGCGGCCCGTTTTTTTATGTTTTATTCTTTGACTACTTAATGCCTTTGTAATAACCACCCTTCAATTGTTTTTTTGTTTAAAACAAAGATCAGATTTTTTTTCTCTAAATTGAGTTCGTTGGTCGTTGAGTGTGGACAACATTCTGACGCGATAAAGTACTCCAAATTACTTCGGCTAGGGTGACAAAGCGTTTACACGCGTTTTTGGTTCTCAATGGATTCATTGTACCTAATTCCGTCCCCGACGGCTCGGGCTCTCATACTGTTTACAAGAAACAGAACGAATGGGGTTATTAACTCCCCGCTTAACGCGTTTAGGGTTAGAAAGTATATAAAAACAGACATTATGGGCGATCTTTGAAGTGCTTTGGAAAAGTAACAATCTGGAATCATGCGTGAATTGAATCTCTTATTGAATGTTTTATATAATAAAATAAACTTCTTTAAATACTTTTTTATTTGTAAAATGAAGGCTGGAGAGTGCGGCATAATGACGAGCTGTACAATATTTACAAAGCTCCCAGTCTCTCCACACAGGTCAGACTGAATAGGCTGAGATGGGCCGGTCACGTGCAGAGGATGCCGTCATCGCGAACCCCAAAAAGATTGCTGGAGTGGCACCCAGGTGGTAGAAGACCAATTGGACGACCAAGGCTGCGATGGGAGGATGAAGTTAGGAGAGATGGAACAAGATTGTTTAGAGTGTCAGATTGGAGGGTCGAAGCGGAGGACAGGAGGAGTTGGAGGCGAAGAATACTGGAGGCTAAGGCTCGATATGGGCTGTAGGGCCATCGAAGAAGAAGAAGAAAATGTGCTATTATTAACTAACTAACTAACTAACTATCACACCGTCTCCCCGAAGGGGTAGGTAGAAAGAATGGAGTGCCAGACTTTTCTTTTGTGACATATTTCTCTCGCTTCCTCAACATTCATACTCTGACTCCTCACGTGGCCGACATTCAATGTTTGATTTATTTGATCGTGTCATCGTGATTGTTCCTCGGTCTTCCTCTTTTGCTAGCTCCGTTCACGTCGTTTACAATATACCTTCTTCACCATTCTGTCTTCACTCATTCTTTCCATGTATCCAAACCATCTTAACGACCCTTTCCTTATTTTGTTCATAACACTTTCATTTGCACCGCATTCACTTCTTATACTTGCATTTGACACTCTATCGTATACAGATTTAACACACATTCGTCTTAGAGATCTAATTTCAACGAAACCCTTCATCAGTGTTTTGTTAGGTTTTATATATACAATACAAAATACATACTCGTATTTAAACAATTTTTCGTGAATGTAAATTTCACAGATTTTAATATCTATGAAAACTGATCTCAATCATGAAAATTTTGTATGAATATTTATTTTGTATATACGAGTATATATGATAATACAAAAACTAACAAAACCCTCATGAAGGGCTTTTGTGTCCGAAACATGTTTGTATTTTAATTTTTAATAAAGTTAATGTTTTTTTTACAAAGTAATAAGCATTCATCATCAGCCTTTAATTTTTTGATTTTTAATTTATTTAATTTGTTTTTTAAAAAACCTTACGCTACTTGTAATTATATAATAAATACACATACTCGTATATAATAAAAAAAAACAGGAATATTTTTAATTGATTTGTAGTGAGACTCCTTGCGTCTTTTAATATCCTTGATTGTCCTGTCTTAGTTCGTGCATTCGGTAAGTGATATCTGTCACAGTTCCTGGTCTAGTGTCTGTGTACGTCTGAACTTTTAGTTAATTTGTAGCTGCTGTCGGTTGTCTCTTCCATGGTACAATTTTATCTTCCTGTGTACAATTTTCAAGGTCTCAAATTTGGTCAGGTCTGATATGTCCATTTGTTTTGTTTATCTGTATACTTGTATGGTTGGGGTAAGATAGTTAATGTTATATGCTAATTTTATTATTTTATTTTGCTGTCTTTGAAGTCTGGAGATGTCCTTTTGGTTTCCTGTCCCCCAGAAGGGAATCATATATGTCAGTCGGCTTATAACATACGCTTCTTACATCATGACTTTTTCTTTTCTTGGTATGTATTTTTTTGTATTTTGTAGAAGAGGGAGTATAGTGATGCTAACTTGTTTGCTAGATTGTCTATGTGTTTTGTCCATTTTAGTTGTCTGTCTATTGTTAGTCCTAGGTACTTTACATAGTCGAGTTCGGTTATTGCGTCATTTTATATTTTTATGCACATGTTCAGTCCAGTGCTGAACATAGGCCTCCTTTCCCGACATCCACAACTCTCCATCTCTCGCCAAAGTAAAAAACATTGTTCAAGTTTTATTCCACTTGTTATTCTTGTCTCGACCGGTTTCACCGACATTTTCTAGCAAACTATTATTAACACAAAAAAAACTATTTTTATTATTGCCCAAATTTTTTATATTACCTTTGTAACTAAACATGTCATTTTTGTTAAAGCTCTTTTTGAATTCACATAGATTTTAAACTTTATTTATATTAGTATTCGTCTCCTATTCGCTCGCCCCACATGTACTCGTACATCATCCGGTCACATATTGGACTGGTAAATTACCATCCCTTTGTTTCTTTACTGTTGTTTTTTTTTCCGTAATTTCTAATTTCTATCATGTTATGTTCTTATCAATCCTATGCATGTAAATTCTAATTTATATTATGTTATGTTCTTTTCTATCTCATGTAATTTCTAATTTCTCTTATGTTATCCTTATTCTCGTTTTTGTGTTTTGCTGTTATATGTTAGTTGTCTGTCTATTTGCCCAAACTTTTATATTACCTTTGTAACTAAACATGTCATTTTTGTAAAAGCCCTTGCGGCGTTTATGTCAAAATAAATAAATAAATAAATAAACACTAATGCTCAAACAACAATAAATGCACGATTTTCCTTATTTGCAATTTATTTCTAACATTTAAGAGGGATTTTCCAAAGAGAGGAAATTGACTATGGCCTGCCGAGGCAGGTATTGCAAATTATCTATGGAAGATAGAAGTCATCACGGCTGATTACTCCTTAATGAGGAACTCCGCTCGGCAACTCGTTTCTCCTTCCATTTTTCAGACATCATTTTCATTACTGTATTTTCCGCCCCGTACATGGGGCGCAAAACCCAATTTTAAAAAGATTTATATATATTTTTTAATTTGATCTGAATCTTAAGTAGTTTTGTTATGTTAAACGATATAACTGTTCAAGGATTAATTGTATCTCAATAGAGACGAAGATGCAAACTGGAAACTGAATTTGGTGATCGAGGTGTTTACAGGACTTATGACCTGTCATTGGTTGAGTTAAGCGCACGCTTTATGTAATTACAACATTTCCCATTCCACCTTTCTTATGACCACCATGTCTGACAAATTTTTGGAAGTCGTATATATATTAATCTGCAACACCACCCTTTGCATGGTAGTTTATTCAATCTACACACTAACGCCATCTATGAAGATTGTATTTTAAGCATTAAGCAGAAGATCTTTTTAACGCAATGTGAAAAGCTACCGCCATTTAGCGCATTGCTAGAAACCGCCTGGAGATGTCACTCCAATCTATATGCTATAATTTTGACCAGTTTTTTGTTTTTTACAACATTTTGAATGTATACAAATACTTGTAGACGAACAACTGGATTTCACCCATTGCGGGCTATCAATTCAAGAATCAATTGTATCTCAATAGAGACGAATCGCCAAAAGATCGATTCATCTCTATTGAGATACAATTGCAAACTGGAAACTGAATATGGTGATCGAGGTGTTTACAGGACTTATGACCTGTCATTGGTTGAGTTAAGCGCACGCTTTATGTAATTACAACATTTCCCATTCCACCTTTCTTATGACCACCATGTCTGAAAAAATTTTGGAAGTTGGTATATACTATGTTAACATCCAACTTACGACCCGTCATTGGTTGGGTTAAGCGCACGCTTTATGTAATTACAACATTCCCCATTCCACCTTTCTTATGAAATGGTGGATATAACTGTTGCTCTTCGAATGTGTATATTATAGTAGTTGGCAGGCTAGATTCTTCTTCTTTCTGTGTCTTGTCAGGTCTCCCTAACGTTGACTATCACCCTTGAGTAGGCCTCATGGTGATGACCTGGGGAAAAATATCCAAAGTGGTATCCCCTTGCCTTCTCTGGAGGATTTTCTGTCGGGGTTACCTTTCCTTAGCTGGGTGTATCCAGTTTTATGGCGCTGTTAGCTCGCCATTCGTCCTCTCTCTATCTGCTATGGCACTAAGTAATATGTACCACATTGCCCGGGGTTCGCGGGGTCTTAAAAAAGACTTCTCGTAAACGCTAGAGAGTTGGACTTTATAGTAGTGTTGCTGTTGTACATGCAACATGGCGCCTTACGACATTTTGTAGAGGCATATTTTCCAGCAAAACATACCCCATCGTAGACCTACTACTCTTTTGAACCCCAGGCTAGACTAATGAATTTAAAAAAGATTTTATTATTATTTTGTTGTTTGTAAATCTTTTGAGAAAATAAACTGATTTGATTTGATCTGAATAACTCTTTTGATATTAATTTTTTTTTATATACCTACAACAGGTCGCTTGAACCCAATTACTGTATACAATATGTTTTTAGCTGATATATTGATTCTCATGACATGTGACAGTTCTATCTATCGCCATTTTATTGTCACGAGAATTCTACGCCAGACTTTGGTAAAAACAGTGTGACAATCACACTGCTATCGCCGGGAATCGATCCCGGAACCTTCGGTATGGTAGTCAGAGCTATTACCACTCTGCCACGAAGGTCGCTAAGCACTTCGTTGAGCGTCTATATTGATTATCAAAATCAATTAACCATTGTTCCCAATAATTGCCAGCCATTTAGCAATATACAATAGCTTTGGATTATCGGCCTAGAAAAAAATACGACCTAGACCAAGAGGAAGAAGAAGAAATATTTTATTAACGATTGAAAGAATCACCCTGTATCGCGCAACGACTTCGCGGAGGTCTTTCGTTAGGCGCCATTTTAAAAACGGTACGGCGCCCAATTAGCGCGCGCCGTTAATTCCGCGTCAAGAGTCGCTACAATTCGATTAGCAGGCCCCGTAGTAGACACTCTACGGCGTAGGCCATCTGCCGTAGAGACGTCGTAGACGGTGTGCAATACACTCTAAATCTCTTCGTCTGTATGGGTAGATATCGAATTCGGTGTTGCAAGTACCCGAAAAAATATTTTAGGGGTATCTAAAATATAAGAATTTCTGATGTATGTCTGACATGGGGGAGTATGGTAGTTATCCGTGGCTCTATCCCACGGCATTTCTATTGGGAATGCTCGGAACCAATTCTCTACAGCTTCGAAGAGATGGGAATCTAATAACCCATTTCTTAAGATTAATCAGGGGGTATTTCGAGAACTCGGCCGTGCTAGAGGGTGCTGGTCTTTTTGTCCCTTATAGATATCTCCGACAGCGACAGCACAGATTGTTTTACCTACCGGCCGCCAGAACCAATCTGCTCTGGTGACACCGGTGGGAAGAGCAATTATTCTACTGAGCGCGGACTCCTCGGAGATCGATGTCTTTCATATTAGTAAAGCTACTTTCAGGGGACAAATACTCTTGACTCTAGAAAGTATCTTGTCTTCCTTATGTCGAACCATCTTTAATGCGTTCCTGGTATTATGTTGTATTTTTATAATATTTTACCTTACTCAATAGATGCCTCAAACATTTTGCTGTTTGTAATATATTTTAAATTAATAAACTGATTTGATTTGATAAGAGAGATTTTTTAATTCAATGTAAGGATTTATTGTTTCTTGAACAATGATTTAAAACTCCATATTAAATAATTAATACAAATTGACTGAATTAAACAATTTTTGTACTTGGTATACAACCACTTTATTTGTGATGATGAGGGCCTACCGGTTTCGCTCTATGCTAGCTTCCTCGGGGCTTTACACATACTGTCATCAGTTTGTGTAAAGCCCTGAGGAAGCTAGCATAGAGTGAAACCGGTAGGCCTTCACAAATAAAGTGGTTGTATACCTTGGAATGCAACCACTTAATTAAGTGTTAAATATGTCCAACCACCAAGTAATGGCTTCTTATCAATGTACAAATGAAAACATCTGTTTTCTAGAAGTATTACTATTATTTATTAGAATTACATGTTCCACATTCCAGGTATTATCAAATCAATAGGCCACTTTTCTAGATCATAAATATGTTTTTACAATGATCATCATATTGGGATATGGATCACTAGATTTATTTCCATCATATTAGCTGTCTTCTTGGCAGGCGGAGTTCCACGGGTTATTATGAACAACCACAAAGCGCACAATTCTGGCTTCGTCCAATATATCCACATGGTCTCTTCAAACTGCCATTTTTCCTGGCCTATCACACGATACTTCTGTGATAGGTCCATTCGTAACAAATGGTATAATTCTCAAACTGACTGAATAAGATTTTTTGTCACACTCGAGCGAGAGTGAGACGTAAAGAGTGTGTGTGAGAAAATCTTACATTCTTCACTCTTTTGCCCTTTAATACACGACATTGCTCCAAAAGAGTATCACAAATCATATCGTTTGATTGTATTGGTAAAAGATCTCCGATTTTCGATTAAAATGCTTATAATGATAACTTTTTGAGAACTGGCGTTTTCATTTAAATCGATCAACATTTTCTATGTTATTCTAATATTTAATCAAGTAAATCTATTAAGTTAAATTGTTATCAGAAGGAATAAAAAAATCTTCTGGGTTTATTTTCATAATTTATAATAAACATCTACCATAAAATTTCAAAAAAACTTTTTTTTTCATGCTTCGCTTCCATACATAACGGTTGGAACCAGAACTCCATTGTAAACGAACTCAAAGCCTGGCGATGTTCAATCAGTTAAGGCGACCAAAATAAAGAAAAAATGTCTTGAAAACATTTTTATTTAAATTTAAATGTCATGCATTAGTGGATTTTAACTAAATACATATATTTTTATAGTTTCAATTTTTATTTGTTTTTATTATTTACAATGGAATTCTTTTTAAGAAATGGCTAGAAGAGAAAAAAAAATCAACTATGTATTGCATATAAATAAAGTTTCGGTACAACACTGTCGCTCTTTACAGTTTTACTACTCCGACTGCTACACATTTTCTCGTCATTCTCTATGTATGGAAAGCTCTAGGGAAATGTTAATTTAGAGATCTTAAGTGATTAAATGTAATTAAGAGCAAATAGTCTTGAAAAGCGACAGAAATCACATCCGCTTCCTTTCTCAGCGCTACGTATTGGCGGGAAATCATTTTCTCTACATTGGCGCTAATAGATTTTACCGACATCTGTTGAGCGGATATAGAAATACGAGCGGCAGGAGGTTGTGCTACTTGATGCTAGATGGAAGGTAGCACAAGGTG
>JAHDVF020001073.1:0-18041 GCA_022606425.2 Lepidostoma basale
GTTTCAGACACTTCTGACTCCCTTCGACTCCAGTCAGATCTTGACAGACTCTCTCATTACTGTATACTAAATAAATTATCCATAAATGCGAACAAATGTCATAAGCTTTCACTGACGCGTAAAATGAACCCTCACAAACACGTGTACTCCAACAATGGTTCTATAATATCCGATTCAGACCGCGTGAGAGATCTTGGAGTCACAATCGACCCTAAACTCACTTTCGTTAGTCATATTGATGACATGGTGGACAAATCTCTCAGAACATTGGGATTTATACTGCGCACATGCAAACCTTTCCAAAATATCACTGCCCTTAAAGTATTATTTACAACCATGGTTCGCTCACGCCTTGAATATGTATCTCCCGTTTGGTCTCCTTATTATGCGGCACATATCCAACGCATTGAAAGAGTACAAAAAATGTTTATTAAACATATTAATTTAAAAATGTGCAAGTCATTCTCTGATTACAAATCTGCCCTAATTTTTCACTCCTTGGACTCTCTTGAAAATAGACGTACTCTTCATGATATGATGTTACTTCATAAAATAATTCACTTTAAAATTGACAATTCTGAACTTCTCAGCAAATTGTCACTCAATACCCCCATGTCTCGCACGAGACACACCGCGAGCCAAGTTTTCCACCTTCCTGTTTATCGCACAAACTACGCTCTGAGCGCGGCACTGTATCGAATCTGTGATATCTACAACAAGCATTTTGGAGACATTGACGTCTTTCATTTGAGCGAGCGAAATTTTAAAAAGTGATCGGAGCAACATTTCGGCGCGGATGTGACCACGATGTAACGTGATATTATAATACTCGTATATTACTTTTTATTTTATTTTATCTTAATTTTATTTTTTATTTCCAGTACTATAAGTATTTTAACTCTTAAATATTATGTATACCTTATTTTGTCTTAGTTTAACTTCAATCTTGTTTCTCACTATCATTTGTTGATTGTTAACTATTATTTTATATTTGTGGTAGCATGTAATTGGCCTTATTTTAATTATTCTAAATGTTTCTTTTATATATTTGTTATTGATATCGCTGTATGTTACCCTTAATTAATATTAAAAAAAAAAGAGTTTTATCTTTCTAAATTACTTTCATGAATTAATTGTTTTTAATCCCATTTTAGGCGGATTTTAAATCATCTCACGTTCTTGTAAAATATAATAATGAATCCATCTCTTTGAAGCTGCAAAAAGTTGGTTCTCCACATTCTCAAAAGAAATGCCGTAGAATAGAGCCACGGATAGCTACCATACTCCCTCATGTAGAGATACCTCTTGCACGAACGTGAGACTTATAAAAATATATAATTACTTTTTTGCCTATATGTAAAGGGCCACCCTAATGTAGACGGTGAAGAGGAGTGGGCCAAGGTTTGAATCTTGTGCCACCCGTAAATTCATAAGACAAGGTTCCGATTAAAATATTTCTTATGAGACGAATTATTTTCTTCCCTTGAGGGGTAACTAATAGGGGAAAAAGTAATTTCGTATTTTTCGCTTTATTTCAATGCTTTATAAAAAGTGTTACAATAATCCGATTTAAATTTAATATGCGCTATTCTGTTCGATAACTTGTTGTCAACGAGAATCCAACTTCATAATGCCCCTCTCGTAGAAGCCCTTGTCCCTATTGGCAAAAAAAAATCGGACAATCGTTTTCACAAGCAATTGAGGCCAAAATTTGTACCCCCAAGCGCGTTGGCCATAGAGAGGAACAGGTGGTAGTCACTTGGTGCCAGGTCCGGACTATAGGGTGGATGCAGAAGACTGCTTCTGTTCGATCGCCAGCTTCAAACGGTCGAGTTGTTCACAAACTACTCGACCGTAGAGGGCAGAATTATGCGTTTGGCTATAGGGGAGCAGCTCATAATAGAGTATTTATTCCCTGCCAATCCCACCAAACACACAGCAACACTTTCCTGGCCGTCAGTCCTGTTTTGGCCAAGACACAGTCTGGGCCGCTTCGTTGGCTTTCGACCACGATCTCTGTCCCTTGACATTGTCGTAAGTGACCCACTTTTCATCACCAGTCACCATCCGCTTCAGAAATGGATCGATTTTGTTGCGATTCAGCAGCGATTCGCAGATGGAAATTCGGTCCACGAGTTTTTTTTGCGTCATCTCGTGTGCCACCCAAACATCGAGCATTTTTTTTAAATCCAGCGTTCTGCAAATGGTTTAAAACGGTTTATGATCGATATTCAGCTCCTGGGCGATGCTACGACTGCTAACATGAAAGTCTATCTCGATATTTTCCATGATTTTATCGACATTTTCGACGATAGGCCTGCCAGAGCGTGGTGCATCATTCACCTCCACTAACCAGAACGAAATCGCCCGAACCACTGTTGTGCAGGACGCGAATCAAAAGAGTATCGGCCCGTATACATCACACATATTTTTGGTCGCTTTAGACGCATTTTTCCCTTTTAAGTAGTAAACATGTAAAATATGGCGAATTTCTTCCTTTGAGACCTCCATACTCGGCGCACGATAGTTAACGACTGAACCGACCAAGCGCAATATTGTCAAAAAAGCGTTTGTAGTATACACTCACACCTTTACAACGCCATATCGTATGATCCGATGTGATAAAAAATGAACGAGATACGAGGATACTTAGTTGAAAAAAAAGGGCGCGAAATACGAAATTACTTTTCCCCCAACCTAATATAATCAAAATATTTGATAGCTTTTCCAAGGCATTAACAAATCCCTTAAAAAAATAAACAATCGACAATGCCTTGGACAGGCGAAACATGTTATTAGTATTAATAACTCTTATTAGCTTTTAAAAAAGTCGTGTGAATTTTTATTTCATTGGAATATAATTTTAGATGAAAGGTTTAATTAAAAAACATGTTCCTTTACTCGTAGTTGTTACTCACAAAAAATATCTTCTTTATCAATCTTCGCACCCTTAAGTCTGTAGCATTGTAAGAACCTAAGTATGCGCGTGTGATACAGAGCCCTCGATAAATGGAGGGAGGGTATAAACCCGCCGTAAAATACTTTCAGGGGAAGGCGACAGAGGCCCATCGAACAGGACCCGCTTGGGACGGTAAAAGCTTTTTATATCTACAAAAATGTGCGATGAAAAGGAAAACAAAATGGTTCAGTCTTTGAATGACATTTCAGTGTTTCTTTGAATGTTCGTACACGGCTTGATCTAATAGGTATGGTATACCACGCGCTTGTTGTGAGTGCGGAGAGTAGAAGTACCTGCTCGGTGGCCTGCATGGTGATGAACTCCCACTTGGCCTGCAGGTTCCTGCGCAGGCCCGCCAGCGCCTCGGCCTCGTACTCCTCCAGCACGTGGCGCTGGCGGTTCCGCTTGCTGCGCTTGCACAGGTACACGGCGTACTCCACGTTGTCCGGGTGCGTGGGGGGCGGGGAGGCCGCGCCGCCCGCCCCGCCCGCCGCGCCCCGTCGCTCCGCCCGCCGCTCCGCCCGCCGCGCCGCCGCCGCCGCGCTGCTGCCACGGCCAGTAGTACGGCGACTGGAGAGGTAAAGGGAAACCGCGATCACAGATCGGTTTGCAGGTTCATAAGTACTGGAATGTTAGTTATTATACAGAGGGGAGCTTACCTGGAACCTGTAAAGCGAAGAGTCGTCCTTGATGACGAGGGTCTTACTGTCATTGACAGGGAAGAAGTAGCCATATTGACAGAGCTGGTTACCAAGGTTGAGCGCCTCTGCGAAGTAAATACAGTTACAGATTATACGATGTCGCAGTTCACGAATATTGAGACACGAAAGAAAGGGCAATTCCCCATATTCACCTGATTCTTCAATGCCAAACCGTTCCATCAACCACTCGATGAGATCGTAACCTGCAACAACAGGGAGGTTCGGATTACTGCGGAGATCTCAAGAAGTACGTCCCTTTAGATTATAGGATAATATAATAACATAGAGCGAAGGTATTATGAACAATATTATGAGAGGATCGCTGCGTTGGTTCGGACATATATGGCGCGCCTGGATGAAGAAAGAATGGTTAAAAAAGTATACGTTAACGATGTAAATGGAGTACGGAGTCGAGGTAGACCGAGGAAAACATGGAATGACCAAATTAATCAAATTTTAAAGGTTGGTTATGTCAGAAGCCGGAAGAATCGACGTGCGTGAGCTAGAGAGGTATGTCAGGATAGAGTAGTGTGGCGGTCCATTCTCTCTGCCTACGGCGTGATGGTTTGTTGTTATTGTTGTTATAATAACATAACAGAGTGTTATCCCAGGCCAGGTGAGCGGTGAGCCGCAGCGGAGATGTTTCTATTCATCTATCTATCTATCTATCTATCTATCTATCTATCTATATAAATAAAAGGCAATCTTCCGTGTGTGTGTGTGGACTATTTCTGAGGTTATTCCTGAGCTGATCATTTTCCAATTTATACACTTTACTAAATGGAATACCCCGGTGGTAATAGGCATACTTTTGTTATTAATGGAGCTCTAATTAACTTTATAAATTAATAAATTAATTAAAAATTTTCGTAGTGAAAGCGAATATAGACCTTAATGTTCGTATCACCTGAGTATCGATCTTTAGAGTCTATATTCGCTTGGCATGATCAGATAGCAAATAAGTCGCTATTTTGACTCTTCGCGTGGTCACATAGGAAATTAGTCGCTTTTTTGAACGGAATAATATACGCACGTAATATCTGTCACGTATAGTTCAAATTGATCGCAGTTAAAATTATTTGTAACTATTCATTTTTATTATTCATAATCTATATCTTCAGGCTTAATATTTTTTAATTACGGAATTACTGCGTTCCGTAAAATAAGTCGCTATTTTGACTCTCGGTGTAGTCACATAGGAAATTAGTCGCTCTTTTGTCGCGTCAAACGATGTCTGTCATCTATGGAAATGAACGCGTGTTTTGTTTTAATAACTGAGTATTTAAATAGTTATTTTTGCCGTTGAAATGAATACAGTTTGTTCTGTATTTAAGTAATTATATTACACACTGGCTGACAAATTATATTTCGTTATTAATTGCTTTCGTTATTAAGTTCTCTGATCTGTCAAATCGTGCATCGTAGAATACGTAAGTATAATTCTATTTCATATATATCTTCAGGTTATTCTATTTCGCCGTTGAAATGAATACAGATTATATTTCCGCATTACATATTTCAAAGTTGTAGTTCTAAATTATATCGAGTAGAGAAGAAATTATATATCGTTTTACTTACGTATTATTTTAGGTTAAACACGGCTGATACTGGAATGCGCATGTGCAGAGGATGGATCCCACACCTCGATATATGCGTATCACAAGACATGTTGTTATATTTATGAACTAATTTGGAATGGTATGTACAGGTTTAAACTGGATTAATTGGTTTAATTTGTTACATAAGAATATAGACTATGCACAATCGTAACTACATTTATTAGCATAGTTTTTGATAGTTATTTTTGCCGTTCAGGTAATGTATCTAAAATCTTCTGCATGTAATATGTAAACATTCCCAAATGGTCTGATGTTTCCACGCCAACCTAACAATGATCGATCAAGAGCCTCGAGTGTTTTTTTTTAATATACTGCTCATTTTAAAATAATTATTTGATTTTTGCAGAGATGCCGACGCTAAGGATGATAGCAGGAAAGACTCTGAGATAGAAACACGGCTGATACTGGAATGCGCATGTGCAGAGGATGGATCCCACACCTCGATATATGCGTATCACAAGACATGTTGTTATATTTATGAACTAATTTGGAATGGTATGTACAGGTTTAAACTGGATTAATTGGTTTACTTTGTTACATAAGAATATAGACAATTTATATGAAGTAGTCTGGTTGTAAGATACCACTATGCACAATCGTAACTACATTTATTAGCATAGTTTTTGATAGTTATTTTTGCCGTTCAGGTAATGTATCTAAAATCTACTGCATGTAATATTTAAACATTCCCAAATGGTCTGATGTTTCCACGCCAACCTAACAATGATCGATCAAGAGCCTCGAGTGTTTTTTTTTAATATACTGCTCATTTTAAAATAATTATTTGATTTTTGCAGAGATACCGACGCTAAGGATGATAGCAGGAAAGACTCTGAGATAGAAACACGGCTGATACTGGAATGCGCATGTGCAGAGGATGGATCCCACACCTCGATATATGCGTATCACAAGACATGTTGTTATATTTATGAACTAATTTGGAATGGTATGTACAGGTGTACAGGTTGGATTAATTGGTTTAATTTGTTACTTATGAATATAGCCAATTTATATGAAGGAGGCCTCTTCGATGTCCGCCTTATTATGGCAATTTTATATTTTTTCTTTTATTTCTAGGAAACAAAATTAATGAATCAGAGATCGGAATGGAATCGGTCATATAGCAAGGACAACGGATGATAAGATGCACCCTGGAGTGGCGGACGAGAAACGGCTACACAAATTCTGGCAGAATTGGGATGTTTGTTTTATGAAGTTTGGATAGGCCATATAACCTAGGGATCTACGGGATCTATAAATTAAGGAAATTATTTGAAGATAGGACCTTCTTGATGTTAAAAATGTTGTTATTTCTTTAGCACAATCGTAACCGCATTTATTAGCATAGTGGTAGTAAGATTCGGCTCAATCTCACCTCTGATTGCTGTTGTCACATGCACCTCTCATGACTAAAAACCTTGAGGTGAGCTATTCACGAAAACGGCGCTATACAAATTAGCCTAATTATTATTATTATGCATATAACATGAACTGCCTTTTATATGAAGAAAATCCACATTCATATTTGAAATTTCCCCACATATTCGATGAAGACATGTGAACAACAGTTGTAATTCATTAATTGTATGGAAATTGAAAATTTGCCTTATGCGCCTCTTCGGTGTCCGCCTTATGGCAATTCTAATATTTTTTCTTTTATTTCTAGGAACAAAAATTAATGAATCAAAGATCGAACCTAAGCTGCCGATGCAGCGTGTAAAATAACCAATGTTTAAATGGAATGGGATCTGTCATAAAGCAAGGGCAACGGATGATAAGATCTTCAGGCCCGGAGTGGCGAAAGATAAACAGCTACACAAATTCTGGCAGACCACAAGCAAGATAGTCTGATGACATTAAACGAGTGGCAGGAGGTCAATGGCGCAGAGCGGCGAGGGATAGAGAGTTGTGGAAGTCGGGAAGGGAGGCTTATGTAGTATTATAATCTATTACTATTCCACGCCAACGGACTCGCAGTGCCGAAATAACGATCGTAGAAACCTACTTTATTGGCTCTGATGTGAATTTCATGGACAACAAAATCAAGAGTTTTGTTTCTCTAAACATATGAATGTTTTGTGCAAATGTGATATAATATTGTTTATTTGATTATTAAATTTCATACAAAATATTCAAAAAAATGTTTTTCAATTACATTAGTAATATGTATTCAAGTTTAAAATTCACAGCGAGTTCGCTTGGATTAAAACATTGTTTTATAGATATACGAGGTCTGTTCAAAAAGTATCGCGAATTTTATATTTTTTCAAAAAGTATTTATTTATTCATGAATATCTATTTTGTCCCCTTCAAAGTAATTCCCCTCGGTTATAATACATTTATGCCAACGTTTTTTCCAATCCTCGAAGCACTTAAAAAAATCATTTTTTGTGATCTTGTTCAGCTCCTCCTTCGATGCCGTCTTTATCTCCTCAATCGTGGCGTAGCGTCGTCCTTTCATGGGCCTCTTCAGTTTTGGAAACAGGAAAAAGTCACAGGGGGCCAGGTCTGGGGAATACGGTGGCTGCGGCACCATTACTGTGTTGTTTTTGGCCAAATATTCGCGCACAAGCAACGATGTGTGAGCAGGGGCGTTATCATGGTGCAAAAGCCAGTTTTTGTTCTTCCACAAATCCGGGCGTTTCTGGCGGATTGCTTCGCGCAAATTGCGCATAACTTGCAGGTAATATTCCTTATTGACCGTACTACCCTGTGGCAAGAACTCATGATGCACCACGCCCCTGCAATCGAAGAAAACTGTGAGCAAAACCTTCACGTTCGACCGAACTTGGCGCGCTTTTTTTGGTCTTGGCTCATGCGGCAGCTTCCATTGGGATGATTGAGCTTTGGTTTCCACGTCATAACCATAAACCCATGATCCGTCACCAGTTATGACCCTCTGGAGCACATTTGGGTCGTCACGGACCGAGTCCAACATCTCCTGAGCAATGTTAACGCGATGCTGTTTTTGGTCGAAATTGAGCAATTTTGGCACGAATTTCGCGGCGACCCGACTCATGCCCAAATCATTGGTTAAAATCGAATGGCACGAGCCAATCGATATGTTTAGGTCCTCAGCAACTTCTCTAACGGTGATTCGACGATTGGCTAATACTATTTTCTTCACTTTATCAATGTTTTCGTCTGTTGTTGACGTGCTCGGGCGTCCGGCACGCTCTTCGTCGTTCATATCTTCTCGGCCCTCTGAGAACATTTTGTACCACCGATAAACGTTGCTTTGGTCCAAGGTAGCTTCACCATATGCCACAGTCAACATTCGAAATGCGTCCGCGCACTTTATTTTGTTTTTCACACAAAATTTGATACAGATTCTTTGATCCATTTTTTGGAATAGGCAAAAATCGAAGACGAGCCAAAACACATCCAAGCAAAACAGCTGTCAAAAATTAACTAAACATTCAAAATGGCCGACCTTGTCAGCATAAGTAAGGGACATGAGTACCAACATAACGCTACAAAAAAATCAAAAATCAAATATACGTAGCCAGCGGAAATTCAAAATTCGTGATACTTTTTGAACAGACCTCGTAGACACACATTTTTGCATCCATACACATGTCATTTAATCCAATAAATAAACTAATTGACATTGAACTTCAATTTATTTGTTGAATATATATTGGATTTATTTATATACTCGAAGTATATAGTCAGCTAGTCTATCTATCTATCTATCTATCTTCTATATAAATAAAAGGCGAGCTTCCGGGTGTGTGTCGACTATTTCTGAGGTTATTCCTGAGCTGATCCTTCTGTATCTTGGGGAATGGACTAATTGGAATTTAGCGGTCGTCATAGGCATATTTTCGTTATTAATCGAGCTCTAATTAACTTTATAAATTAATCAATTAATTGAAAATTTTCGTAGTGCAAACGAATATAGACCTTAATGTTCGTATCACCTGAGTATCAATCTTTTGAGTCTATATTCGTTTGACACGGTCTGGAGAGAATTCAGTCTCCATGTAATTTTGTGTAGTGGCAACAATGTGTTTTGCTTTCTGACAGTCCAATATATTGCGTTTTACTTTGGGATGTATAATACTTAATACGTTTTGCTTATTACGTACTAAAATAATTGGTTGTTTAATTGGTACAGTATATTTTATTGGCCATATTTTAATGTACACTAATGCAGACAGGTAATTATACTTCTTAATTTTGGCGAGTATAATTTTACGCGTCAATTTGAGGTTATGAACGAAATTTTATTTTTTCGTGTGGCTGAAACTTATTCGTTTCTCTTACGTTCGACGGTGATTACTTAATGATATTCGTTTTCTAGAGTTCTAGCCGTTCGATTGGTCACGTGGTCTCTGAACTGTCACAATCTCTTTGTACGTCGTAATATTTTGTAGGTATGAAGTTTCGGTACTTTTAGGTTATGAAGTTTTTGGGATTAAAAATATTCAATGATAATTAAATTGTTCAGGTTATTTCAAAGGATGATAGCGAAAATATAAAATATTGGACGTCGAAGCTCTACAAGAATATGAAGAAACTTGCTTCCGTAAGTATAATATAATATTTATATTTCTAATTCATAAATATATTTTCAGTTTATTCTATTTTGCTGTTTTCTTTATACGCATACTTTGGTCAGGGAAATTGTTACATTACCACAGCAACGGTAAGAAAGTTCTAATGATATACAATATGAATTACAATATGAATGACACAATTCTTATGACTTTTTCCGTTTATTTCTAGGAAAATAAAGTAACGGATCAGAGATGGGACGAAAATTACCGATGCAGCGTGCAAAATAACTTCGTTAAAATGGAATTAGATCAATCAAACAACGGATGATCAGTGAATTAGATGTACCCTGGAGTGGCGAATGAAAACCGGCTCATTTTTACATTACACATAAGCTACTTTTAGTAGTTTTCATTCATATATGAAAATTCCATTATTAATTTCAGGTAAAGTTTTTAAATTTACAGTTTATAGACAATAATTAAGCACATTCCCAAACGTGCCACCTATATATCTGAATTTTGTGTTGCTCGGGCTGCCTGAAATATGCTTCCTGCACGCCTCAGATGCATTGACAAGCCGACAGACTTTAATTCTCACCTAAAAACCCACCTTTTCAAATTATCGCATAAAATGGTAACAACGGTTGTCTGTATATCAATAAACAATATTATATCACATTTGCACAAAACATTCATATGTTTAGAGAAACAAAATTCTTGATTTTGTTGTCCATGAAATTCACATCAGAGCCAATAAAGTAAGTTTCTACGATCGTGATTTCGCTGTTGTTACATGCACCTTTCATGACTAAAAACATTGTCAAAGCGCCCTTGAGGTGAGCTATTCACGAAAACGGCGATTATCAGTTCCGTAAGTTCAATGTTTATATTTTGATATGTACAGGTTTAAATTTTGAATTAATTGGTTTATTTTGTATATATAAGAATATAGACAATTTATATGAAGGAGTCTGGTTGTAATGAATGCTTTTGTAAAAATTTTGTTATTTCTTTAGCACAATCATAACTGCATTGATTAGCATAGTTTTTGATAGTTATTTTTGCCGTTCAGGTAAAGTTTCTAAAATCTCCTACATATAATATTAACACATTTCCACGCAACTCTTGCAATGCTCGATCAAGAGCCTCGAGTATTTTTTTTAAATATACTGCTTAGTGAACACTTGGAATTCATTAATTGTATGGAAGTTGAAAATTTGCCATATGCGCCTCTTCGATGTCCGCCTTATGCCAATTCCAATATTATTTTTTTATTTCTAGGAAACAATATTAATTAATCAGAGATCGGAATGGAATCGGTCATATAGCAGGGACAACGGATGATAAGATGCACCCTGGAGTAGCGGGCGAGAAACAACTGGCAGAATTTTGAATGGTATTGCGCTATTTTATTAATGTTATTTAATTATTATGATTTTAATTAGTTATTTAAAATACAATTAATATGACATTTGATGAATTCAAATATAAAGGTGTTCTTTATACGCGTACTTTGGTCAGGGAAATATTAAAATTACCACAGCAACGATAAGAAAGTTCTAATGATATACAATATCAATTTATTCGTTTTACTTACGTGTCATATTAGGTTATGACGTTTCGTTGTGTAATAATTAGTTAATTGGTATAATCTATTTTAATAATGTTGTTTTAATGTAAAATTGTTCTGGCAGGGCGAAAATCTATATCTTTGGGATTAGATATTAAGTTTTGATAAAATAATTGCCTGGTTCTGAGAGACCACTGGTCTAATGGGATATTTTTGTATTGGGATTGAAATTATTTTGATAATGAGCCATATTGGTGCATCTGCATGTTGCAATTCTTCTTTATTTTCCATTCCACTGAGTAATTCCAGCAGCACACATACCCAAATACACTATGAGTTACTTCAGCTGTTTTAGTTTTTCTCTGAAAACAAATGCTGTGATAGGTAATCATATCCTTATATGCAGCATTAGCTGCCTCAGTTAGAAGAGTCCAGTAATATTCCATTTTTGACCATTAAATTCTACATTATGCTGAGATTTAAAATATTCAAAGATAATGAAATTGATTTCAGGTTATTTCATTTGCTTTAGGATGGGGAAGACAACGCAGAAGATAATGGATTGCGCATGTGCAGAGGATGGGGAAAACAACGCAGAAGATACTGGAATTCGCATGTCCAGAGGATGGATCCCACACTTCGATATATGCGTATCACAAGATAATGTTGTTATCTTTATGAACTAATTTGGAATGGTATGTACAGGTTTAAATTGGATTAATTGGTTTAATTCGTTACATAAGAATATAGACAATTTATGTTTACTACTCCATGATACATTCTCATCTGTCTTACCTGTCCTGTATTTGGGGCTTTATTACAAAGAAGAAAGCTAATGAGATTCAGGTGATCCAAAATCGGGCTGTTAGAAATATTTTCCGTCTACCGTGGTACACTCATGTAAGGGCCCTATATTCTCAGAAGAAAATAATTCCATTTCAAATCCATCCAAAATTAGAGATCACTAAAACTATAATACAAATAATAAAGTCATCAACGCGCTCTAATACTCGACCAATATTCAATACGGACGTACACCAACATGATACGCGCTCACAGAATAAGAAGCATTGCGTTCAACTAGATTCAGTGTAAAATCCTTACAATTTATAGCCTCTACAGAATTTAATAAACTCCCTAATGATTTAATAATGATGTCGAACCAAAAACTTCAATCTGATCAACTTAAAAGTAATTTTTACATTACATTTTTACATTTTACATTACACATAAGCTACTTTTAGTAGTTTTCATTCATATATGAAAATTCCATTATTAATTTCAGGTAAGGTTTTTAAATTTACAGTTTATAGACAATAATTAAGCACATTCCCAAACGTGCCACCTATACGAGTATATCTGAATTTTGTGTTGCTCGGGCTTTCACAGTAGTAGGTTCGTCCGCCTGAAATATGCTTCATGCACGCCTCAGATGCATTGACAATCCGACAGACTTTAAATATCACCTAAAAACCCACCTTTTCAAATTATCGCATAAAATGTTAACAACGGTTGTCTGTATATCAATAAACAATATTATATCACATTTGCACAAAACATTCATATGTTTAGAGAAACAAAATTCTTGATTTTGTTGTCCATGAAATTCACATCAGAGCCAATAAATTAAGTTTCTACGATCATGATTTCGCTGTTGTCACATGCACCTTTCATGACTAAAAACAATGTCAAAGCGCCCTTGAGGTGAGCTATTCACGAAAACGGCGATTATACAAATTAAACAAACAAACAAACCATCACGCCGTTTCCCCACAGGGGTAGGCAGAGAGAATAGACCATAACACTACTCTATCCTGGCAAACCTCTCTAGCTTCCTCCACATTCATACAACGAGTCATACACGCATGTCGATTCCTCCGACTTCTAACAGGACCAACCTTTAAAATCTGATTAGTTTAATTAATTTGACAAATTAATCAGATTAAAAGGTTTTATTAGTTTTATCGTTTTTGTAAAGAATTTTGACAGGTGTAGAAATAAATTTTTCATTTGTTCCAATGACAATTTGAATCATTTCTTCAATATTATTTTCAAGTTCTTGCTGGTTAAATGCCTTACTACAGATAATTTAAAAAATGGTGGATACGTGTAACATAAATTAAATAAACACAAATGTCCGGATCGTCCAAGTCAACATGTGCAACATCGAAAAAAACATTATGTGTTATTACATTATGTGCTAAATTAAAAAACAGTGGATACGTGGAACATATTATAAATTAAATAGACCATATGTGCACCGTCTAAAAAGAACATTTTGTGTAAAATTATTTTTATTTTGTTATTTTATTTTATATCATTGTATTTTATATTATTTGTTTTAGATTTATTTTGTGGGTGTTGGACGATCGAAGTGTGCGCGGGAGATGCCTATTGGTGGCGATGAGGTTCGCAACCCATCACACCGCGCCTCCCGCGGGGCGAAAGAGAAGGATGGAGTGCCGCATCAGTAAAAGTGTGACAGTCCATTCTCTCTGCTTACACTTTCGGGGAGACGGCGTGATGGTTAGTTAGTTAGTTAGTTAATTTGACAAATTAGCCTAATTATTATTATTATTATTATGCATATAGCACGAACTGCCTTTTATATGAAGAATATCTTCAGCAAACAAGTGAAAAACAGTTGTAATTCATTCATTGTATGGAAATTTAAATTTTGCCTTATGCGTCTCTTCGGTGTCCGCCTTATGGCAATTCAAATTTTTTTTTTTTTTTAATTCCAGGGCCCAAAATTGATGAATCAAGGATCGGACCAAAGTTGCCGATGCAGCGTGTAAAATAACTAATGTTTAAATGGAATGGGATCGGTCATAAAGCAAGGACAACGGGTGATAAGATCTTCTGGCCTGGAGTGGCGAAAGAGAAACAGCTACACAAATTCTGGCAGATCACAAGCAAGATGGTCTGATGACATTAAACGAGTGGCAGGAGGTCAATGGCGCAGAGCGGCGAGGGATACAGTTGTGGAAGTCAGGAAGGGAGGCTTTTGTAGTATTATCATCTATATTACTATTCCACGCCAGCGGACTCGCAGTGCCGAAATCACGATCGTAGAAACTTACTTTATTGGCTCTGATGTGACTTTCATGGACAACAAAATCAAGAGTTTTGTTTCTTTAATATAATGAATGTTTTCTGCAAATGTGATATAATATTGTTTATTTGATTATTAAATTTCATATAAAATATTCAAAAAATAGTTTTTCAATTACCTTTGTAATATGTATTCAAGTTTATAATTCACAGCGAGTTTGCTTGGATTGAAACTTTGTTTTAAAGATATAGACACACATTTTTGCATCCATACACATGGCATTTAATCCAATAAATAAACAAATTGTTATTGAACTTTAATTGTATTTGTTGAATATATATTGGGTTTATTTATGTACTCGAATTTAGCAATAGCGAAGCGTTGCCGGGTCAGCTAGTTAAAAATAAAAAGGTCACTAAGAGTTTCTCGCATTTTTATAAATACACACGTTTTTACTTATGTCGCTTTTGAAATAATGATGCGATACGTTCACATCATAATTTTTCAATTCATAAATAATAATAAAAACAAAACCACCATTTCAAAAAACGTCTGAAAAGAGATCCTATTTTCACTGATTTTTTTTTAAGTTACCTTACGCTTCCTTGCTCCCCAGCGAATATCGTGAATCGGATAAAACAGGTTCCAACTGAATAATCCCTTACAAGGGTGACAGATGCTTTCCCTCAGGAGGGTCCGTCAAATTACCTGGTGTCAATTATTGTAATTAAATTAGTGGCATCAAAAAAATACTTCCTTCAGGAACAAAACATTTATTCATGGACATGTTATTATTATTATTATTATTGAATCGCTCTTTACATCATTACAGAGCATTTACCAAACATTCTGTTTTTTTCTGAGATGGCTAACCATTGTATTAAATTTGACCATAGTTTCGATAAAAATGACACAAAATTTCTACACACAGCTAACAATAACAATAAATTAAACAAACTTGAAAATTTAGAAATCCTCAAGTCGGTGAAATTGGGTGAAAATAAAATAAATAATCAGATTCCTCCTTTTACTCCTTTCTCCTTAAATACTTTGTCAACATTTAATCTCCCAAGCTCCCATTCCCAACCAAATGCAAATTAATCATTTATTAATTTCTATATAAATTATATCTTTTCTAATGTATGATTTTTCTAAATTATATTATCATCATGTATTATTAATATTTAATGTTATTTATTATTTTACTGTTAAAAAATAATTGTTAGTACCTACTTATAACAAATAGCCCAACTTAATTTTTAATTTTGAATTTTTGTATAGAATTTTAAATGCGTTTTTTATTAGTCTTTCTTTGTTTAGTTTTTGTTATATTTTTACACTTGAAGATGGAGGTATCCTCTGAAACATGTCGTGTATTTTAATATTTTTTTATTAAAAAGTGGTTTAAACAATATTGTTTTAATTCCCAAAGTATATTATTCTTTAAAAAACCTATGTTTTCTAGATGTTTTTATATATTATTTGTAAGTTATATATTTCGCCTTGCTAGGCATTATCAAATGTCAAATTTAATATTTCCCTACAAGGCGGAAAATTTTACTCTCATTAAATATGATAGAAAATGTACGTATTCCGCAACAACACTTAATATAATGCAATTTCGTAAAACTGCAATTTTTATAAAAGTGAATTAATCGCATTGAATGGGTATGCAGAAATAGCACTCAAAATGCTTACAAAAATTATTTTATTTAAATTAAATTAATGATGATGGCTTCCTGTCGAGCTATAAAGACATCAATTATATGGCTTATGATACAAATATAGAGTTGTAAAAACTTAAATGTGTTCCACAAAGGTGCGACTAATTATGGGCAGGTGCCTACCTAATGAAGAAATTATACAAATTGAATATTTTTATTTCTTTGTATAGAAACAGAAAGTATGAACTTTGAATATAGCGAGTTTATGAATACTATTGACAAGAGTCGACTTATTAGTCAGTTAGTTATGTTTTTTGGTTCTCTGCGAAAAGTAAAATAAAATGTTGTGAAAATAAAAAAGTTTTAATGTATTTATTTAAATGTGAATCCACAACACACAGCATTCGTTCCATATGTCCAAACTTCTATCCTTTTTTAATTTTATCCATGATGCATTCATCTGCCTTACATTTCTATCTTATTTCATCGTTCGGTATTCTATCATACAACGTTTTCCCGCACATTCATATTAGTGATCTTATTTCTACTAGATATCTTTGAGTTATAAAGCATGAAATAATCCGAGCTGAAAACGATTATCCATCTATTGGCAGGTTAATTCAATCTCTGTGAAGTACGAAAGATGATAACCCCTGTGTGCAGGTGTAAGAATGGGATGATTGCTTTTTATCCCATCGATCGTTGAGTCGAATTAGCTGTCAAATAAATAATTCATACTGTCATAAATGTCAGTCGAGAGGAGCGTCTCGAATTCGTTAAGATGATTTTGGACCGCGGACCGGAGGAATGGGAATGCTCACTCTGTTCGACATCACTGACAGATGTCGTGTTTCGCGATCCCGCTCGCCTGTTGCAGGTAAGCCAGGAAAGGAATTCAAAAAAGCCAATTAATTGATGAACTGATTACAATTTGAATCGGAAGGAACGTAAAATGGAGAAATAACTCACACTGATGCTTAACATTTTTATACAAGTATACATATAAAAAAAAACTAACTAACCATCACGCCGTCTCCCCGAAGGGGTAGGCAGAAAGAATGGACTGCCACACTTATCTTTCCTGACATATTTCTCTCGCTTCCTCAACATTCATACATCGTGTCATGCACGCGCGTCGATTTCTCTGACTCCTCACATGGCCGACATTCAATATTTGATTTATTTGATCGTGTCACGTTTTCTTCGGTCTTCCTCCATTTCTGGTTCCATTTACACCATTCTTTCTTCATTCATTCTTTCCATATGTCCAAACCGTCTTAATGATCCTTTCAATATTTTGTTCATGACACCATCATTCGCACCGCATTCACTTCTTATATTTTCATTCGACACTCTATCATATACACAGAGTATCTCACATTCGTCTAAGAGATCTCATTTCTACTGCATTTATTCTACTTTCATCCTTCTTTTGCCAGTTCCATGCTTCGCTTCCATACATAAGGGTCGGTAGAAGAACACCATTGTGCACTGCCATTCTAGCTTTTTTGGATAGGTTTTTGTTTGCGATGACAACTTTAAGTATATATATATTATATAACAATTCCCAATAATTAAAATATTCAAAAGTGCGTGCGTGTTACGATGTACGAATGATCAAATTAAATCCGTTTATTTTCTGAAAACACATTACAAACATAATTAAAGTGTAAGGCATATATTTGAGAATATGTAAAATACTAGGAACCCATGAGGAAATGAGTCGACATTATGAAGACAAAATGCTCTCTAAAATCAATAGTACTTTCAATGTACTTTCAACGTACAATATAGAGGAAGCTCAAGAGGTATGTATAGAGTAGTGTAGCGGTCCATCCTCTAAGCCTACCCCTACGGGAAAAGGTCGTGTTGGTTCATTAGTTAGTTCACAGAGTTTAATTTGACCATTGTTTTGGCCGAAACAATATGATACATTAACATTATAAACTGTTAAATTAAAAAAAATTGTTT
>JAHDVF020001074.1:0-12968 GCA_022606425.2 Lepidostoma basale
ATCGAAAAATCGATTGAGCAAAATACTACTATCGAAAAATCGATTGAGCAAAATACTACTGCTGAAACTAATTTAGTACTAAAAACTACTAATCGTTTGCCTGTAATAAATAGTTTGGGAACGAAGGAAAAAACGTCAAAATCAATAAAAAATTACACAAAAACACCTGTTGTAGAAGAGTCATACGACAATTCGGAAGAAACAACTACTATAACCGAAGAGGAATTTGAGGAAAAAATCATTGAAGAAAATGAAATGATTGATTCGCCAGAAAAACCTGCGGAGTTAGTGGCTTCTAACGAACGATTTATACCTTTGCCACCATTCGGTTCTCCTATTTTGGAGAAAAAAACGCCCAAGAAAAAAGAAAGAGTAGCCATTTTAGAAATTCCCGACGATGAAGAAGCAGAACCCATCTCACCTAAAGAAAAAAAGAAAAATTTTGTAGGTAAATGGGTAAAAAAATCGAATATTAAGAATAAAGAACAAAAAGCCCCGTCGTTAGAGGAGAATAAGCCCAATAAAATCTGGGCATTTGTAAAAGATAGTTTCAAGAATGATAGCATTCGTATAGAGGCTACCGAAAAATAATTACTTTTTGTTTAGTTTCTCCGATGATGAAAAAAATCATTTTGTTTCATTTATTTTTTTGTACGCTCTTTACTGAATCTTATGCTTATAAACACGTTTCTGTTGTTGATTCTATCATTGTCAATATCGGAACGAGAAAAAAAATAGTCTTTTGGGGAGCTACACGAGAAGATTTGCGGGCTTTAGAAAAATATGATTTGAACAGAATTGTTAGTCAGATGAATCAGGATTTGGAAGAAATGCCCATCACCGTAAGGCGAAGCGTTAGGCAAGATTATGAAGGCAATTCTTATACCAAAGAAACTACAAAAAATAGGGCATTAGAAAACCTTTCTTCATTGAGAGCTTACCCGAAATACTTATTTAAATTTTTCGATTGGTTTTAATACCTCCAATTATTTAGCATTAGACAACTCAACTTATAATCCTTACCAGCTTACCGAAAAATTGTTTTATCAACATTTTTTCACTTCGCCTGCCTTCAATTTGGCTTTAATAAGACAAGAAAATTTTGTTCGAGCTGGAAGAAAAGAATTTGTACTGCGGTATGGTTTTGATTTGAGTTGGTATTTTCTGCGAAGCAAAAGCACGCAAAAAAAAGCCTTTCTGCTCCGAGCTAATAACACAGACAATGCCAAATACGATACAGTAGCTGTATATAAACCAGTAAAAAATGGAGCAAATTACTATGAAGTTGAAAATATAATCGGCAATAATCAGCCTACCAATGTATCGCCTACCACTTTCAATCAATCGCTTTTATATACCAATTTTAGGTTAGTTCCTACCATCAATTTTTATGGAAAAAATAACCAAAAAACATTTACTTTGGGCATAGGCACTTATCTTGGAATGCTTTTGAGTGGCAGTCGTATATTTCCCGAAATAAGGTCGTTAAATCAATTACAGAGCAAAATTACCATAAAAAACAGAGAAAATCCTTATCGATATGGCGTGGTGATAAGTTTTGGTTATGGTATTATCAATGCCTTTTTAGAAGCAGATATTAAAAATTTCTTTACCGAACGAGAACTACGAGCTACTCATCTTCAAAACCTTACAACTTTTGGCTTACGTTTTGGCAGATAAATTATTTGCCCTGTTTTTCTACGCTTATTCCAACCGACATAATATAAGGCAACGGATTTTGACGCATATACTGCTTTAATTTGATGGTATATTTTCCTTTTTTAGAAAATTTATACTTACGGCTCGATATTATTTTGTGGTCGAAAATATCGCCTAATCCATCTCCCAATGGTTTACCTGTTTTTGGGTTGAATAAAATCAATTCTTCCAACCGATTGCTTATTTCTTTTCCATCTGGTCCATAGATATAGCGGGTTATGTAAATATTATTGTACGGATATTGAGAGGTATTTCGGAGCAATAAATAAATATCATAGCCAATTGTTTCGTCTGTTACATCGAAAGTAAAGCTTGGCGTATTTTTTTCGTACCAATTAGTTTCTTTCAAATCTTGGTAAGATTTGAAAATCGCATCACTATCGCAGGAAAAACAAGCAAAAACAAGCAAAAATCCTACACTTGCCAATAATTGTTTTTTTATTTTTTTTCTATCAAATTGCTTGTAAAGCATAAATTAATGAGGAAAATGTTTAATAATACTTAAAAATCTTTACAGTCAGCTATTTACCAAAAAGAAACAATTATTCATTCCGAAAAGGCATTGCCTATTCAGGACTATTTCCCGTATTTTTCCAATTTTTATTTCTATTTTGGTGATTGTGTTGGGGTTTATTTTCCCCATTTTGTTGTCCTGTTGATTTTGGTTGTCCACCTGTTTGTGGCGGTTTTTGTTGCGGTTGAGCCTGATTTTCTCTGTTTTGCGTATGCTGGTTTACCGCTTGATTTCGATTATTTACAGGTTTTTGTTGCGGTTGATTTTCCCTCTTTTGCGTATTCGAATTTACCGCTTGATTCCGATTATTTGCAAATTTTTGTTGCGGTTGAGGCTGATTTTCTCTGTTTTGTGTATTCGAATTTACTACCTGATTTGGATTATTCGCAGGTTTTTGTTGCGGTTGAGGCTGATTTTCTCTGTTTTTCGTATTCGGATTTACCCCCTGATTTGGGTTGTTTGCAGGTTTTTGTTGCTGATTATTCGGTTTATTTTTCTGAAAATTTTGCGGTTTATCTACCAAAGATTCAGTTTTTTTCTGCTCTGAAGGAACATTATTTTTTAATTTGCTGATCTTTATTTGGGTTAGCAATAGCTGGTTTTTGCGATGTTTTATTACTATTACTTTTTTTGCCCTTATCGGTATATTTTTTATCTAATCTGTCTAAATCCGAATTTCTTGGAGCATTTTTATCTACCACAATCGAGCCAATAAGATTAAGGTCTTCCAATGAATTGGGCAATATTCCCTTTTCATTCATTGCCATAATTTCTACAACTGTATGAATTGGAAGCGAATGCCAATTAATGTCGTTGTTGTAGCTAAACCACATAATTCGACGAAAAATATCTGTTTTTTGCAAAATAGCTATTCCTTTTTCGGTTTTCAAAGGTTTCTCCACCGTAGGAATATCGCTCAAAGCATCTAAATAGGTTTCTAATTCATAATTTAAACAACATTTCAAACGCCCACATTGCCCCGAAAGTTTGGCTGGATTGAGCGAAAGATTTTGGTAACGTGCCGCCGAAGTAGGAATGGCTCTAAAATCGGTAAGCCATGTTGAGCAACACAATTCTCTTCCACACGAGCCGATTCCACCTATACGAGCTGCCTCTTGGCGTAGGCTAATTTGCTTCATTTCTACCCTAATTTTAAACTCCGAAGCTAAAGATTTTATCATTTCCCGAAAATCTACCCGGTCATCGGCTGAATAATAAAAAGTTGCTTTTGTATTATCGGACTGAAACTCAACGTCCGACATTTTCATTTGAAGTTTAAATTCTTTCGCTATTTCTCGCACCCGATACATGGTAGGCATATCGCGGGCAATGGCTTGTTGGTGTTTTTCTAAATCTCGTTCGGTGCCGACACGAATAATTTTTTTTATTTCGTCATTATCTTTTATGCCCTTTTTTATCATTTGCAAACGAACCAACTCGCCTTGCAACGAAACACTGCCAATGTGATAGCCAGAAGTCATTTCGCAAGCCACAAAATCGCCTGTATAAAGCTCTAAGTGATTGGCATTTTTGAAATATTCTTTTCTTCCACCCTTAAATTTTACTTCTACTATATCATAACGCATCGCTGCTGGCAAATTCATATTTGAAAGCCAGTCGTATGCATTCATTTTATTACAACCTCCCGAAGAACAACCTCCCGAAGAGCAACCTGCTACTGTTTTATGATTAGTTTTTTCGGTCTGTCCGATTGCTTTTACAGCTCCACAACCACCCGATGAACATTGTCCGCACGCCATTTTTGTATATATAAAATCGGATTGTTTTTCTCAACCGATAGATGATTAATTTTTCTTAATTACTTATTCAAAATGAAGATTAAAATAGACTCTGACCTCTACAGTCTTATTCCTTACTATTTTCGAGTCTGACCGATAGGTCAGACTTTATATCTTCATTTTAAATACTTGAGTAAATCTTTTCCTATATCTCTACGGAAGTATTTTCCATCAAATATAATATTTTTTGCCATTTGTTGCGACTTTTTTCGAGCCGAATTTAATGTTCGTGCCAAGCCTGTTGTTACAATTACTCTTCCGCCATGGGTTACTACCGAACCATCTTTAGCTATTTTTGTGCCCGCATGAAAAATCAAGGTATCCTTTTCTGCGGCTGGAACTTGTATTACATCGCCTTTTCTGTATGCTTCGGGATAGCCTTTTGCTACCGAAACAGTGGCAATTGCTACTTTCGGATTGATAGAAAGTTTTATTTTATCCAATTGCCCTTCGGCAGTTGCTTTCATGAGTTTTACCATATCAGTTTTTATTCTTGGCAAAACTACTTCGGTTTCGGGGTCGCCCATCCGAGCATTGTATTCTATCACATAAGGTTCGCCTTCGACATTCATTAAGCCAACGAAAATAAAACCTACATATTTTATTTTTTCGGCTTGCAAACCCGCTAAAGTTGGTTTTACAATTCTTTCTTCTACTTTGCTCAAAAATACCTCATCGGCAAATGGCACGGGCGAAACTGCACCCATTCCACCTGTATTGAGTCCTTTATCGTTTACACCGATGCGTTTGTAATCTTTGGCTTCGGGCAAAATTTTATAGTTTTTCCCATCGGTCAATACAAATACTGAAAGTTCGATACCTGTCAGGTATTGTTCGATTAATACTTTACTACTTGCTTCGCCAAATTTGGCTTCAGCAAGCATTTCGTGTAGAGATTGCTGAGCGTCTTGTTTATTTTCTGCTATAATTACGCCTTTTCCTGCCGCCAAACCATCAGCTTTTAAAACTATTGGAAACGACTGATTATCAAGAAATCTTAAACCATCTTCGAGCGTTTCTTTGGTAAATGTTTGAGAAGTAGCGGCAGGAATATTGTATTTTTGCATGAAAGCTTTTGAGAAATCTTTGCTGCCTTCGAGCCTTGCTCCCGAAGCATCAGGGCCTATTATTTTTACTTTTTTTAGGCTTTTATCTTTCTTGAAAAAATCGACAATTCCTCTTACCAATGGTTCTTCTGGTCCTACAATTACGAGTTCGATTTGGTTTTCTTTCACTGCCTTTGTTATCTCCTCAAAATCATTTACTCCGATTGGCAAATTGGTGGCTATGGTTGCCGTTCCTGCATTGCCTGGGGCTACAAAAAGCTGGCTACATTTTTTCGATTGAGCTATTTTCCAAGCAAAAGTGTGTTCACGACCTCCCGAACCAAGTATTAGAATATTCATTACAAATTAAAATCTGATAGTTTTACGGCTGTAAAGTTCGCTAAGATTTTTGGAAAACAATCAATTAAATTGACTAATAATCTATTTTCTTTCTGTTTTTGTGGTTTTAGGCAAAGTTTTGATTGGTAAATCGAAGGTAAATTTGCTTTCTTGTTTTGTATTTTCTATGATTCGGAATAAGGTCGCTTTGCCTTTTTTAGCGATTTTTTCAGCAATAATACTTGCCGAAGTTAGGTAAGCTGTTTTTATAAATAATTCGCCATGACCAAAAAAATCTTTTTCTGATACCAGCGATTCGGTAGTAATTTGAAAAGGTTTTAGGTCTCTTAGTTCGGTTTTATAAGCTTCGTATCTTTCTATGCTATCTTGGGCGGCAACAAATCTATAATCGAGCATTAGGGCAAGTCCTTCGTCAAACCATGTTGGAATATAACGTTTTGTTTTCCACCAACCTACACGGCTCATCAGTTCATTATGACACATTTCGTGAGCCATTACATCGACATTTTGCCCGTCTTTGCTCAAAATTATCCAAGAACCTAAGGGCGTACCCATACTCAAACCCACCCCTTGCGAAGTTTTTGTGTATTTTTGGTACATTTCGGCACTATTACAGAGTATAATTATTGCTTTTCCTTCTCTGATTCCCCAGAAATTTTCTACCCTATGTTGAGCCATCGCTATATTTTTTAGCAATATTGCCTGTTGTTTTTTGTTGCTTGTATTTTCTACAAAAACCTTGGGTTTAATTTCTACGAAATCATCGAATCGGACAAAAGTACACCTAAAATATTGTGGGAAAATGGCATAAAATACTATAATCATGCCTAAAACCACAAGAATAATGCTTTTAAAATACCTCATACCCGATTTTTTGATGAGAAATAAAGCCCGAATTTAAATACAGTTAGCCGATTATGGTGTAACTTTGTAGAAAATTTACCAAACTAAATATAATCTCAGATGTACTCAATTATACAACCTCTTCATTCGTATCTGGCTTATCTTACTTTATTGCTGCTTCTGGTGGCTACTGTAAATGGAATTATAGGCACAACAAGCGAAAAGATTTTTGATGAAACTTCGGTAAAAATCAACAAATTTGCCTTGATTGCTACACATACGATGTTTCTTTTGGGTCTGATTCTGTTAATTGTTTCGCCAATTACACAAAATGCTTTTGCCGATATGGGAGCAACCATGAAAGATGCTACACTTCGCAAATATGCTATTGAGCATCCTTTTATCAATATTCTTGCTGTTATATTAGTAACTGTAGGCAATGTTCGTGTGAAAAGTTCATTGGGCAATGGTCGTAAATTTAAACAAACGGCTATTTTCTTTGGCTTAGCTTTAGTACTTATCCTCAGTAGAATCCCTTGGTCAGCTTGGTTCGGATTATAAATTGTAGGCTGTTATTCAATAAAGAAGACATTTTAAAGGCTTCTATTTCACATTATAAATTAGTTATCAACATTTTACGCATAACTTGTTGATAACTAATACCATTTTCTTATGTTCAGACCATACCTTGGCAATATCGGGCATTTGTCCGTTATCATATCATTTGTTGCTGCTATTATCTCTACTTATGCTTATTGGCAAGCCTCTCGTAGCAAAGTTGTAGAAACTCAGCAAAATCAGTGGTTGAGTTTTGCTCGTAAATTTTTTTATCTACACGCTTTTGCTATTTTGTTGGTGTGTATTTCGCTTCTGAGCATTATCTTCAATCATTATTTTGAGTATCATTATGCGTGGGATAATTCTTCGTGGAGTTTGCCTTTGGGCTATGCCATTTCTTGTTTTTGGCAAGATCAAGAAGGAAGTTTTTTACTTTGGATGTTTTGGAATGTGGTTTTAGGAGTCATTCTAATCAATACGACTTTACGCAAACGCAAGATTTTGGAAGCTCCTACGATGACCATTTTTGCTTTAGTGCAGGTATTTCTTTCTTCTATGATTTTGGGCGTAGTGCTTTGGGGCGATTTTAAGATTGGAAGTACTCCTTTTCTGACTTTAAGAGAATCGATGCCCAATATTCCGATTTGGAAAACAAATCCTAATTTTATTCCTACCGATGGCAATGGCTTGAATCCTTTATTGCAAAATTATTGGATGGTTATTCATCCACCTACGTTGTTTTTGGGCTTTGCGACTACTTTAGTTCCGTTTGCTTTTTGCATGGCTGCTCTCTGGAAAAAACAATATACCGAAGCTAAAACCCGCTTTGCCTTGGACTTTGGCGGCTACCGTAATACTTGGCACAGGAATTATGATGGGTGGAATTTGGGCTTATGAAACCCTCAATTTTGGTGGTTATTGGAACTGGGACCCCGTTGAAAATGCAGTTTATGTACCTTGGTTAGTCTTGGTTGGAAGTTTTCACACCATGTTGTTGGCTCGCAAAAATACTACGGCTCTGAAATATACAATTATCTTAGTTATTGCTCAATTTATTTTGATTTTGTACTCTACTTTTCTGACTCGAAGCGGTATTTTGGGCAATGCTTCTGTACACTCTTTTACTGATTTGGGGCTTTCTGGGCAATTGCTCATTTATTTATTGACTTTTATTATATTTTCGGTTATACTTTCGGTTATTCGTTGGAAAGAATTGCCCAAAGACGAAGAAGAAGTTTCTACCTATTCACGTGAATTTTGGGTATTTTTAGGCGTTTTGATGCTTTGTTTGGCGGCATTCCAAGTTACAGTTACAACTTCGATTCCTGTCTATAACAAAATTGCTGAAGTATTTGGCGTGAAATTAAACATGGCTTTGCCAACCAATCAGATTGCTCATTTTACGCAATTTCAGTTTTGGTTTTTCTTGCTAATTACAGCTTTATCGGGTATTGCACAGTTTTTTTGGTGGAAACGCATTCAGAAAAAAGACTTCTCAAAATTACTTAATCCACTTATTATTAGTCTTTTACTTTCAGCCATTGTTATTACACTTGCCAAAGTAAACGATTGGAAATACATTGTACTATTAACTGCCTCTTTGTTTAGTATTGCCGCCAATGGAAGTATTTTATTAGATATTTTGAAAGGGAAATTTAAAGTAGCAGGTGGAGCAATTACACATATTGGCATTGCTTTGATGTTGATTGGCATTATGTTTTCGTCGGGATATTCTAAAGTTGTTTCAATGAATTTTTCGGGAGCGAAAATATTTAAAAATGAAACCGACAATAAAGAAAATGCCTTGCTTTGGCTCAATCGACCAACGGAATTGAGTGAGTTTTCATTTACATATAAAGGTCAGTTTGTTGATGTTCGGAATGTGCCGGGCTATATTGAGAAAAAATATATTTTGCCCGTAGCAGGCAGCAATTATAAAGGAATTGCCAGAGCCGATGTGGTAGATGGTGATAAAACTTTCTACAAACGTGGCGATACGCTCGAATATGAAGCCGAAAACACCTATTATCAGATAGAATATACCGATAAAACAGGGCAACATTTCAATCTTTATCCTCGTGTACAAAACAATGGACAAATGGGAACAGTGCTTTCGCCTGCTATCAAAAAATTCTGGGATAAAGATATTTATGCCTTTGTTTCTGGTCCACCATCTGTCGAAGACGAAAGAGAATGGCAAGTACCCGAAGAATTTACGGTAGCCGTTGGCGATACATTTTTTATCAACGATTATGTAGCTATACTTCAACAAGTAGAAGGGCAAAGAGAATTAGATGGCATTCAGTTGGGCAGACATGATGCCATGACTCAAGCTACTGTAAATATTTTGGATAGAGACTTACAACCGGTGAAAATGCGACCTGTATTTGCTATCAGAAATAATGAAGTATGGAGCAAAACCGAAGTAAACAACGAATTGGGAATTAGGCTTCAATTGGCAAAAATAGACCCTATTGCTGGTAAATTTACTTTTTCTGTCAGTCGTGGACAACGAGAATTTTTGGTACTAAAAGCTACCGAAAAACCTCATATAAACTTGCTTTGGATAGGTTTTCTGCTGGTAGTTGTGGGGCTTTTGTTGGCTACCGTTAGGCGATTTCGGGTATTAGGCAGCGAAGGCTAAAACAAATTCATTTGAACAGTATTGGGTAAGCTACCTTCGTGTCGCAAAAGCCATTCTTTACGCCAAATATCGCCGCCGTAACCAACCAAACTTTTGTCTGACCCTATCACTCGATGACAAGGAATAATAATAGAAATTGGGTTATTTCCATTCGCAGTTCCAACGGCTCGAATAGCTTTTTCATTGCCAATCATGCGAGATAATGCCAAATAAGAAAGCGTTTTTCCATAAGGAATACTTTGAAGATTTTGCCAAACATTTTGCTGAAAATCAGTGCCTTTTGCCAATAATGGAAGAGAAAAATTTTGTAGTTTTCCTGCAAAATAGGTATCTAATTGGTCAATACAAACCTCAATAATAGGTGATTGCTCTTCGGTTTCTGCCAATTGCAAACTGGGCTTTTTCTGAGCTTCTCGAAATAAAACATGGGTAATATGGGTTTCAGTAGCCAAAATTTCTAAAACTCCGAGTGGTGAAACATAATGTTTGATAAATTGCATAAACAATTCGGGTAAATTTTTTTTTTCAAAGATACAAAAAAACTTTTCTGATTATCGGGCTGTTATAAAAGAGGCAGGTTAAACGCACCATAAAAATAAGATTTTCTGTTTTAACCGAGCGTCGGTCGCCGTCCTTGCTAGGGCGTGGCTTAGAAATTAATAGCTTTCGGCTTTGACATGCAAACGTCAAGGCTGAAGCCAAAAATGTTCAATTTATTTGAACCACGCCCTAAAATCAGACCGCGGAAGCGGGACGCGGTTGAAAGAATAAAAACAGCACTTTTTAGGTGCGTTTAACCTATAAAAGAGGAAATAAAACAAAAAAATCTATAATATCATTTTTCAGCTAACGACACAATCGTAGCACAAATTTTATGGTTGTACCTTATAAAGAAAAAGATAGTAGCAAACGAGAACAAATTGCCGAAATGTTCGATAATGTTTCGCCCAAATATGATTTTCTTAATCATTTACTGAGTGGTGGAATTGATTTTTGGTGGAGAAAAAAAGCTATTTCGATGCTTAAAACCGAAAAGCCACAACTGATTTTAGACATTGCTACTGGTACTGGCGATTTGGCAATAGAAGCCGTAAAACAGCTCAAACCAAAAAAAGTAATTGGCGTTGATATTTCGGAAGGAATGCTTTCTTTTGGCAGAGAAAAAATGACAAAACTAGGCTTGTCCGATACGATTGAACTTCAAATGGGGGATTCGGAGAAATTGCTCTTCGACAACAATACTTTCGATGCCGTTATCGTTTCTTTTGGAGTACGTAACTTTGAAAACTTAGAAAAAGGATTGACCGATATGTGTCGCGTTACCAAAGTAGGTGGAACTTGCGTGGTAATGGAATTTTCTAAGCCAAAAATGCCCATCATCAAAGATTTATATTGGTTTTACAATGCCACCATCGTACCGCTGGTTGGCAAATTGATTTCAACGATTCTTCAGCATATAGTTGCCCGAATCAGTCCAAGAAAGCTTTCCCCGAAGGCAATGATTTCTTGAAAGTTTTTTGAAAAGAAGCAGGTTTTCAAAAATACCAAATGTATTCGCTTACCTTCGGCATTTGTTCTATTTATATAGGCAAAAAGCTATAATTTATAGCAGATTTGTTAAAACCGTTTATGAGAAAAATCCTTTTCGTAGTTTTCATTTTAGTTATTCCTACTTTATTTCAAAGTGTGGTGGCACAAGAAACTCGTCGCCATTTCCAGGCAGATTATGAAGCAAAATCTGTCAAATTTGGGTATTTAATAGGTCTTGTTCGATCCAATTTCAATATACGATTCAATAATTATTATGTCTATAAAGGCAATTATTACAGCATTACTTCGCCCCGTAGTTTTGGCTTGAAAATGGGCGGATTGGTAAATTTTCGCTTAAATGATGATTTCGATTGTAGAATTGCTCCTACGGTGGCCATTTATAATCGAAAATTGCAGTATCTATTTTTCGACCCTACGTTGGTCGAAAAAAGTGTAGAAAAACAACGCACTTCCTCGTGGTTTGAGAGGTACCTATTATGCTAAAATATAAATCGGAAAGACGAGGAAATGCCCGAATGTATGTTTTTGGTGGAGTAAGATATGGCGTAGAAGCCAACAAATTCGACCGAAATAAAGTACAACGGTTTTCTACCAAAGGTCATGATTTTAGTGTAGAATATGGTACAGGCATTGAGCTTTTTAGAGAATATTTTAAACTTTCGCCCGAAATTCATTTTTCTCATGGCATAAAAAATTTAGTAGATGCTTCCGCCAATGCGGGTACAGAACTCGGCGGTGTAGAACGCATGACGAGCCATACCATTACTCTCTATTTTTTGTTTGAGTAAAAGATGAAATTTTTAGCTATTTTTCTCATTCGTCTTTATCAGGCAGGCATTTCGCCTTGGTTTTCGCCTTCGTGTCGTTATACGCCTACTTGCTCGCAATATTCGGTTGAGGCTTTTCAAAAATATGGTTTTTGGAAAGGCTTTCAATTAAGTGCCAAACGCATCGGTCGTTGCCACCCGTGGAGTACTACTCATGGACACGACCCTGTGCCTTAAAATTGTGTTAAACCTGCCAATTTAATAGTTTTTCTATTGCAGTATCTACTTTTTCAAAGTTAAAACCATCAATCGTTTCTTGCATCATTCTGGTTATTTGGTCATTGCATAAATTGCCTATACTGCCTTCTAAAGAATGATTCAATTTTCGTGATGCTTCATAACCGCCACCAAAAATTTCTTCTTTTACCAGTAAATACGCATCTCTAAAAGGCAAACCCTCCATAACTAATTGATTGACACGTTCGACCGAAAAAATCGGGTCATATTTTTTATCGTTCAAAATATTTGTTTGTACAACTATATTCGACAGCATAAAATGAGCAATTTCCAAACATTCAAGTAGCTCATCAAAAGCAGGCATCAGAATTTCTTTTAAAATCTGCATATCTCGGTGGTATCCGCTTGGCAAATTGCTTGTTACAAATGCCAATTCTACAGGCAGACCTTTCAATCGATTGGTTTTTGCTCTCAGCAATTCGGCTACATCAGGGTTTTTCTTGTGTGGCATGATACTACTGCCAGTGGTAAGTTCATCAGGTAAAGTCAGAAAGCCAAAATTTTGTGAATTATACAAACAAATATCCATTGCCATTCGTGAAAGCGTGGTAGCCAATGAGGTAATAGCCGATAAAACAGTATATTCTGTCTTTCCACGAGTCATTTGGGCATATACTACATTATAATTCAACTCATCGAAGCCTAAAAGTTGGGTAGTCATCGTTCGATTGAGAGGAAATGAACTGCCATAACCAGCTCCCGAACCCAAAGGATTTTTGTTGATTACTTTGTAAGCGGCATTCATCACAATCGTATCATCGACCAAACTTTCGGCATAAGCACCAAACCAAAGTCCAAACGACGAAGGCATAGCTATTTGTAAATGCGTATAACCAGGCAATAAATCGTCTTTATGTTTATTGCTCAATA
>JAHDVF020001075.1:0-83035 GCA_022606425.2 Lepidostoma basale
TTCTTCCTTTTCAAAAATCATTACCTTGGACTTATTAACATTCATCATCAGATCATTTCGCATGCATACCTCATACATACAATTCACCAGGACTTGTAGTTCATGCTCGTTGTCTGCAAGAAGGACAGCGTCATCCGCATACAAGAGACAGCTTACTGACACTCCGCTCATTTAGGCACCTACATCCAACCCTTTCAGCTCTTTCATACATTTGTCCATATACAGATTAAATAACCACGGGGACATTACCCAACCCTGTTTGACACCTTTATTGATATCAAACCAGGCTGTAAGATCTCCATTTACTCTGACACTAGCAGTGCTTTCTGTGTATAGCGACTTAATTGCCGTGATCAGTTTTGTACTTATTACATACTAGCTGACCCGGCAACGCTTCGCTATTGCTAGATTACACCTAAGTACACCCAATATATATTAAAGAAATACAAAAGTTCAATATCAATTATTTTATTGGATAAAATGACATGTGTATAGGTGCAAGAGTGTGTGTATCCTAATTCAGTTCATATCTTTAAAACATTTTTTTAATCCAAACAAACTTGCTGTGAACTTGAATAATACTAATGTGAATTGAACAATTGAAGGCTGGACATTATTACCAAGGTGGCAAGTTTACAAAAAGTCTGAAATGAGTTTTTGATGCCAATTGGTCTTAAACGTAGCTGTGAAAAAGCGCGTTATGATTAAATAATATAGTGTAGTTCAAACGTTACCCTAAAGATGTCACCCAAAAAAAAGTTAATATTTATCTTTTTCAGCTTTATGTTTAAACCATTAAACGTCCAGTCTTAAATTTTTTCCTTAATATTTTAAGTGAAATTAAAAAACAAATAAATATACTATATCACATTTGCATAAAACATTCATACATATACAATTCATATCCGTTCACTCCTGGGCGTAGGCCTCCTCCATCTGCTTCAATGTCTTCAATGTCGTCCCTCCATCGAAGTTGAGGACGTCCTGGGTTTCGGGTTGCAGTTCATCTATCATCAGGGCTGCGAGCGGCATGCCATTTTAGCGCTGCCACTCTTCCGATGATGTCCGACACTCCTGTTCTGGCTCTAATTATTGGTGTTTCTTACCCCGTCCATTATACTGATTCCCAACTTTCATAGCTCTTTGGACAATTCTTAATTTAATAGCGCTTTTCTGAGACAACGTTATGGTTTGAAACCAATAAGATAACACCGGCAGGACACAGCAATCCAACACCTTCAGTTTAAGGTTGATGGGGTTCGTGGGCTTTTCAAAATATGCTGTGTTCGATTTCTGCGATTTGATTTTCTCCACTCAGTACTATTGTGTAATCCAAATATATATATATATATGAATCGACTATTTTGATTACGGTGTTGTCTATTGTGATTTGTACAGGAGTAGGTACAATGATTTTTGTTTTCCCAAAATGCACGCATAGTCCTATTTCCTTTGATTTTTTATTTAGTTTTTCCAAAATCGTGGATATTTGCTCAGCCATATACACATGGACCATGAATCATATTTTTTGATACAATTTCAGCCAATTGAGGATAAACACTTGAATCAGGAATTTCAGCTGAATACATCTAACGTGTTTCCCCAAATAGGCGATGATGTTAAAATGATATCCATCTTCGCCCTGCCACCGTCATCTGCTGTAAATAAAATTTTATTTTTTACACGTTTGTAAGACATACGTTATATTGAGTGTTATAAAATAAGCATATTATATTTTACCTTATTGTCATTGACAGTCTCATCGACACACCAACATATGAATCAATAAAATAATTTTAATGGAGAAATGAAAGGCATATGTTGCGCCACCGGAAAAATTAAACTGCTTCAACTTGGAAAACCACCTCCATTAAAAACTTTGCTTGCCGAATAAACCGCCGAATCAAAGCACTTCCTTTAACATAGTGAAATATAAATAATGCTTTCAAATAACGTTGTTTGGTGCAGAAATTGAAACAACTCGATTCATGCCAACTTTCAAAGTAAAAGGGCAAATGTATCGTAGTTGGCTCCCTGCTTCCGTTCCTAGATGTTTAACAAAAATTTCTACAAATGTATTTCATCGGTTAATGCAATGATAAATTGAATCCACGCTGCAGAATTTCTACCAGTATTAAAAGGTCCTTAACAAAATAATAACAAAAAAACAATTTAATGTGTTTGTTCAAAACAGCAATTGACATGAGGGCATCTGATACACACAGGACTGTTAATCATCAGACAAAACACCTGCTAGGCAATATGTTTCGACGTTAAAACAATAAATCCAATCAGTGGCGAAGAACCAAAAAAAATAATACAGCGCAAGTAACTATTATTCGTACCGATAAATGATTTGAGATTATGAAGACCATCTATAGTTTGCAATAATACTGACCGCCTGCTTTCCTTCATCTCGATCAGAGTTATGGGAGAAATATAAATTGCACATGGCCGAAGATATTCTTGGTCGAATATGTATGGGAAATTCAAATATGAACATGGATTTCACAGCAGAAATCTAAAACGAAGCATTTATAATGATTGAAGATTTGTGCTTGGGAATCACTCACAAATCTCTCGATGAATTGGGAATGCCACCACCGAACTGATCTGGTGGTATTTCATGATAGATAAGCCAAGAGGAACAGATAAAACGTTCCTAATTTGATTGATTGAGAGCAATTAGATCCTAAAATCATATAGCCTTAGCCCTTGCGTTATCCGGAATAGACGCGACATTGTTACCAAGTGGAAGAACTGTTCATTTCGCTTTGAAATTGCCATTGAAAACGCAATTGATTGAAACTCCTGCATGCAACATTTTAAAAGCATCTGGAATTGGGAAAGTATTGCAGAAATCCAAACATATCGACGGCAGAGAATGAAATAATGCTTGCCTGAAATAGCCTTATTTGTGAAGACACGTAAAAACATTGAAAATAACTACAAATATGCGTGTTCAGCTGCCAAATAATCAATCAGTTGAAATTTTCTTACATCAATTACCGGAAATTGGAAACCGAAAGGTGCCAGTTGATCTAACTTCAGGACAAATTTCATTGCCTCGTAACATCTGCAATTTAGCGACATCAAACGAAGCGGTACGACTTCCAATGAGTTTCCGCTTGTATGGCATTTTGTCAACCTAAAACCAAAATTTAACAAATGTATGTAATATTATTTTAACATAATTCAGTGATATAAATTTAGAAATAAAATTTGATTTTTAATTTTATTGGCTACATGGTATAATACAACTTGTATTTTAACCCTCCAGTATAATACAACTTGTATTTTAAAAACTAATTAAAATCATGACGCAACAATGGCCGGGTCGTTTTTTCATGTAGTCAAACATAACCTAAAATAATACGTAAGTAAAACGATATTTAATTTCTTCTATATAATTTATAACTACAGCTTTGAAATATGTAATGCGGAAATATAATCTGCATTCATTTCAACGGCAAAATAGAATAACCTGAAGATATATATATGAATTAGAAATATAAATATTAACTTACAAAATATTGCGACGCAATCGATAGTTTCGATTCGAAACATATCAGATGACAGCTCAGAGACCACGTGATCAATCGAACGGCTAGAAGTAATTAATAACGAAAACAAAGTTTCGTTTATAATTTGAACTGCGATCAATTTGAACGATGCCGTAAATACACCCAATATATATTAAAGGAATCCAATTAAAGTCGTTCATAACCTCAAAATGACACTCACGTAAAAATTAACAAATAATTTGAACTGCGATCAATTTGAACGATGCCGTAAATACACCCAATATATATTAAAGAAATATAATTAAAGTCGTTCATAACCTCAAAATGACACTCACGTAAAAATTATACTCGCTATAATTTAGAAGCACCTGTCTGCATTAATGTACATAACCAATTATTTTAGTACGTAATAAGTAAAACGTATTAAGTATTATACATCCCAAAGTAAAACGCAATATATTGGACTGTCAGAAAGAAAAACACATTGTTGCCACTACACAAAATTACATGGAGACTGAATTCTCTCCAGACCATGTCAAACGAATATTGACTCAAAAGATTGATACTCAGGTGATACGAACATTAAGGTCTATATTCGTTTGCACTACGAAAATTTTCAATTAATTGATTAATTTATAAAGTTAATTAGAGCTCGATTAATAACAAAAATATGCCTATGACGACCGCTGAATTCCAATTAGTCCATTCTCCAAATTTCAAAAGGATCAGCTCAGGAATAACCTCAGAAATAGTCGACACACACCCGGAAGATCGCCTTTTATTTATATAGATATGCACAATTTAGATACCGTTTTCTTTGTTTCAATGTTAAGCCTTTTGTAGAATACATTTGATACGAATAGAGTTATAATTAACTTTAAAATTAATCAATTAATTAATAATTTTCGTTATATTCTAGTCTTATTCTAAATATGCCCTCGCAAACCACTGACTAACCCTTCCGGGAAAACGTATATACTTACATAAAATATCTGCATAAAAATTATTGAGTTTAACCCTGTTTTTTCATGCATATGTATTGTATGTATGTAAGTGCGATTATTACGTATTTACCATAGTTTTGAATATGTTCTTGGAACTTATCAATTCTAACTAAACAATTAGCAATCTATATAACCTCACGTTTGTCTCCTGTTGATATAACAATCACAGTCCATCCAGGTCATGGTCGCCTTTAATGTAAGACAAATACAAATATCATATAATATAGACTTATATTTTTCACTTTGTGCAACGTCACGACCTTAAAGGTATTTTATAAGTACTGCAATTAACGAGTGTGAATATTATTCAAATCGAAATCATGAAATGGCTTTGATTGGTTAGTCTGCCTATTCAATTCAACAAATCAATGTTAAGATAAGTGCTGTCCAACTTCTTTAAGGCGTTTCAGGGGCCAAAGAGGATAAGTAAATGAAATGTCAATTAACCTTTAAACGCCCGTGCGCCTCGTGCAATAAAGGTGGCCCACTGCCCAAGCAAATATTTGCGCGACTTGCGACCTGCGCGTAGCTGTTATAAAATAGTTATAGCTCTAAAACTAGTCATCCTATTTAGGTAAAATAAAAAGCATTATGAAAATAAAAGATTATTTTATAATTACTTGTATCTCAATAGAGACGAAGATGTAAATTATTTGGAAACAGAATATGGTGATCGAGGCGTTTACAGGACTTATGACCTGTCATTGATTGGGTTAAGCGATCGCTTTATGTAATACAACATTTTCCATTCCGCCCTTTTTACGAACACCACGTCCGACAATTATTTTTGAAAGTTGTGTATATGTTACCATGTTGAGAAACATTTAAAAAAATTTAGCTCAATCTACAATTGCGCCATCTATTGAGATTAGATGTAAATATGTGAAATTTTTCTCAAGATGGTAACTTTAAAAAATAATTGTCAGGCGTGGTGTTCGTAAGAAGGGCGAAATGGTTAATGTTGTATTACATAAAGCGATCGCTTAACCCAATCAATGACAGATCATGTAAACGTCTCGACTACCATATTCTGTTTCCAAATAATTTACATCTTAGTCTCTATTGATATACAATTAATTCTTAATGATTAACCCGTAATGGGTACAATCCAGTATTTGTCTACAAATATTTGTATACATTAAAAAAATGTGTATTTTATAATATTTTAAATATCTATATAATATCACTGAGGAAGGACTGGGTAGTCCGAAAAATGTCTGATATGTAATTTTTTTTTTTAAGTTAGTGTTGTATACAAAGTATTATATTTAAAAAAGAAAAAGATAGGTATAAAGAAACATTATCTGCCAAAGAGGAATGGGAAAGGGTAAGCGTAGGAATAACTACTAGGTGATTATGGGATAATGGAAACATATTTAAAATAGGACTGTAGGATAAACTTATATGATTATTTAAGATTGGGGAATTAGAATTTAAGGACTTTTCAAAATCTAGACTGAATTTGACACTAAATAGAAAAAGGCCATATATTTAATAAGGAAGCAGGAGCCTAGTGATTTTCATAGCCTAGTGAGAGGCATTTCTTCTGGGAATGCTCGGAACCAATTCTTTACAGCTTCGAAGAGATGGACATCTAATAACCCATTTCTTCAGATTAATTAGGGGATACTTCGAGAACTCGGCCGTACTGGAGGATGTTGGTCTTTTGTCCCCGATAGATATCTCCGACAGCGACAGCACAGATTGTTTTACCTACCGGCTGCCAGAACCAATCTGCCTCTGGTGACACCGGTGGGAAGAGCAATTAGTCTGCTGAACGCGGTCTCCTCGGAGATCGACGTCTTTCATGTTAATGAAAGTACGTTCAGGGGGCAAATACTATTGACTTTAGAAAGTATCTTGTCTTCCTAATGTCGAACCATCTCTAATGCGTTCCTGGTACTTTGTTGTAATATTTTTATATTTTACCTGTACTTAATAGATGCCTTAAACATTTTCCTGTTTGTAATGTCTATTAATTTAATAAACTGATTTGATTTGATTTGATTTGATTTGATTTGATTAGTTTCTCCACAATTATAAAACAGATTAAATAACTTAGAAGCCTTACAAATTAATCTAATCATTCCAGGAGACATGATTTCTGAGCAACAGATCGTCAGATTTATTAAAAGAAAAACTAACTAACTAACCATCACGCCGTCTCTCCGAAGGGGTAGGCAGAAATAATGGACTGCCACACTTTTCTTTCCTGACACTTTTCTCTCGCTTCCTCAACATTCATGTGTCATGCATGCGCGTCTATTTCTCTGACTCCTCACATGGCCGACCTTCAATTTTTGATTTATTTGATCGTGCCACGTTTTCCTCGATCTTACTCTATTTCTGGTTCCATTTACGTCGTTAACACATAATTTTTTTATCATTTTTTCTTCATTCATAAACAACAAAACAAACCATCACGCCGTTTCCCCGCAGGGGTAGGCAGAGAGAATGGACCGCCACACTACTCTATCCTGGCAAACCTCTCTAGCTTCCTCCACATTCATACAACGAGTCATTCGACTTCTAACATGACCAACCTTTAAAATTTGATTAATTTGGTCATGCCATGTTTTCCTCGGTCTGCCTCGACTTCGTACCCCATTTACATCATTAACGTATACTTTCTCAACCATTCTTTCTCCATCCATGCGTTCCATATGTCCGAACCAACGAAGCGATCCTTTCATAATTTTGTTCATAATACCTTCTTCCGCTCTACATTCCTTTCTTATATCAGCATTTGAGATTCTGTCGTATATCGTTCTACCACACATACGTCTTAGGGACCTCATCTCTACCGCATTTATTCTACTCTCATCCTTCTTCTGCCAGTTCCATGCTTCGCTTCCATACATTCCATACATATTCTTCATTCATTATTTTCATTTTCATTTTCATTCATTCAGAATAAGAAAAGTTCTTATTTTAATGTATGATGAATAATTCTGAACACAATTTTGTATTTTCTTTCACAGAACATGTCATGTAAAATATTAATTCTGACAAAGTTTTGCTCCTCAATGTTTGATGACAAATTAGCTTTATAATGTACATCTCGCGGGTCGCCAGTTGGACAGCGCTGGTTAAGATCATTAGTTTTTTTTTATCAAATCATCATTAATTTTATTACGTAGCAAAATCAATAAATATCTTTATAAAGTTGTAATTAACAATATAAAAAAAACTGCGCGTCGAAAAGGTGATGATATATTATTAATGTCATTAGTTTATTCAAAAGTCTTTTGAAAACAAAATTATTTATTGATTATTTATGAGTTAATGGCGTTATATAATTTTGCATAACGTAAAAAATACAAATATAATAAAACGATGTTATTCATACAATATAAAAATATACGTGATAAATGCAATGAAAACAAGTAAAAAAATTCTGAGAAAAAATACTCTTCGTCGCTTTCAAATAAATAGAGCTATTTGGCGTTATATGAATTAGCATAAAGTAAAAAATAGTGCACATAGCCCGTGAGTACGAGTATAAGGAACACAACAAGTGGTAAGAGCTCTGGTAAGAGCTCTGGCAGAGTGGTAAGAGCTCTGACTTCCATACCGAAAGTCCCGGATTCGATTCCTGGCGATGGCAGTGTGATTGTCACACTGTCTTTGATCTGGTGTAGAATTCACGTGACAATAAAATGGCGATAGTTTGTCTACCTCTCACGTGTCATGAGAATCATCAATATAATAGCTAAAAATATTGTGTATACAGTAATCGGGTTAAGCGACCTGTTGTGAACAAGAAAAAAAACCAAAAAAAATGTATTTAAAATATGTTTTCTGTGCCACCTGATGTGGCTATATAGTCGCTGGTATGACATGGATGCGTGTTGCCCAGGATCGGCAGACATGGAAGCAGATGAGGGATGCCCACGTCCAGGAGTGGACGGATATCAGTCTGTCAATGCCAGCCAGCCTGGTGAAACCGGTCGCTGTAGAAATGAAAAAAAAAATGGAAATAGTCGTTTAAAAAACAATGTTTTATTTGTCTTTTTCTTTTTTTGTATATACAACACTATCAAAATTACATATCAGACATGTTTCAGTGATACCTATTATTAAGATACATATTTAAAATATTATAAAATTGATCATATTCGTAAACAATTTATTAATATTTTAAATATGTTTCTTTATAATATGTATCACTGAAGAAGGACCGGTTGTCCGAAACATGTCTGATATGTAATTTTAATAGTGTTGTGTATACAAAGTAAACAAAAAATAAAAAGACAAATAAAACATCTACAACACAAAGTATGGCGAACATAGAATAAATGTTTTATTTATTTATTGTTTCCTGAACAATGATGTAAAATTCCACATTAAATATTTAATGCGAATGCAAATGTTGAATTTGATAATGCCTTAGACAGGCGAAACATGTCATTCACAAAAAATATAAGAAAAAAACTTCTAGAAAACAGACAAAAGAGGTTTAGATTCGTTTTGAAATCAAATAAAATCAATTAAAAATTTTAACAACTGTCAAAACTGACCACATTTCTGAATAAAAATTATAATATATTTTTAATATTTATATTTATACAATATCACTGAAGAAGGGCTCGTGTGTCCGAAATATGTTTGGTATTTAATTTCATTTTTTTAAATAAATTGAGTGTTGTATACTAAGTATATAAAAAAGAAACATCAAATCAAATCAGTTTATTAACTCAACAGACGTTTCAAATAGCACAGATAAAATATAAAATTATACATATATAGGGTGTTTTTTTAGAGGTTTAATTTTTAAACTGGCAACATTATTTCTACAGACCGTCAATTTGAAAGTTGACAGTTGATTTATAGTCAGTACGTTTGACGTCAGAAGAGCGCTTGCAAATTGTGCGAATTTATTTTGAAAATCATGGTTCGGTTCGTCAAACTACGTCCATTTTACGGTCGACATAATCGTCCATCCGAAGACCATAGATCGTTTACGCACCACGTATCCGTACACTCTAGTGGATAAAACGCATCCACAAAGACGACAATTGTCGAAAATTGGATTTCACGATTGCGCTTCATTCTAGCTAGCCGTGGCGCTCATATGACCAAAATCATATTTAAACAATAATGGCATAAAATTATCTATTAAATAAAGCCAATATCATACAGGCATTAACGTTATTTTAATGTGCTTTTTTTTTCATTTTGAATATATATTGTTTACCTCTAAAAAAACACCAGGAACACATGAGAGATGGTTCGACATTAGGAAGACAAGATACTCTTTAAAGTCAAGAGTATTTGTCTTCTGAACGTACTTTCACTTATATGAAAGACGTCGATCTCCGAGGAGACCGCGTTCAGCAGACTAATTGCTCTCCCCACCGGTGTCAACAGAGACGATTTTATTTAATCTTTATTTAATATGAACTTACATGAAGTAATTTCAGCAAAATCATTAGATTTTCTTGTGAGTACAAGATTGGTGTCAGAAAAGTTTGCGTGTTTGCTCGGCCGAGAGCTAGAAGCGGAAAATGCGTTTTTCCTCTATATCGCAAGATGATTAGGTACTGCGTTGATATTTGCGGTCAACCACCTAACGATTTGCGCAATGAGTAGCCATTCGCGAGTATTTACCTGTCATTTCCACAAGTAATTTTCTTCATTCAAGGACCTAACTAATCCTCTCTACTTATGAAATTGTGCTACTTGGCAAAATCGTATTTGATATGTGTTATGTATTAAGTCACATATTGTATGAACTTTAAAAATTACATCCATTATCTGTTTAATTAAACGTAACAAACGACTTGTGTCAGTATGTCGTATAGTCGATGTCGGTATCAACTAGTCTGCAGATACCATACAGCCTAGTGAAAACGGTTGTCGAAATAAGAACAGAAACATTTTTCACCTGTCTAAGGCATTATCAAATGTTGATTCATTCCTTAGACAGGCGAAACAGGTCATTAATAGAAAATAAAATAAAACTTAAAAAAATAGAGGTTTTTATTCGTATTAACTATACGTATCCTATACGTTCCCCATAGTTATAGCAGAGCAAGGGGGCATATATTATTTTATACTCCAAATTGCCGCACAGAGGTCCTTCGAAGTTCTACTGTATTGAAAGCGATTCGTCTTTTAAATGAGGTTGCAAAAAAGGTAAACCTCTTTGGATGCAATTATGGCGAATTCGTGAATACCCTTACGACAAGGGCAGCAAGGAAATAACTGGCATATTCCTATTCATAAGGTTCTATGTATATTTCCTTTGATATTCTTTTTTTCACCCTTTACATCGATTTGGCTCGCGCTCTATGATGTAAGGAGTTTTTTCAACAAAATAATAATAATAGTAATAATAAATTATTTAATATGGAGTTTTACATTATTGTTCAAGAAACAATACATATATAATTTAAGGTTTTGGTGTGGGAAATCTGTGTGTGATAGAGTATCGTGTGAAAATATAATAAGTTTTGAAATAAATAATGAAAGTAACATTAAGATGCTTGGACATATAGAAAGAATGAATGAAGAAATAATGGTAAATAAGTTTATGTTAACGAGGTAAATGGAACTAGAAATAAAGGAAAGGCGAGGAAAACGTGAGGAGTCGGAGAAATCGACGTGCGTGCATGACACGATGTATAAATGTTGAAGAAACGAGAGAACTATTTCAGAAAAGAATAGTATGGCAGTTCATTATTTCTGTTTAATGTATGTGCATGTTACGATGTATGAATGTAGAGGAATCTAGAGAGATATGTTAATATGGCGATTCATCCTCTCTGCCTTCCCCAGAAGATAAACGACGGTATGGTTAGTTAGTTATAAATATAGAAACGAATTTCCAATGAAGATGCTCGCAACTCCACAACAAATCTTTTTTCATTAAATACGTTTTAATTTCCGAGTGTCATGCGATTATCTTATCATATTTACATTTTTAAATGCAGTCATGCACTCAATTTATAATATTTTTGATGAACACGTACATATTGAAAGCAAACAGTGTCCCTGTGTGGATAGGCAGTTAAGGTCAATTATAAAAGCAGTTTTATTATTTGTCTTAAGTTTTTTTAAATCAATATACAGATACACTGTTTGACGATGAGGTTTAGTTTGAGAATACCCTCGCAAAGCGTGTTTCACTTTGCGAGGGCACTCCTATTTATATAATTTTATATAAAAATTAAATCTAATTAAAACCATTAAGCAATCGTGTTAACAAGGAGTTTTACAAAACTAATACCCCAACCATCAAAAGGTTATACAATAATATAATATATTTTGTAACACCTGATGATGTCAATATAGGTTGACGAAACAGCTGTCGCGTAAAATAAAAATACAATTGTGATACATAAAACAAAGTTTTTTTATGAAATTTAATTGTATCTCAATAGAGACGAAGATGCAAACTGGAAACTGAATATGGTTGATCAAGGTGTTTACAGGACTTATGACCTGTCATTGGTTGGGTTAAGCGCACGCTTTATGTAATTACAACATTCCCCATTCCACCTATTTCTTTATGACCTGGTAAGACAAATTTTTGGAGGTTTGATATATGTTACAAATCTATGCTTATCTTCACATGTCAGTTTCAATACGCCATCTATGTAGATTTGATTACATATGTTAATCTTTTTAAGATTAATCTACACAATCCACCAATGACAGGTCATAAGTCCTGTAAAAACCTTGATCAACCATATTCAGTTTCCAGTTTGCATCTTCGTCTCTATTGAGATACAATTAAATTTCATGAATTAATCACCCACCATGGGTGAAATCCAGTATTCGGATACAAGTATAAGTATACATTCACAAAAAAAAGTTTTTTTAATTTAACAGTTTATAATGTTAAAGTATCATAGTGTTTCGGCCAAAACAATGATCGTATAATCAATAGGTTAGTTATAATAGTTAGTTAGGTAAGTTAGGTTAGGTTAGGTTAGCTCACTACTATACGCACTGGAGATTCATGAGATTATTATTTTTATTTTATCTACATAACTAACTCTAGCTCACCTAAATGTAATACAGGTCTATAAATCATTGTAGCTCACGCAATCCGTCTAGTGTCTAGTTCTACAAAAAGCGTAAAGAGCACATGTTCAGATTATGCAAAATGTATGCAATGCGTTCGTATGGCATTCTTATCGATTGCGCAGTGCCAAAACCAGTCAAATTTCCACTTATCTCTTAACCCTTTGCACTCTTTTATACTATATATTTATACGTATCACCAACTGCAACTGAGTATGACGTTAGGTGGGGAAGGCAAAATAGAAGATACTGGTATGAACACGTGAGGAGAATGGATCCATCCAGACTCCCCTTCATTGTGTTGCACGGCCAGCTCCAAGGTAGACGACCCCCGGGCAGACCACCAAATAGATGGATCGACAGCTAGGATTTAACCTCGCAGGAGGCCAATTCCTTTTAAAAAAACGGGCCACAAGGCCTACACTCAGAAGAAGAAGAAGAAGAAAACCAACTGCTTAACCTCTCTTGAGGTATGCCGGTGATGATACTGTTGCGTCTACAAATATTGTAATGCTTACAAATAATCTTAATAGATGGCGCTCGTGTAGATTGACCTAAAAATGTGAAGTGTTTTAACATAGTAGCATATATACAGCTTCCAAAAATTTATCAGACGTGGTGGTCGTAAGAAAGGCGGAATGGGGAATGTTGTTAACATAAAGTGATCACTTAACCTAACCAATGACAGGTCATAAGTCCTGTAAACGCCTCGACTACTATATTCTGTTACAAAAAAATAAACAATTTACATCTTCGTCTCTATTGAGATACAATTAATCCTTTAAAATAATGTATTACTCATTTTTCCCGAATACCGAACGCTACTAGCATTTATGAACTATTTATCACAAATGTTAAAAGATTTAAAAAATGTAACTATAATACCGACGGAGTAATTCACATTTATAATATTCCGTGACGTCATCACTCTCATGTTGGTTGCCAACCTTTAAATGAAGGCTACGATATTTGTGTAATTTATTTATAAAATTAAAGTTCGTTAATTATATGTGAAATTAAGATCTTATCTTTAACTTGATATAATCCCAATTTTGTTTAACCACCCTACGTATTTGAACGTACGTGATACGTTCACTGTGACTGTACCATTCTGCGCTATCCCGTATTACGTACGCGCTTGAGAAGAAGTAATGTATCTAAAATGTACAAACTGTGAGGGATACGCGCGTGTGCCAACAACACTCGAGTACAAGTCTTCATAAATATGATAGTTTTACAAGGGGCAGGCGAAGTGTGCGGCCGAGTATTTGCGTTTCGTAATTTAAAAAAATAAAATTAATATATAATTAAATTTCAATAATAAAAAACCTGCTTTTTTGCACTATCTCGGAAAATAACCCAAAGGTAGGGCGGTTTTAATAAATCTGATTATGAACATGATCTATTCTGACAGACATGGTTGACTATTTATGAAAAAGCATTTATTTTTTCCATCTAAATCGCTTAATTTAGATTTTTTGTAGTAGTTCCTAAGTACGTAATTTCGTATTCTTTGATTTGGCATTGAATTCTTATTAATTTGTTGAGTTCAAAAAAACTCACTACCGTACTTTCTACTTAATGTATATTAATGACATAAAGAAGGAGTCTTAATAAAATATCATATTCGAATCGTTAGAGTGCATCTTAAAATGTCGTGTGTAGCTTGAATTCTAATTTCTAAGTTTGAATTCTAACTTCTAAGTTGGTGTAAGAAATACTATGTCTAGTCACAATCGACATTGGCGTGGTAAGGGTTAATATTTCGAGTTAACTAATACGTTATTAATCTCGTGCGATCAAGGTCGTAGTTCTAATTTCATTTAATGTAACAAGATGAAACATTTAAATCAAGATATTTTAAAGATTGCGTGGTTGTGAAAATGCTTCAAGCATTGCGTTTACTTTAAGCCAAATGTTCCCAAACTTTGTTGGCCAGTAGACACTTGTCAAATTTTTATCCCATACACTCCACGCTTTGCCGAATATCTTGCACTTTACCATCCACTGTCTCAATTTAAAATTTTAACAGCGTTTTAAAATTTAACAGTTAATAATGTTGAAGTATCATAGTGTTTCGTCCAAAAAAATAGACTAACTAACTAACCATCACGCCGTTTTCTAGAGGTGTAGGCAGAGAGGATGGACCGCCATACCGTTCCGTCCTGACATACCTCTCTTGCTTCCTCCACATTCATACATCGTTACATGCACGTTCGTCGATTTTTCCTACTTCGAAAGTGGCCGCCTTTCAGTATTTGATTAATTTGGTCATGTCATGCTTTCATTGGTCTTCCACGACTTCTATTTCCACTCACACTGCTTGTATAGAACATTTTAACCATTTTTCTCTCGTCCATATGTCCAAACCATCCGAGGGATCCTTTTTTAATTTCACTTTTGATGCAATCATCTGCCTTACTTTTCTTCCGTATTTCGGTCGTTCGGTATTCTATCATATTATATATCGTTTTCCCGCACATTCTTTTCAGTGATTTCATTTCTACGGCATTTATCCTACTTTCATCCTTTCTTTGCCAGCTTCAAATCTTCATTGATGTCTCTTTTGTTTGCTCGTGGTCTCCATTTGTGGTCTCCATCTTCCTACATGTCATTCCCATATACAATATATGTTATAATATATATATATACTTCTTCTTTCGTGTGTAGTTACACTCCTCCTAGACGGCTGGACCTATTTTGGTGAAATTTTTGTGTGTGTTTGAGAGAGTCCCTGGATGGTTTAGATTTACAATTATACCTGGTTGATGACCTCTAAAACCTTCTGGGAAGTCCATAAATAATTGACCTTCTGAGAATAGTTCAAAGTTATGTTTGTTAATCATGGCGCGAATATCGAATAAACGTTTGCCGAACCACCAGCTAACATCAGGCAAGCCAACGTTCGAGCAGGACAAGGTCTGTTGGGTCTTCTAGTATATATTAAAACTTTTAGAAAACGGAAGTTTTCATCGCTAGGAGTCGGAATATACTATTGTTTATAATTTTGAACCAAGGAGAGAGAGAAGGAGGTTCCCGTGGAAACGTTTTTTTATTGGGGTAACATACAATAAAATAACGAATTAAAATATTACCCACAGCTTACCCGAAGCTGCTATATGCTATCCATACGCCCGTCCCTTGTCTGGGGAATACAACATTCCAACAAAAGCATTAGGGATTCTAGGCCATATTGAATCTAAAATAATTGTAAGAAATATTATATTTGTTGTTTTTTTTAGGTTGAGTGAAAATGGCAAACCATTTGAGGTCCGTGTGAAGATGCCCCACCTTCGCATCACAGCCAAGTACACCAGTAGTGGGGTCCTCTTCATCATCCCTGCTAGTGGAAACGGAAACTTCAATGGAATCCTTGGTAAGTTATCCAGTTCTTTTTATTCTACTTCCTTAGCCTATTCCCGTCCACTCCTGGACAAAGGCGTCTCTTTGCCGTCCACGGTCTCCAAGTCAGCAGTCTTCTTGTTCACTTTTCATCTGAGCTTCTGGCTACGTGACCTGCCGTTGCCATTTTAGAGTCGCCACCCGGTGGATGATGTCAGTGACCTTTGTTTTTTCTCTCACCGTATCGTTTCTGACTCTATCTCTCTTAGGCTTATTCCTAACATGGCTCTTTCCATGGCCCTTTGGGTGACTCGTAGTTTCTCAGCACTTTGTTTGGACAATGTAACAGTTTCAAGATCATAAGTACCAACTGGCAGAACGCAGGCTTCATAGACATTCTGGCGTTATCCAGTTATATTCAATCAAACTTAATCAAACAATCAGGGCGGCGCTGCGCCCTAACATGCTCGTGTATGATGGTGGAAACCCTTTTGTGTTTCCTCTTCTTATTAATAAGTGTTTTAAATTAAGGATCATAATTATAATGACAAATGTTTTTCACTTTCAGACGGAGTGACTGCAGATCTCAAAGGACAGGTGGCATCCACAAACAAGAATGGAGAGCGCTACCTTCACGTGACGTCCCTAGACTTGGAACTTCACGTGAAAAACGTTAAAATGGGAGTCAAGAAGATATTTAATAACAACAGAATATTAAGTAAGTAGTCAGATAATTAGTACAGTTTCTGATATGGTGTATAAAGGTATGTTATTTATTGTTTCGGCATTCACTTTGTGGTATGACATGATCAAATTATAAATAAAACACTTGTTTTTTACCACTTGAGTATTATATTTTAAACGACTAGTTTCGGAAGCTATAGACGCTTCCATCTACAGGTTTCAATATAAACTGAATAAGTTTATAGTTAACTAAGTTTATATTGAAACCTGTAGATTGAAGCATCTGTAGCTTCCGAAACTAATCGTTTAAAATATAATATTCAAGTGGTAATAAACAAGTGTTTTATGTGTATAAAGGTGTTAAATATCCAGATATTTTTAACTAACTTACAAACTGACCATCACGCCATTTCTCCGGAGGGGTAGGCAGAGAGGATGGATCGCCATACCGTTCTGTCCCGACATACCTCTCTAGTTTCCTTCACATTCATACATCGTAACATACACGTTCGACGATTTTTCGTGGCCGAATTTCAGTATTTGATTAATTTGGTCATGTTATGCTTTTCTTTCAGATATTTTTATGAACGTTAATATCCATAGGTTCCCAAACTGTTTTGTCCCGTGGACCCTTTGATATTTTTAATTAGTTTTGGGCAGACCCCTGCTTTCCTAATATTTTTTCTTTTTTAATTAACTAACTAACATCACGCCGTCTCCCCGGAGGGGTAAGCAGAAAGAATGGAACGCCACACTCTTCTGTCCTGATATACTTCTCTCGATTCCTCTACATTCATACATCTTGTCATGCACGCACGTCGATTTCTCTGATTCCTCACGTGACCGACATTTAATAATTTTCTTTTTCAATTCATCTATAACTATTAATTAGTTTTTAAAGCTGATACAGAACTACGCACTTTGATAGGGTTTACTGTAGAACAGTGACCGGTTTCGCCAGGCTCGTTGTCAAAATAAAGACAAATGTGGAAGTAAAGACAAAATAAAGACAAATATTTTTTAATTAAAATTAAACAAAACGTAAATACAACATTAAATTAATAGGTAAAATAAATATGTATAATAAAAAAATCATGTTTGATTTGGAGCGAGAATTTTATGAAATGTACATATAACTAAGGAGTTATATGTAAGTAAAACGTAATTGCCGACCAATGTACTATCTACGAGTATGTGGCGAATTATTACATTTGCGGGAAGCCAAAATTTAGGTGACCGCCTGCCTAAATGCGATCCACTCTCATGGAACCCCAACTTTTGTTTTCATTGACGTAGATCCATTGTCTATATCGACATAGACCCCTAGGGGTCGATATAGACAATTTTTGGACTGACTGGTCTATCCGCTATTAATCCTTACCATTCCTTTATCGAATGCCAGCCGACATCGCTATATGTACGGTACAACTCAGTTGTCGGCTGGCGGCCGACAAGATAAAAGACTTGCGCGTGCATGTATTTTCGCGCGCAAAACTTGACACGTGTCGTTGTTTCATGTGATTATTCGTTAGAAAAAAACATTTAATTTCACGTTTTAATAAGATTTTGACTGTTTTCCGTTTTTATTTTACTATTAAATAATCCTTGCAAATTCACATAACCTAAAATGGTGGAAACTTTGCGTGATACGTCATGCAGATGAGCGATTAGAGTACAAGCCCCACTTCATTGCGAAACTGGACAAAGGTTCTAAATACTGTACTGTGTGCAGTAACAGAAAGATTCCAGGGAGAAACAATGTGGTTTTATGAGACCTGTTCCAGAACTTGGTCTCCATCCTGGAGATTGTTTTAAAAAGTACCATACTATGCAAAACTATAAGTGGTCCATAATGTTTTTTGTAAATTGTTTTTTATTTGAAGATAAATCATTACAAATGAATTTTAAACGATTCTTTTTGTAACTAGATACCTATCAATAAAAATATTTTGATATTATTCAAATTAGAGTTGGCTGACAAACAATATCAAATAATAATGGAGTGGTAAGGGTTAAGGCTATGTTTTATACAATATTATATTATACTCGTACCATGAATATAAATTAGTAATGTTTGGAATAAATCAGTATTCAATGCGATTGGAATTAAATTAAAATTGACAGTAATACTCGAACGTAAATGTACCGCACAAAAAACTGTTTATTTACACTTGAACTCATGAATACCATTTATTAGAGTTTAAAAACTTGTATTTGAAAAGTCTTCTTTTTTATTAATGTGTAGTTTAGATGTTTTTAAACTAACTTAAGCTATAATCTAGGCTACTTTACAACCCTGATCCAAAATTATATATGGATGAATTACGTTTTTTGCTTACATGAGTTAAGTCGCATAAAATTCAATCGCTTGAATATATAATGATATAAAAAAAGTTTAATGCGTCAAGATTGTAATTGAACTGTTATATAAAATTGTTATACTGCCCTGATGAATCTCGGGTCCAAGCGAAACTAGTTGGCATCATAACCATACCATGGTTAAATACAAAGTGTTTTATTATTTTATATACTTTGCTGCAAACCAATCTGTTCGATTCAAACGAAAAAAAATCTTAGAATACTCTTGAATAAAATAGTTCACGGTCGTAACGTCGACAATTCAAGGTCCACGCATTATTAAATCCAATTATTTCTGTTTTTAATATTGTGTAAACTCGTTTCAGTTGAAGCTACTAACCTGTTTTTGAGGGAGAACGGGCAGGAAGTCCTGAAGGCTATGCTGCCACAACTGAAGAACCAGCTGTCCAGGGAGTTCATGCGCATCGTCAACCAGCTCTTGGTCAATGTCCCCGTCTCGGCTTTCTACATTGTGGATTAATTTTAATTGCAAACATCCCGGTTGCGTGTAAGATAAGTTATTCAAGCGACACTCAAGCCAGCGCCACAATGGAATGCTCTGTTTTCCAGATACATCGAAAACAGTTATTTAAAACAATTTTATTATCTGAATATACTATGATTTTCGCAACACTTTATTATAATTTTCGGTTTTGACACAACTATCATCGATGAATAAAGTTTCTTTTTATATATAATGTACAAATTAAAATATATGCATTTAAGAAGTTTGGATCACAACCAAAATATATTTGCAAATCGAAAATGTATAAATCCACAATAATTAATACAAACTAAAACGTCAGTTTTCTAGAAGCTTTATTATATTTTATGAGAATGACATGTTTCACCCTTAAGGCACCATCAAATGTCATTCCCATAAAATATAATAAAACTTCTAGAAAACTGACGTTTTCATTCGTATTAATTGTTTAATATGGAGTTTTACATCATTGTTCAAGAAACAATAAATAAATCCACAACACAAAACAAAAATCTGTTGTTTTCTGAACAATGTTGTAAAAATCCATATTAAATAATGGATAGATTTTACAGAAGTTTTATTATATTTTATGAGAATAACATGTTTCTTTATTGTGGCATTATCAAACATCTAAGAAACTGACTTTTTTTCGTATAAACAATTAGGTTTTCAATTATATTTCATGTTAAGCGGTAGGTCGAAGATGTGGTCAGATGGGGACGTCAAAGACGGCGATACTGGCATCAACGCGTAGAAAGGATGAGCTCAAATAGAATACTACACATAGCCCACCATGGAACGCCAAACGGACAACGCCGACCAGGAAGACCCCCGAAACGGTGGAGAGAAAGCTGGAGTTCAGCATCTCAAGAGAACCCGCCTGAAATGACAGACTCCTGAGTCTACCAAAAGGGAAGAAGAAGAAGAAGTTAAGCGGTTAAATCGGAAATTTGTATTAAATATTAATGGAAATGGCTTCTTGACAGGGCATTCGATAAATATAATAAAACTTCTAACTGTTTAATTTTAAATACTGTTAAATAATAAAAATGAAAACGTATGTTTTATAGAAGTTGTATTATATTTTATGGAAACAACATGTAACTCTATTGAAGCACTATCAAACTTCTAGTAATTGACGTTTTCATTCGTTTTTACGATTTGATTGTCAATTGTTCTTACGATTTCGTTTTTACGATTTGATTGTCATTAAAATCGGTAAAATTGTAGAATTATTATTAAATATTGATTGGAAATATCGTCTTGCCAGGGCATTTGATAAATAAAATAAAACTTCTAGTTCATTTTTAAATTTCAAACACTTAAATAATACGAATGAAAACACAGGTTTTCTAGAAGTTTTATTATTATTATGTGAATGACATATTTTGCCTTGCTAATGCATCTTTAAGTCTCTTTCATATGATAATGTATTAGCAAGGCAAATCCTGTTATTCCCATATTTTGAAAGAATAAACCTTTTTTTATTTACTGTTTTCATAAACAACGAAAATTTCATCAAATATTTTTTTTCTTTTCCACCTTTACGGTAAATTCGGAATGCTGATTTTCTTTGAAATATTTTAAATATTCAATAATTCATATCAAATAAAGCAAATATTTAATTAATACGGAAATAAGTATACCTTATAACACATGACGAATGTGGTAAATTACTGCCTATACATAAATATTCCATCATGAGAGGTAATACTGATTTTTATAAAAAAATTATCTGAATGCAATTTTGTATTTTTTTCAAGAAACTTGAATAATAAGTCTTTAGGAACGTTTAATTTTAAGAACTCATTAAATAATTTTAGAAAGAGGATGGAATAATTATTTTTAAGAAATATAATGTTAAACTTATTTAAGTAGCAAGTACAAAACGTAATTAATAAAATATTTTTTAAATTTGTTCTTTTTTATTTTTAAATTAAGAATCGGGAGTTGTTTCAGAAATGTTTAAATAATAACTATTAAAGAGATTTCGATGGTTAGAGATATTTGGTAATGAGCTGAACATAATGAACGCTTGCATCATCCTGGGAAATAAAACTAACTTACTAAACATCACGACGTCTCTCCGAAGGGGAATACAGAGAAAGAATGCACTGCCACACTTTTCTTTCCTGACGTGGCCGACTTTCAATATTTGATTTATTTGGCGTACCTAACCCTTAAATATTAGAAGTCTTAAATTAAGTTTTAAACATGGAATATAAAAATCAATACCTAATGTTAAAAGTGTGACATGTTGAAAAGATGGAATAATGATGAATATGAATGCAGTATTAAATGATATAACTCAGCTTTCGTGGCAAACAAATTTTATAATAATATAATACCCCGCGATTTGAATACAACATTGGCTCAAAAGTAATATAATTTGAAAGCAATCGGTTCTTTCCAAAAGAAGAAGAAGAATAGTACATAATAACACGCGCGTATTCGTTGTGCCGAAATATCAATGCAATCGGTAAATATCAAAATGTCAAAGCAATGGAATTTTTCTAAAAGAAGAAGATGAAGATGATTGGATTTCAGTAAACTAATGTCAAAACCTTCCTGGGACTAATTAGAACAAACTGTGAATTTTTCAGCGAAATCCGTTTAGAAATTTTCGAGAAAATCATGAACAGACACACAGACAGACAGACAAGCATTCATTTTTATATAATAATATATAGATAGATAGAAGAAAGAAAAGAAACAATATGGATAGAACCGCCCTCTATATGATAAATGAATAACGACTACTTAATTAATTTAAGACCCAAACCAAAGTTTAATTGATTTCGTAGACATTTCAACATAATTAATAATTAATAATTTAATAACGTTTTCTTTGTTCATGTAAAAAAAGCTTTTTTGTAAAAAAAAAATAATATTTTAATTTAATAATTATTATTTCTTATCAATAATTGGTTTTAATTCAAAATCACAATTATTTGGGTTCATACATTGTCTTGTAAATTTATTTCTCGGTTGGCCGATAGATGTCCGTATTCAATTTGAAAAAAAAAAATGGAATGTGTATTCCTTCGTGTCTCGTAAAATCCATTTCGATTTCTGGAGACGAAGTCTGCAGCGATCTCCAAAACATCGGTCGAAGAGGATTCCATAAAATAAAGGATATATTCAGGAATTTTCATGCAGCACATACCACAACCAGGAAGGCGCAAAGGATCTGACTGAAATATAAAGTTTCATTATTAGATTTAAATTTCATTTCGAACGCCTTGGTGTTCATAGGGAGAATTTTACTGGGGTGACGCCATCCCAGCGCTCCGAAAAATATGTATTAAAATAAATTTATTTTAACACAGCTTATATATAATAAAAACATCTTTATTTTATACATGTACCTACATAGTATTTTTTGTAAACAATACATACATTTATTTTTTTAAAGTATACAACAGGTCGTTTGGACCCAATTACTGTATACAATTTTTTTTTAGCTTATATATTGATTCTCGTGACATGTGATAGGTAACCAATCTATCGCCATTTTATTGTCATATCATTGCCATATTATTACACCAGACCAAAGACAGTGTGACAATCACACTGCCATCGCCAAGAATCGAACCCAGGACCTTCGGTATGGAAGTCAAAGCTTAGAGCTCAGAGTGCCAGTCGGAACAACTCCCCCACCCTCCGAATTACAATCCTATCTCTGATGTTTTCCAGCCAGAACATCTTCCCACACCGCGCCTACCCTCAATCTTTCCTTTCATAATCAGTTTATCAGTTTATCAGTTTATCAGTTTATTTCATTTCATCAATAGACATTACAAAATTAATTTTTAAGGCATCTATTGAGAACAGGTAAAATAATATATTGGTAAAATAATAATATACTACCAGAAACGCATGAGAGATGGTTGAACATTAGGAAGACAGGATACCCTCCAGAATTAAGAGTATTTGCCTTCTGAACGTATTTTCACTGATATGAAAGACGTCGATTTCCGAGGAGACCGCGTTCAGCAGATTGATTGCTCTTCCCACCGGTGTCACCAGAGCCAGGTTGGTTCTAGCGGCGGATAGGTAAAACAATCTATGCTGGCGCTGTCGGAGATATCTGTCGGGAACAAAAAGACCTACACCCTCCAGCACGGCTGAGTTTTCAAAATATCCCCTAATAAGCCTAAAGAAATGGGTTATGAGAAACCCGTCTCTTCGAAGCTGCAGAGAATTAGACCCCAACATTCCCAAAAGAAACGCTGTGGGATAGAGCCATGGATAGCTACCATACTCCTTCATGTAGAGATACCTCAGAAATTTTTTTCTGAACCCTCTCCAGCATAAGGGAATATCTCGCCTCGTGCGGACTCCATATCACAGAACCACTTTCGAGTCTGCTCCGAACCAATGAATTGTATAGTACTCTGAGCACATTGGGATCTCTGAAAACCCTTCCGGTCCGAATTATGAAGCCCAACATCTTCAGCGCAATGCCACAAATTCTCTCAACATGAGCATGAAAGGTTAATCTACTCTCATAGATGACCCCGAGATCTCTCATAGTGGATACATGTGCCAACTGCTGGTTATTCATCGTGTATCTATGATATATAGTTCTCCGTGCTCTCGTAAAAGATAACATTACGCACTTAGAGACATTGAATTTCATATGATTACTGTGACTCCAGGTAACAATATTATTAATATCCGACTGAAGGCGTAGACAGTCGTCAGGATTATTTATGTCTAGGAATAATTTCAGGTCATCGGCAAATAAAAGAAATCGCGAGAAGTTTATTACCTTCGCAATATCGTTTATGAATATAGTGAAGAGGAGTGGGCCAAGGTTCGAACCCTGTGGCACCCCTGAATAAACAAAAAAAGGTTCCGATTGAAAAATTCCGTACGAGACGAATTGTTTCCTCCCCTCAAGGTAACTAGTGAAAAGCATAATAAGTTGAGAAGAGAAACCAATTTGAGATAGCTTTGCTATAAGAATGTCATGGTTCACAGTATCAAATGCCTTTGAGAAGTCATTATATGAACAGTCAACTTGGTGACCATTGTCCAAGGCCCTTGTTATGTATTCTGTGAAGACCATGAGATTTGTTTCAGTAGAGCGCCCCTTCCTGAACCCATGTTGTTCTGTTATAATATATGGGTCAACTCTGGGAAATATCAATTTATGTAGAATAGATTCGAATAGCTTGGCTGGAGCCGACAGTATTGCTACAGGTCTGTAGTTTTCGACTGACTCTTTTGTTCCGCTCTTGAAGATAGGACTGATCCTAGAAACTTTCCAGAGATCAGGAAAAGTATTTGTACTTAACGATAGGTTAAATAAAAAGTACAGCGGATATATTAAGAGCTCAGAGCAGCCTTTAAAGAAGAAGATGGGAAGAAAATCCGGACCAACCGAGTGCGAATTCTTCATTGCTTTGATGGATGATTTAATATCATTTGTGTCTATGTTAGATATGTCAAAGCTATGAGCGCACTTACTGGTATTAGAACCGGTCGCTGAATTTAAATTAAGCCGCGGGGGAATATTGCTATAGACAGATTGAAAGTGCTTAGCGAATGCGTTCGCTATGTTTGCGCCCTCAACCTCTCTATCCCCATGCATCATGGTATTTAGGATGCCACCGTCTTTACGTAGGCTTTTTATGTAGTTCCAGAAAGTCCCGGGGTCATTCATAAGATCGCCCTCAATGGTGCTTACATATGCTCGAAAGGCTGACCGAACATTCCGTCTCACCACCGAGCGGTGCTTACTGAAAAGTTCATACTCATCCCGAGAGCCAGTGGCCTTCCACTTCACATGATGTGCATGTTTGATCTTAATTTCCGCGATGATTTCCCTAGAAAACCACCTCGGATATCTCCGTCCACCATTGCTCACGCGTTTTCTGGGAAAGCACATATCAAATAAACTGTAAATCACACTATAAAAATATTGTAAGGCATCATTTACGGAGGACAAGTTGTACAGGTCACTCCAGTCAAGTTGAGTCATCAGCTGGTATAGCTTCAGAAAATCACCCCGACCGAAGTTCCATCCCCTGAAGATTTCATCATGCCGCGGTACTCTGGTTATATTAGGATTATTTTTACCAGAGCACTCAAACTCCAATGCGGGATGATAATTATCCTCAGGTACTAATGGAGACACTGATCTAGAAACTTGCAATTTGATATTGCTCAAAATCAAGTCCAAGGTTCTGAAATCAGAATTCAAAATGCCATTGTGCTGCGCAAGCCCAAAGACCGCGCATAGGTACTCCAAGTCTTGCTGGACATTGTCGATCCCATGAGCGGAGTGTAGGTTAAAATCGCCCATCACGATGACATTTTTACCTCCGACCAGATTGAAATTTGTATGCATCGCATCAAAGAAATGTTTATAGACTACCCAATTAGACCCCGGAGGAATGTATGTTACACAAATAAAAATTATATTTCTAAGTCCAGTCAGTTTTACCCATAGGTCCTCATTGATTGATTCAAGATTTGAGACACGCTCAGCCCTCAGCGCATCCCTCCTCTCAATCGCCAATAAGCAACCGCCACCGCGAGTGCGGCTGCCACTGTTTTCCCGATCTCTACGAAACACATAGTAGTTCTCTGTATCAAAAAGCTCCGAGGAGATGACGCTCGAATTCAGCCAAGTCTCGGTGAGAGCGATTACGTTAGCATCACTCACCGAAACATTGGAGAAAAATTTCGCGCATTTCGTTCTCAATCCACGAACATTCTGATACAGGAAGGATACGTGATTTGGCGAACCGAGTCAGCTGGCTCTCGGAAGTCGCGGAGCCGAAACAGCGGTCTGCCACTCCTTGATGAAGGAACGGCGAGGCCAGTGCTTAGGCTCTAGAACCTCCGAGATAACCGAACTCGGTATTCCGACTTTAAACGATGCATAGGAACTTCCTTCCTTGGGCTTAATCTTATGCACCGTATATGATGCCTCACACAAACTGTTCAGATATGCGGACATTTCATCAGCCGAGGTTTCGGGGTGGAAGGGAAGAAAATGATAGTATTTAAGCCTACAGGTAGAGGAAGAGGATGGGAAGGGGGGGGAATTGTCAACCCTCCGAGAACCTCGGACTGTGGCAGGCCGTCTCCTTGACACGACACTCCACGGGCCACCATCACCGGCCGCCTGCCCGTCGACGACCAGCGGCGCTGAGGTTGTCCCCACAGCGACATTTAATGGCTTAAGGGGTACTGACGGAGCGAGCTCTTTCCGGGAATCACGGACGTCGGTTGTCGCGTTCGCAGATTTTTTCGCAACTGACACTCCGGATATAGGGCGTTTCCCTTTTATCGCAGCATTCCCCTGAGCCACCCGTGATGCCTGTGCAGCATACGTAGTAGGTGGTGTAGCAGTTTGCGGCGACGGTGTTCCACCCTCCCCTGTATGTGCTGCCGCGCGTACAGCGGCACGTGTAGAGGTCCGCGTAGCCGGACGGGATAGAGTTCGCAGTCCATTGCTCACGCCAGCCGCAGCGTTAGGAGCCGAAGGGCCCGCTCGAGAATCGTCAGCAGTCCTCGGTAGCACCGGGCCTGCCGTAGTCAGAGGGGCCGTGGCAGAGGGGCGATGACAGTCGCACACTTTTAAAGTTTCGACAAACGTTGTAAGCTTGTCGAGTTTGGTATGCAGCTCGTGAATTTGCTGCAGGAGGTTGTCTGATGTTGGCACATCCATGGCAGACAGGTCACTCGATTTACAGCCTTCACGTGTTAAAGGAAATCGCGCACAAAGAATGCACAAATTTTGTAAAAAATATAAAAACTGTATACACTTGATTTAAACGCAGAATCTTCTTTAGAAATACAGAGTTTAAGTTGGGTCGATAGATATATGGGACCCTAATAAATTTGCACTCGACGCAGTTTGCACAAAAAAAATAACACGTGTTTGGGTTCGGTGCCTAGCACGTTGCACGTTTGTATGACGAAACTGATTTTAATGCAGAATAGCGATGCAGTTATTTGTTATAAAAACACTATTTTATGCACTTAATCACTAATTCATATATACAATCAGTACCGGGTTATACTAAGTGAGAGATGGGCTGAATTATAGATCAATCGGTCTAAAGAAACCCGAGATATTAGGAAAAATGTAGGAGCTACTCCAAAATACGCCCGGAGGCTGAAATGGTTTGGACTATTCCTATAATGAGGTGCAGTAGAACGTATTTTTCGTTACGGAGAATGTGTCCCAAATATGCCATTTTTCTAATCTTTATATAAGACAACAATTCCCTTATATGCATCATAAAAACATGTAATTAACTTTTTAAATAGGTGCTTTTCTATCAAGTGCTTGCTTACAAATACTGATTGATGTTTATGAGTTTGAATATCGTCACCTGAGAGTAAGAGGGTTCCAACTGACAAAAGTAAAAAGCTGAGAAAAATGAAGTCAAAGTTTTGTTAGTTTCGGGTGTGTATCTTGGAATAAAAGGGTTTTATTCCAATTTCCAGAGATTCTTTTACCGAGAAACGTGTAAAAATTGTCTGGCAACAGTTGGAATAATAAAGTTCTAAGTTTAAATGAATCCTTCTTCAGTGAATCGTGTGTTTTGAATGATCAGATGGAACTTGATTATTTTCGTAACATCAAAATGACGATACTATTACATGTTTTTTTTAATTGCATGTATAGATAAGGTTAGTAAGAACCCTTTTCACGAAAAAAAGCCAAATGTGAAATTTTGTTAGTTGGAACCCTCTTACTCTCAGGTGACGATATATCGAAAGAGAGAGAGTAAAGTGAAAGAAGTGTTGATTAAAGTGTATAACGTAACGATTGTTAGGGATTCTACTATGTCATCTCAAATAATTGATGACAGTAAAAATTATTGAATATAAACGCCTTTCACTTTTCTTACGCGATGATTAAATTGTTAATAACATTTTTTTTCGTCCTGAAAAACCCGAATCAACAAGCACACAATGACATCATTTTAATTAACTAGCTACAATGAAAGATCTAATAATAAATTTTTAATGATTTGATGCAATATGAATTCCGATATGCTAATATACAAATGGCCGTTCATAGTTAAATTCTAGTTCCAACCCTAATGCATGAAAATGATGTAGATAGAATAAATGCGGTAGAGATGACATCCCTCAAATGTATATGTGGTAAAATAATGTATTATAGAATTTCAAATATCAGGAATGTAGAGAGGAATAAAGTATTACCTATAAACAAAATTATGAAAGGATCACTGCGTCAAATGAATTGACGTGCGTGTAACACCAGCTATATGAATGAGCGTTAGGGGTTGGGGTTGGAGAAGGGTTAAGGGATCTTTACCTCATTAATTATTCTTCGATTTTACTTTTACAAGTTCTGAAAATACAAATTAATACAAATGGAACCTTACATTGCCCGTAGAAAGGGCTATAAACCTTCTTAAACGCATCTCTTCGGAAGTGGACATTTTTCACGATAGTTACGCTACCTCCAGAAAGATGACCTTTGTGACAGAGTGGCAAGAGCTCTGACTGCCACACCAACCTGAGATTCTCACACTGTCTTTGGTCTGGTGTTGAATTCACGTGACAATAAAATGGCAATAGATTAGCAGCTACCAATCACATGTCATGGAATCAATATAAATAGCTATTTAATGAAAACAAACCAAAAATTTACACAAAATTTATTTATTATATATATCTAGTGTGCTTCCACTTGTGTTTATCGTCGACCGGTTTCGGCAGCTTGCTGCCATCTTCTGGTGACCAGAAGAGAAGAGAAGAAAACCGGTTGACGATAAACACAATTAGAAGCACACTAAATATATAATAATAAAGAAATTTTGTATAATTTTTTTTGTATTCATTATTTAAAATTAACTTCTACCAAGAAATTTCAATTAAAAATATTTATTATTATATTATAAATAGTTAAAAAAGCAAATTGTAAGAGTATACAGTAATTGAGTTCAAACGACCTTTTTTATTAAAAAAAAAACATTTAGTAAAATGTATTCTTCTTCTTCTTCGCGTGCCGTATCAGGTCCTGGGAATGATAATCAGATTGGTTTCCCGTTGCCTTCTCCGATGGGTTTTTCTGTAGGGGTCACCTTCCCTTAGCTGGAGGGGGGGGGGAGGTTTAATGGCGCCGGACACTCGCCATTCGCCCTCTCACTATCTGCTAGAGACCACTACCACCTACCCCGAGAGACCACTCGTGGACGCTAGTGGGTAGGACTTGTTGGTAGTGTTGCTGGTGGTATACACAACATGGTTTTTCGTGATATTTTATAGAAGTATAACTTCCAGCAAGATATACCCAATCACGACCTACCAACCATTGAACCCCAAATTTGTTATTGTGCCTGTATTTTAAACTTGTAATGCCTTAACTAGGAGAAACATGTCAATCCCATAAATCATAAAATACTTCGAGAAAACATACGTTTTCATCCACATTAACTATTATATGTATAGTTTTAGATCATTGTTCAGATTACATGTAATATAATAAAAATGAAATTTCCAATTAGATGGAACATTTTCATACACGGTCAATGTCTGTGGCTGCAATTGATCCCCCCCGCCCACCCCGCCGGCGATACCGTACCGCTAGCAACTTGTCCGTGACCACAGTCGCGGGTGAAGGCCCCTCGCTCAGTGTTGAACCGGGAACCCGCCAGACCGTACGGTCACTCGAGAGTGCAGTAGAAAGTCACACGTAGAAATTATAGAAATTGTGAAATTCACTACTCAAGGTTCGATATAAATAAGTTACTTTTTATATTCAATGAAAGAATTGTGCCAAATAATGATAACGTTTACTTAAAATACAAAAAGTTTTTATTTAAAAAAATATAAATATTATTCGAATTTTAACGGTAGAAATTCATTGTGAATAATGAAAATAATAAAACCGTTTTAAAAAGTATATTAAGTTAACTCCACAAATGTTTTTATTTTCGACCGGTTTCGGCATCTCGCCATCTTCTGGTCATAAGAAGTCCAGAAGGCCAGAAGATAGCAGCGAGCTGCCGAAGCCGGTCGAAGACACAAACATCAGTGTATTTTAACTAAAAATACGAGTATGTTACATTTTAAAAAGTTTTTTATTTTTTCATTTTATTTTAATTTTTGATAAACGTAAGGAGTTAAAACCAACTAACTAACTTATCAACGCATGGTGCTCCCGCAAAAATAATGGACCGCCACACTGTTCTTTCTTATCTTACTTCTCTCGATTCTTCAACATTCAAACACTGTGTCATGCACGCACGTCGATTTCTCCGACATCTCAAGTCGCCGACATTTAATATTTACTTTATTTGATTGTGCCACGTTTTCCTCGGTCTTCCTCTTTTTCTAGTCCTGTTGACATCGTTAGCACATACATTATTTTACCATTTTAAATTTTTCTTCATTTATATTTTCCATGTGTCCATGTGTTTCCATGTGTGTGTAAATGATCCTTTCATTATTTTGTTCATAACACTTTCATTTGCACTGCATTCACTTCTTATATTTTTTTGTGTTTTTCACATTTTTTGCATTTTAAATTGTAAAGAGGGGAAACCAGTCGGCAGTTTGTTACAAAGAAACAAAATAATTTGGTGTTCAAACAAAATAATGAAGTATTTAATTTGTTTCTTAAATTTTGTATAAAAATCAATATATTGTATTTAAAATAAAATTTAAATCGAACAACTAATTAATCAAAAAAAATATTGTATTTAAAAAATCACACTTACACAAATTTTTTTTTTTTAATTTTAATTTTATTTTATAGACATAGAGTGGTTGTACTGTATTACCATGAGTACACTACTCATTCTGGGTATTAACTTTTTCCCAAGCACATAAGCTTTTGTGAATTTGCAACAGTTTCATCTAAATCTTTAAATAATTGCTTATAATTAATGAGATTTATTAAGTACTTCCATGCGATTATTAATCTTGATTTCCAAAACCAACTGAAGGGTTTATATAATACAATGTCATAAAATTAATTTTAATGCCTATCATAATAATATTAAAATAACTAACTAACTAACCATCACGCTGTTTCCCCGTAGGGGTAGGTAGAGAGGATAGACCGCCATACCTTTCTGTCCTGACACACCTCTCTAGCTTCCTACACATTCATACATCGTAACATACATGCTCGTCGATTTTCCGACTTCGTATGTGGCTGTTTTTAGTATTTTATTAATTTGGTCATTCCATGCTTTCCTTGGTCTTCCATGGCTTCTTTTTTCACCCACACTCAATCATTATTTTCTCACACTTTAATCATTATTTTCTCGTCCACTCGTTCCAAATATCTAAACCATCTCAGGGATTCTTTTATTAATTTTACTTATGATGCAATAATCTGTCTTAAAATGTACGCATATTTTGTAAAATATTATCATTAATTAATTACATTCATTTTTAAAGAAGAGTTAATAAATTCTTTCCTTGTTAGATTGATTTACTTCGATTTATTGCTCCACATATAAATCCTCTAAAAATTAGAATTATTAATTCATATTAACTTTAAAACGTCATAAAATTATTAGTATGAATGAAAATTGTACTAAATTTTATGAGAATGATATGTTTCACTTTACAAAGGCATTTTCACAAAATGATAGTGCTAAATCAATATTTGATAATGCCTTAGCGTTATCATTTATATGTTAAATATGTTAATATATGTTAATATTTTTATGTTAAATGATTTATGTATGTAAAAAACATTTCCTTGGAATCATGCTGTTAATAAAAATGCCAAAATTATTTTTTCATTCAAATGTACAATACATGAATTGATAAGTAACACAATCCTTCTTATCCTTCTTCTTCCTTGCTATAGACTTGTGTGCAGTGGCGTGCCTAGGGTCGACAGTAAGGCAAGCCAAGGAATTATAAATAAATATTCGTAAAGAAATCATAAAATCTTTCATTTCATAACATTTCTGCACATAACGTAAATGACAGATAACATTCTGACAATAGAAATTAAGTTCGTGACACATCAAATAGTAACAACTTCAGAGTGATAAAGCCCGGCTTCAAATCTAAACAAAAAATTGTAGATATCTTCTGGTATACGAGTATATGCACTTAGCTATGTGATTACAAGCCAAAAATACATAAGTGCGACAAAGACCCTTTTACATTTTGCATGCCCAATTAGAAGCCCATCGAAAACATGTGGGCGTCGGCGATTTCACGGGCATCTCACCTACGGTACGTATGAGTGAAATAAAAAACGGCGCGTATGAGTGAAAAAAAATACACGTGGGTAATTTCTGTACATTAAATCACTTTCATGCCCTCGCGCGAAATTCAAAATATTATTTTATTCGTAGACGGCTCAAACGCGCAAAAACATCGTTTTAATATAGATTTTTTAAGGCAAGCCCGGCTTCTCAGCTTGTATGGAAGTACCGCTACTGCATGTGTGGTATGTTCGCCAGATGATTGCTCCTCCTGTGAGGTGGATTGCCAGATGTCTTTTCCGCTTTTATAAGGTCTTCCAGGAGGACTAGGGAAGTCTGGAAGTGTCCATTTTTTGGGCATTACCATACCAGTCTCTCACAATATTTATCTTATTCCGGTATTCTTTACGCGATCTCTAAATGCCCTGATATCATCCTCTTATAATGTCTTTAACCTCATATATCTCTCTTATTCTAATGTTCTCTACGCAATTCCTTAGTGTCTTGCCTGCTATCATCCTGCTATAATCATAACCGAAATCCTCCAAACTTGTTAGGAGGTGAATGGTTCTGCTCTTGCTTCCACACCATATGATATACGAGTATTATAGTTTGTCTTACACGTGCTTTATAAATTCTTATCTTACGTGGATTTTAGAGCACCAGGCAATCTTACTAATTAAGTTTATTTGTTTCAGTTATACCAATCAATTATTTCGAGTTCTCGGAGCAATGGAATATTCAAATTTAGTGGCCAAGGTCTTATTCTTCACGAGTTTGATACAATGTATCAACATGCAGGAACAACGTGAGTATATTATTATATACGAGTACTATAACTTGTGTCAGGTTGATAATAATTAAAATATGATTGTGGTTTTTTTTAGAGGTTTGGTTTTTAAATTAGCAACATTGTTTCTACAGACGGTGAATTTGACAGTTGACAGTTGATATCTAGTTATTACGTTTTTTCATTTTACTATTAATAGACTGACGTCAGAACAGCGCTTGCAAATTGTGCAATTTTATTTTGAAATCATGGTTTGGTCGCCAAACTTTATCGTGCACTACGTCCATTTTACGGTCGACATAATCGTCCATCCGAGCAAATTATTCGGAAGACCATGGATCGTTTTCGCACCTACACTCTAGTGCAGAGGTTCCCAAACTTTTTTGTCCCGTAGACCCCTTACCTACAGATTTTTTCTATTTTGTGTAGACCCCCTGCTTTCCTTATATTGATGTTTTTTTACAAATTCATCTATAACTGTAAAATTACTTTTTGAAGCTGACACAGAGCTACTCCCTTTAATAGAATTTTCCGTAGAAAAAAATATTTAAAATAAAATATATTTTAAGTTTTTTTTTTATGTATACAACAGGTCTTTTGAACCCAATTACTGTATACAATTGATTTTTTTTTTGCTATTATATTGATTCTCGTGACATGTAATAGGTAGCCAATCTATCGAGATTTTATTGTCACGTAAATTCTACAGTAAACCAAAGACAGTGTGACAATCACGCTGCCATCGCCGGGAATCGAACCCGGGACCTTCGGTATGGAAGTCAGAGCTCTTACCACTCTGCCGCGAAGGTCGTTATACATTTTAACTGTTAAATTTACAACACTTACATAATTTCACAGTGTTGTATTATACACTTTTTTCGCCAACCGATGTTATCATCAGCAGATCAAACAGCTGTCGTGACATTCTCAAAAATAAAAAAATGTTACATTATAACAGTGTTATAATTTTAACAGTTAATAATGTTGAAGAATCATAGTTTTTCGGGCAAAACAATAGACTATTTCAACATACAATCATTAATTAAAACAAAACAAAATGCAAATCCAACATTTTTACATAAAATAAAAACAATGTTCTAATAGGGGGGATGAGCCTGCTGCTAACTAACTAACTAACGTAGGCAGAAAGAATGGACTGCCACATTTTTCTTTTCTGACATATTTCTCTCGCTTCCTCAACATTCATACATCGTGTCATGCACGCGCGTCGATTTCTCTGACTCCTCACATGGCCTACATTCAATATTTGTTTTATTTGATCGTGCCACGTTTATGCCTGATTGCCTGATGCTATGATGTCAAAATTTAAATATTTTATTAAATTTATTTGAACCATCTCTTGGACCCCCATTTACATCTCATACACCCCCAATTACTTTTCCAGTTGTCGTAGACCCCTTGTAAGTTGAAATCGACCCCTGGGGGTCGATATAGACTACTTTGGGAACCACTACTCTAGTGGATAATACGCATCCACAAAGACGACAATTATAACAACAAAGTAAACATACTTCCTAAATAAACAAATACATCCACTTGTTCCAGATTTTCACCGTTTACACTAATGTTGCAGACTGTCATGCTTCCTTCTTTCTTTTTTTCTCTTTTCCGCGTTGTCCACAGCAAGACTCATTAAAGGCATTCCAAAAAAGTCCCATATAACACAACATGTCAAAGAACTTCACTGGCTTAAAAGTCCAGAAAGAATCCAGTATAAACTCTGCTGGACAGTCTTCAAAGCGCCACATGGAATGGAACTCTGTATAACGGACAGCCTAAATTCAAGGAAATCCACACTTCGCTCGGCGAACTCCTCAGCAATAGGAAGATTAGTTGAGCTGAAGCGTTGCCCCAGTACAAATTTCTGGGATCGAGCGTTCGCGGTAGCCGGTCCATCAGCTTGGAACAATCTCCCTTCACACCTTAGATGCATAAATGATCCGACAGATTTCAGATCTAAATTGAAAACCCATCTTTTTCATATTTCATACCCAATTTAAACATATATACTTTGTTCTAGGTACTCTACTTTTAAACCGATCGCTTTTTAAGCGGTCACATTTAGATTTTTAGATTTAAAACACGTCTTGCGCCCTTGAGGCGATTACATCACAAAAACGGCGCTTTAAAAGTTAGCATATTATTATTATTATTATTGTCAAAGGGAACAGCCTGGTTTGATATCAATTAAGGTGTCAAACAGGGTTGTGTAATGTCCCCGTAGTTATTTAATCTGTATATGGACAAATGTATGAAAGAGATGAAAGGGTTGGATGTAGGTGCCAAAATGAGTGGAGTGTGAGTAAGCTGTCTCTTGTATGCGGATGACGCTGTCCTTCTTGCAGACAACGAGCTTGAACTACAAGTCCTGGTGAATTGTATGTATGAGGTATGCATGCGAAATGATCTGATGATGAATGTTAATAAGTCCAAGGTTATGATTTTTGAAAAGGAAGAAACCATGACAGTCTGCAACATTAGCGTGAATGGTGAAAATTTGGAGCAAGTAGTTGAGTTCGTGTATTTAGGTAGTATGTTTACAAGAGATGGGCGAGTGGAGAGGGATATTGAAAGAAGGGTCGGGGCAGGCAACAAAGTGAATGGTGCACTTAAAGTTGTCATCGCAAACAAAAACCTATCAAAAAAAAGCTAGAATGGCAGTGCACAATGGTGTTCTTCTACCGACCCTTATGTATGGAAGCGAAGCATGGAACTGGCAAAAGAAGGATGAAAGTAGAATAAATGCAGTTGAAATGAGATCTCTTAGAATAATGTGTGGATACTCTGTGTATGATAGAGTGCCAAATGAAAATATAAGAAGTGAATGCGGTGCGAATGATGGTGTCATGAACAAAATAATGAAAGGATCATTAAGATGGTTTGGACATATGGAAAGAATGAATGAAGAAAGAATGGTAAAAAAATTATATGTTAATGATGTACATGGAACCAGAAATAGAGGAAGACCGAGGAAAACGTGGCACGATCAAATAAATCAAATATTGAATGTCGGCCATGTGAGGAGTCAGAGAAATCGACGCGCGTGCATGACACGATGTATGAATGTTGAGGAAGCGAGAGAAATATGTCAGGAAAGAAAAGTGTGGCAGTCCATTCTTTCTGCCTACCCCTTCGGGGAGACGGCGCGATGGTTAGTTAGTTAGTTAGTTAGTTCAAAGGGAACAATTTCATTTTATACACCTGTATGAAAAGGCTGTGGAATGTGTGAAAGGCAGACGGATGCTTCGATAACCAGCTTCGCTTGGTATCAGTAGTAAACTAGTAAACAAAGCATTGAGTCAGCGCATACTTGACTTATAAAAAACGGTGTCACACCCGACCCGGCCCGTTTACGGTTACTCGCACTGAACCATTGTACGGATGTACAGTTAAATCTTAAACCGGTCTTCACGAATACTTCTCGGCGAGTGAGCGACATCTTGTCCGATATTTGGGATTATATCACACCTTAATGTGAATCGTGCGAAATTTAATTTATCATAAACTTTATTAGTAGCGTAAAGTAGTGAAAAATACTGTCTGAATATGGAATAAGTACAAAACTGATCACGGCAATTAAGTCGCTATACACGGAAAGCACTGCTAGTGTCAGAGTAAATGGAGATCTTACAGCCTGGTTTGATATCAATAAAGGTGTCAAACAGGGTTGAGTAATGTCCCCGTGGTTATTTAATCTACATATGGACAAGTGTATGAAAGAGATGAAAGGGTTGGATGTAGGTGCCAAAATGAGCGGAGTGTCAGTAAGGTGTATCTTGTATGCGGATGACGATGTCTTACTTGCAGACAACGAGAGAAGAAAAAAAATATATGTTAACGATGTAAATGGAACCAGAAATAGAGGAAGACCGAGGAAAACGTGACACGATCAAATAAATCAAATATTGAATGTCGGCCATGTGAGGAGTCAGAGAAATCAACGCGCGTGCATGACACGATGTATGAATGTTGAGGAATCGAGAGAAATATGTCAGGAAAGAAAAGTGTGGCAGTCCATTATTTCTGCCTACCCCTTCGGGAGACGGCGTGATGGTTAGTTAGTTAGTAATTTAGAAAAAACATACATTTGAAAAGACATAATGTATATAGAAATTAATAAATGATTAATTAGCATTTGATTGGGTATGGTGTTTTTTAATATTTTTTTATAATTAGTGGATGAAACAAAGTTATTTTTAATTTCCTAAGTATATTACTATGGAATTCCACAATTAATGCCTTAGCGTTCAACACTTTATTTGACTAAGTAGCGCCAATTGGTTTCACTCTGAAGCAAGCTTCCTCAGAACTATACACAAACTGATAAACCATCGCGAGTGAAACCGGTTGGCGCTACTTACTGAAATAAAGTGGATACTAAATAAAGCGTTAAATGTTATTTTGGATTACAGTTTAGCTTTAAAAAATCGACAAAAATTCGCACTGCATTCACTTTTGATATTTTCATTATACACTCTATCATACACAGACTTTCCATATATTCGTCTACGAGATCTCATATCAACTGCTTTACTCTACGATTCTATCATCCTTCGTTTGCCATTTACATGCTTTGCTTCCATACATAAGGGTCGGTACAAGAACACCCATTGTCCACTGCCATTTTAGCTAAATAATGTTATGAACGAAATAGTGAAAGGAACATTAAAAAATGTATATTTTAACGATGTAAATTGAACTAGAAATAAGGGAAGACCGAGAAAAACATGGCACGTTAAAAAAAACAAATATCGAATTTCGACCACGTAAAGAGTCGGAGAAATCGACGTGCGTGCATGACACGATGTATATTGAAGAAGCTAGAGAAGTATATCAGGAAAGAATAGTGTGGTGGTCCATTCTGTCTGCCTACCCCTTCGGAGAGACGGTGTGATGGATGGGAGCGGCAATGGATAGGGGGCGGTGGTGTGCTTTGGGAGAGGCCTACATTCAGTAGTGAATGACAGACGGCTGACGATGATGATGATGTAATAAGGATTACTGGACTAAAATGGATGATAGTGGCGATAGATAGCGTAGCAGTGGCGTTATTTATGTGAAACTTACATTCATCAGTGGACCATTGACTTACTAATAAGTAAATACATAGTCCCGTCCAGCTTTCGGCACATAGACGCGACCACAAATCCCTGTTAGTTTTTACGACTTAACTAAAAAACGAGCAATTTAATTTCGATGAAAGTTCAACAGAATATTCACACGAAAACGCGTATCGAAATCATTCATTTCTATCTTACTTTCACTCTTACAATTCTAGCTCAACCGTGAAATAATCAACCATCATATAATGTTCAACTCATATTTTATTCGATTTTTCTTTTCAACGTGTTTCCGATATTTTCTATTCTCCTTCTTTCGGTTTCATGTCAAGTCTCCTCGACGCGACGTTGACTATCACTTGAGAGAGTAGGCGTCTCTGTCCCTGGCAGCTCGAAACAGCTCCTCAACGCTCCTTAAGCTAGTCCAGTCCCTTATGTTGGCGGAGTCAGGAGATTACATTTATTTCTTTTTTAACATATAATTATTAAGTAGGTCCAGAAATATTGGAAAGTGTTTCTTGAAACTTGTTAAGAAATTTTATGACAATGGTTACATAGACAGGGGATACGAAATGATATTACACATATAAATAAATAAAAAGTTATTTGTCTTTTTATTTTTTTATATACTTTGTATAATATATACAAAACTAACATTTAAAAAATTCAATTAAATATCAGACATGTTTCGGACAACCCGGTCCTTCCTCAGTTATATTATAAAGATATTTAAAATATTATAAAATTGTTTACAAATATGAACTGATCATATTTGTAAACATTTTTATAATATTTTAAATAATTTTATAATATCACTGAGGAAAGACCGGGTTGTCCGAAACATATTATATAAAAATGAAAAATAAAAATAAAACATCTACAAACAAATTATGGCGAACATAGAAAAAAATAAGTTATTTGAGGTAGTACGAAATAAAAGTGATGTTTAAAAATGATTTTACATATTTCAAGGTGACAAATGATTTTAATAATTATACATATATAAAATAAAATTGCCATCTCTTCTGCATCTGAAATATGAAATAAATACAGTGCAGAATCAAGAGTTCTTTGAATCTAATTATATATCGCTATACTACACTCGATGCACAAAAAATATGATACGTTAATTTCCTTAGCACGTGTTTTGTATCAACTGTATGAACCCACTAGCACGTGATATTTAGTGAAACAATCTATTTTGTTTTGACAGAACATTATTTATTGACTCTGCCGACGGCACTTTCTCCAGCGAGAGTTGATGGTACAATGCCTTCCATTTCCTTGGCTTTACGCATCATAGTGGACAGAACCAATTAGATTCTTTAAAGGAACTATCATACCAATAATGCAAGTTGGAACATGTCAATTTTCACGTAAAATAAGTATTGAGAAAGCGAAGTGTGGAATGACCCAAACTGAACAATCACAAATATTTATAAAACTAGATTGTCTTTGATGGACCTGTGAATGACGGTGAAGGCTGGAGAGTGCGGCATAATGACGAGCTGTACTATATTTACAAAGCTCCCAGTCTCTCTACACAGGTCAGACTGAATAGACTGAGATGGGCCGGTCACGTGCAGAGGATGCCGTCATCGCGAACCCCAAAAAGATTGCTGGAGTGGCACCCAGGTGGTAGAAGACCAACTGGACGACCGAGGCTGCGATGGGAGGATGAAGTTGGGAGAGATGGGGCAAATTGTTGCGAGTGTCAGATTGGAGGGTCAAAGCGGAGGACAGGAGGAGTTGGAGGCGAAGAATACTGGAGGCTGGCTCGATATGGGCTGTAGGGCCATCGAAGAAGAAGAAGAAATTAAACATATCTAAATATTTCTTATATATTTTTTAATTCATTACTTTATTTAAGAAGTAACAATTTTTATTTCTTCTATATTCGACATTACTTTGTGTTGTGAATTCATATTTGAATATATAATTTTGTTTTATGACTTTATTTTCACTGAACTCGGTTACAAGTATCAATTTATACTGTTTTAAAATTGTTTACATTGATAAAGGTTACTTGTAACCGAAACATGTCAGAGCTCAGTGAAAATAAAAATTGTTGTAATACAAAGTATAATTGTATTTATTCAAAAAACAATTTTTTATTTCATGTAACGTTTTAAACAAAAAATCGAAGTGTGCGCGGGAGATGCCTATTGGTGGCGATGAGGTTCGCAACCTATCACACCGCGTCTCTCGCGGGGGCGAAAAGAGAAGGATGGAGTGTCGCATCGGTTAAATTGTGGCAGTGCATTTTTTTGCCTACCCTTTTGGGGAGACGGCGTGATGGTTAATTAGTTTTTCTTCTTCTTTCTTCTTTGCTAGCCTTCTTTCCTCCACTGCTGGATATAGACGCGTCTCTATCCTGCCCCTTTTGTATCCAAGATTTTTCAACCCTTTTGATAATATCATCGGTCCATCTCATCGGTGGCCTTCCGACACTTCGTCTATTTTCCCATGGTCTCCAACTGAGTATCCTGGGTGCCCATCTGTTGCCACCCTGTCTAGCCAAGTGTCCAGCCCATTGCCATTTCAATTTTGCCACTCGGTCCATGACGTCAGCAACCCTGGTGCGGAGTCTGATTTCTTCATTTCTTATGCGGTCATGCAAGCTCACACCAAGTATCTGTCTTTCCATGGACCTCTGTGTACATTTGAGCCTGTGGACACTTTTTGCTGTAAGAGTTGTCGTCTCTAGTCCGTATGTCATCATGGGCAGTATACACATATCGTAGACCTTTCTTTTGAGACAAACCGGTATTTCAACGATTAATTAGTTAGTTAGTTAAAATTGAAGGGCTTCTGGGTCCGAAACATGTTTGTATTTTAATGATTTTTTATAAGGTAGTGTTGTTTACAAAGTTATAAATATTGTTCAACGAATCCGCAACACGCATTGTTTCCAAGTAACGTTGGTATGTTCAGCAATTCAAAGCTTACGATACCACGTAATTCGTGAATAGTGTTTCTTTACGCCTGAAACGGTTATTATTCCGCGAACGTATCAACGAGTGACCACTACACAACACTTTTCACAAGAAGTATGCAAATACATTGCTGACCTCGACACTCGAGACATATTGGGGTTACCGACCTGATTCCACACGATCAATGTCAATAGCCGTGTTAAAGCAATGAAAAATGAAAACAGGACACCCAATTTTCAAAGAAACACTTAATAAATACTGTCATGAATTGTTTGCAATATGGAAAAAAATTGTCATTTGTTTTCCAATCTATATTAACTAATCAAATAATAAAAATATAAATTTTAATATTTAATTTCTTCTATATTCGCCATACTTTGTGTTGTTATGTTGGTTTATTTCTCTTTTTTTTATATACTCAGTATATACAACACTTATGTTAAAAAAAAATACATAGACATGTTTCGGACAAACAGTCCTTCTTCAGTAAAGATAGATACATTATTATTAAAAAATATTATAAAATTGTTTACATGATCTGACAAATGTTATAAATATTTATTTTGGAACGTTTATGCTTTTGTTATAACAAATATTATGATTCAATTTAAAATTAAAATAATAATTTGAAGTTCTTATTGGGGTTTAGGTAACAACAAAGGAAATAAATCAAAGATTGGACTTGAGGTTAAATTTATTTGATTATTTACAATATTTTCTTTATTTTTAATAGCTTTTTTAATTTAAAATAAATATAAGTGTTGTATTTACAAAGAATATAAAAAAAGATAAATCATATATTTAAATTTTCTTTATTTAACATATTTAGTTAATTTTAACTTAGTTTTATGGGTTCAATCGGTTTCGCCAGCTCGCTGTCATCTTCTGGTCTGACCAAACCATAAACCTATGTGAAATTAAACTAAATATAACATATGTTTAAATATTTTTTTGCATTATTTACAATAAATTTAAATTTAGGTAGAAACCATTAATTTCAAATAACTACATTAATATGTTAAAGTAATTTTTTAAATGTAAACTAGTGCGACTAGCAATAGCTTATGTATCTAACAAGGTAAATGGGAATGTAGAGTGTACGGTATAACAATAATATGTATAAAATTCAAATATTCTATTTAAATATTAGTAGATTTTTCAATTTGTAGCAAATTTACTATATAGTCCTTTGTTTTGGCCGAAACACTATGATACTTTAACATTACACTGTAACACCTGATGATGTCAACATAGATTGACTAGAATAAAAATACACTTTTGATACATAAAACAAAGTTTGTTTATTTAACATTGTATTAATTTACTATTATTATTATTATTTTGTTGAATCTCTCTTTACATTATGACAGCATGAGCCAAATCGATGTAAAGGGTATTATAGCTATCATAGTGATTCTCGTGACGATCTATCGCCATTTTATTGTCACGTGAATTCTACACCAAACCCAAAGACAGTGTGATAATCACACTGCCCTCGCCTGGAATCGAACCCGGAACCTTCGGGGTGGCAATCAATGCACTTACCACATTCGGCCACGACTATAGCATGAAATGAAGAGTTAAAAGTGACAAAAACAAAGTTAACTTATATAAATTGTCAATTTGTGATTATATTACATTTAATGTTTTTGTTGTTGGTGTTTTTATTGTGTGCCTCATAGTTATTGTAACCAGATCATTTTATTTGCTTGCAGCTTACTACATATCAAAGTGCTACAAAGATGATCCTGACGTGAACGAGTGTCTAAAGAACAGCTTTAACTTCCTAACAGAAAACTTCAGGAGAGGAATTCCTGAATTAGGAGTCACTGACGTAAGCTTCATTTATAAGCTTAAACACTTGTTAATAAGATGAAAGAACCTGTACCAAACATACAAGTAAAATAGTAATACAAATCCCCGTTATTGTTTTTAATTAAAAAAAAACAACAACAACAAACCATCACGCCGTTTCCCCGCAGGGGTAGGCAGAGAGAATGGACCGCCACACTACTCTATCCTGGCAAACCTCTCTAGCTTCCTCCACATTCATACAACGAGTCATACACGCACGTCGATTCCTCCGACTTCTAACATGACCAACCTTTAAAATTTGATTAATTTGGTCATGCCATGTTTTCCTCGGTCTGCCTCGACTTCGTACCCCATTTACATCATTAACGTATACTTTCTTAACCATTCTTTCTCCATCCATGCGTTCCATATGTCCGAACCAACGCAGCGATCCTTTCATAATTTTGTTCATAATACCTTCTTCCGCTCTACATTCCTTTCTTATATCAGCATTTGAGATTCTGTCATATATCGTTCTACCACACATACGTCTTAGGGACCTCATCTCTACCGCATTTATTCTACTCTCATCCTTCTTCTGCCAGTTCCATGCTTCGCTTCCATACATTAGGGTTGGGACCAGAACTCCATTGTGAATGGCCGTTTTCGCTTTCATTGATAAATTCTTGTTTCCAATAACTATTTTTAAAGCTCCATTCACTTTGTTACCCGCACCAACCCTTCTTTCGACGTCACTATCCGTTCGGCCATCTGCTGTGAACATGCTACCTAAATACACAAATTCCCTCACCTGTTCCAAGTTCTCTTCGTTCACACTTATATTACAAACTGTCATTTGCTCTTCCCTTTCGAAAACCATCACCTTTGACTTTCCGACATTCATCATTAAATCGTTTGACTTGCATACCTCATACATTCTCGACACCAAGACTTGTAATTCGTCCGCACTATCCGCAACGAGAACGGCATCGTCCGCGTAAAGCAGAGAATTAAATATTTATTAAAAATTGAATAAACGCTCTTTTAGAAAACGCTTTGCATATAAATAACCACATTATTATTTTAATTAGATAGAATTAGAAATAAATTGGACAGAGAACATGCTCACCTGGTGTACAATGCGTTAATTGCCCCTCACTTTAATTGTTGTTCCACCATTCTATATTTGATTGATAAAACCGATACTCAAGAGATGAAAATAATTCAAAATAGAGCAATAAGTTTGTACTGAGGTGCACTAGACGCGCACGAATTAAGACGATGCTTAAAGATTTGAAGATGTTATTTGAATAAGTGTGTGACCTAAATACACTTATTTTTGCTTACAAATTAAGGGGGGGGGGGGGTTTCTTCCAAAATATTTGTGTGACCAAGCTGCTTACAATTATGAAATACATGGGTACCCAACGAGAGACAAAACAATTTTTAAAATTAAAAGAACATTATCAAGGGGTTCCGAAAACAGATTTTTTTACAAGGGTTTGAAAGTATTTAATAGCTTGCCGCAAGTCATGAAGGACTCAGACAATGTTCACAAATTTCGCAACCAATGTATAGTGTACGTCCGGTCACATTTTAAAGTTAAGCTATTTTTTTTTTCTTGTTGTTAATAATAATATGCTAACTTTTAAAACGCCGTTTTTGTGATGTAATCACCTCAAGAGCGCATTAAGACGTGTTTTAAATCTAAAAATCTAAATGTGACCGCTTAAAAAGCGATCGGTTTAAAAGTATAGTAGAACAAAGTGTAAATGTTTAAATTGGTTAAATTTCTTCTTTATGTGTTTTGTGCCTAATTGCTCTTTTTTTTAATTTGTTTTCATTATAAATTTAACTATTATGTATTTAAAAATGTCATACACTATAATAGTTGTAAGAAATACGTATTTTTTTATAACTAAATAAAGAAATATATAATTTTTGAGTAAGGAGCGCCAACCGGAAACGAGCTTCATCAGAGCTATACACAACTAAATAAGTCCAAGTTAAGGTGGAGTTAGGGGGAGGTGGTTAAAATAGAAGGAGTAAGAGAAAGAGAAGAAAATACGTAATCAAATATTAATTGTAGTTGAGGGAGAGGAAGGGATGACATCTACTGGGTGGTTCTTATAACTTCTGATGGTTAAGAGATTAGATTAGATTAAAACTTTTGTTAGATTTGAATAAAATGAATTTCAGGTGGAACCAATAATCATAGATGAGATTGGAATAGCGTTGGGATCAGGTCCAGATGGATACAGAGCTAGCTTCAGAGACATTCACGCATATGGAGTCAGTAATCTCACAATAACAAATGTCAGGTTAGTAACTAATAATATTTTATAAAATAATAATATTATACATACTTGGATGATTATTGATTGATTCTAGTCTATATTTCTGTTGGTTGGTGATGATGGCAGCAAACTGTGAAACCGGCCGAAACCATGAAATCAAGTGGAATTATATGTATAATTAATATAAATGAAAAAAAAAGTCTTTATATATTATTTTAATTTTTACAGTGAACTTCTAGGAAGATCTTTAATTAACAACATTAATTTCTTCTATTTACGCCATACTTTGTGTTGTTATGATGGTTTATTTCTATTTTTCTTTTTTATGCACTTTGTATATACAACACATTAAAAAATACAATTATATAGAAATGTTTCGGACAAACAGTTTTATAATAATTTTATAATATTTAAAAAATTATCTTTACTGAAGAAGGACTGTTTGACCAAAACATGTCTATATATTTTTATTTTTAATATAAGTGTCGTATATACAAAGTGTATAAAAAAAGAAAAAATTGAAATAAACAACATTAATGATTAAATTATTCGATACAAAAAGAGATAACTTAATAAAATATGTAAACACTTCTTATTCTTAAAAAACGATATTCTATAGTCAGATTCTTAATATGTTATTTGAGATTGATATCTTGAGAAAATCCGCGTAACTAGTCTTTCTGGACCGACGTTTCGGGGATCGTTGCATTGTCCATCTTCACTAACTCGGAGAACAAAGCGCGGAGATGTCTCCTTCGCTCTCACGCGGCCGGCGACATGGCACACCATAGAAGAAGTACATGATACATTACCCAACATACATTTATAACCACCCTGAAGATGGAGACTGCAAATATTTCCGAAACATCGATTCAGAAAGACAAGTTATAAAAAAACACATTGCTACTAACGCTGAATTTCTACGCAATTAAATTCTTAATATTTAACTGTTTTTTTTTTATCATTAGTACAAAATCATATACGAGGTCCGTTCAAAAAGTATCGCGAATTTTGTGTTTTTTCAAAAATTATTTATATATTCATGAATTTCTATTTTGTCCCCTTCAAAGTGATCCCATCCAGATATTATACACTTGTGCCAACGTTTTTTTCAATCCTCGAAGCACCCCAAAAAATCATTTTTTGTGATCTTGTTCAGCTCCTCCTTCGATGCCGTCTTTATCTCCTCAATCGTAGCCTAGCGTCGTCCTTTCATGGGCCTTTTCAGTTTCGGGAACAAGAAAAAGTCACAGGGGGTCAGATCTGGGGAATACGGTGGCTGCGGCATTATTGGTGTGTTGTTTTGGCCAAAAATTCGCGCACAAGCAGATGCGAAATTGAGCAACTTTGGTACGAATTTCGCGGCGACCGATCTCATGCCCAACTCATTGTTAAAAATCGAATGGCACGAGCCAAGCGATATGTTTAAGTCCTCAGCAACTTCTCTAGCGGTGATTCGACGATTGGCCAATACTATGTTATTCACTTCATCAATGTTTTCGTCTGTTGTTGACGTGCTCGGGCGTCCGGCAGGCTCTTTTTCGTTCACATCTTCTCGGTCCTCTGAGAACATTTTGTACCGCCGATAAACGTTGCTTTGGTCCAAGATAGCTTCACCATATGCCACAGTCAACATTCGGAATGCGTCCGGGGACTTAATTTTGTTTTTCACTCAAAATTTGATACAGATTCTTTGATCCATTTTTTTGGAGTGGGCAAAAATCGAAGACGAGCCAAAACACGTACATACACTATGTACACTAGATAGAATGTTTTATCTATGTGTAATTTTGTGTTATTTGTTTTCAGGACCGACTTGGACACATATCAATTCCAGGTTACGATGTTGATACCTAAGATGAAGGCTCGAGCCCATTACAGGTCCTCGGGAGTCCTTATCCTACTCAAGGCTTCAGGAGCCGGAGATTACTGGGGTGAATACGGTAAGAAAATTAAGAATTAAAAACTTTAAATTTGTAACTTATCAACCCCTATTGTGGTTTGGTTTCATTTGAAATTAGTTTTGGACTACGGTTATCAACATTTACAATTCAAACAGATAGTCCCGGTTCATCATAATATAATATATAACTTAGTAATTTGGGGGATGTGGTGATAGTTAAAAGCAGTGGAGGTTTCAGCGTTTATTGCAGGTCACAAGTAATCATACGTTACAGTATTATGTACTCGTAATGGAGCGTGGCTGGATGTCGATAGCAGCGGGGGTGGAGTTCGAGTGTTGAGCAGTAGAGGATGATGGCTCGCTGGGCAGTAGCGTCGGTCGGCTGGAGCGAAGATTCGTCAGAAGTTACGTCGTAGCAGTGTGGACAGTTATGTAGCTCGGTAGGAAGGTCGGAGGTTTCTCGTACGTAGACTTGACGGCGTAGACTCGTGTCGGTTAGAAGTCGCAATACTGACTGACGTATTGGGTGGTCGGAAGTACCGCTTTTATATGCTTTGCTTGCCTTTGTACAGATGCCTTGCTCTAGTGGCCTAGTGACCAAACTGAATAAATCTGGGCCCCGACAGTTTTGATAAGTAGGTCCTGAGTCAGGCGTTTTGTGTACTATATTTCATCATGAAATATGCTGGTTCAGCGTCGAAGTCCACTAAAAGGAACTAAAATTAAAAAGTTTATTTTTATTATATTATTATCAATAATGTGAGTCCTCTCACGATACTTTCATATTAAATCGAATAAATAAAATAAATGAAAAAAACATTATTTTGTTAAATCGCTCTTTACATCTTTACAGCGTGAGCTAAATCGATTTAATGGATATGTCTTTCATATTAAATATCAAAGATAGCTAATCTATCGCCATTTTATAGTAACGCGAATTCTTCACCAGACCAAAGACAGTGTGACAATCACACTGCCATCGCCGGGAATCGAACCCGGGACCTTCGGTGTGGTAGTCAAATCACTTACCGCTCAGCCACGAATGTGTCGTCGTTTATATGATTTATCATTTATGATCCACAAATGTATTTTGGGGCAATTCAAAACATTTTTTTACTACATATGTAGCTATCTGGTATAGAAAAGGTTTAAAAAAGATTGGAAGTTTTTAAATTTAAAGTTTATTCCGATTGATTATGTTTGTGCCAGTTTTAAGAGCGTGACTCCTACTTCTTTATTCTTCAATGGCCCTACAGCCAATATCGAGCTTTGGTCTCCATCAATTCTCGCATTTTATGGGTGTGACATGTTTGCCTCGCTAGGGCATTATCAAATATCGAACATTTATATTAATTTAAATAAATATGTCCCTCTTATAAAATATTATAAATCTTCCCACAATCGGACGTTTTTATCAACATTTGAATTAAACATAACTTTATTTTTTATTGCTTGTGAGCAGATTTCCTTTGAGTTTCAAATTGAAATTTGAATTAAATATGCAGTCATTTTTTTAATTAATAAAAAATGGGTAATGGTGTTCTTACATTGCCCTGGTGAAGCTTTGTTACAAGCGAAACTAGTTACAATACTCATATTGTGGTAAAATACAAAGTGTTTTATTATTTTACATCTATAAATTGATTACTTAACATTTGTTTTAAGTATAAGACCTTTATCCTTTTTAAGACCTTTAATTTATCTGTACGTAGTTAAACTTTTCCTAAACGACTGGACTGGTTTTGATGATTTTTTTATGTGTGTTTGATTGGGTCCCTGGATGGTTTAGATTCACAATTGAACTCAGTAGGTGACTGTTAAAACCTTCTGGGAAGTTTATGAATAATTGACTTTCTAAGAATAATTCATAGTTATAATTGTTTATCATAGATGCCGCTGATGTCGAATTCTGTGTTTTTAAGCATGCGCAAATAACTTTCTTTGTAGCGTGTGGTAGATTTGAAATTCTGTTCGATATATTTCGATATTCCCTGTATGGAATGTATTACAATTGCATGCGTATTGAGTATATTATTCATCGACAAAACATATTGATAAAGCTTTCAAGCCGCTAGTTTTATATATAATCAATGCCTCATCACCCATATTCATTGTCTTATTATTTTACAGAGGGTGTGAAAGCTAAAATCTACTTCCGAGCTCGACCCTATACAATGCACGACAGGACATATTTAGCCCTGGAACAATTGAAGATGGATTTCAGTGTCAAGGACATGAAAATGGGAGTAGAAAATGTTCACAATGAAAATTCTATTCTTCGTAAGTATACTTTAATTTAACGCCTTATTTTTTATTGAGTATTATAAAAAAAGACTTCTTCTTCTTCATGTGCCATATCTGGTCTCCCCGACGTTGACGATCACTACTGTAAAGGCTTCTCGGTCTTGCGCCGCTTGGAAAAACTCCTGCACGCTCCCTATTCCAGTAGAATATTTGATGCTGCGCAGCCAAGACACCTTCGGCCAGGAACACATCATCCCTTAATTTTCCCTAATTATATATGGAGTTTTACATCATTGTTTAACTCGATGGTTGCCAGAGACGAGATATCTCGGCAAACGGCGCAGTGCCCGTGTGGCCAGAGACGAGATATCTCGGTAGTACTTTTGGTGACGTATTTTTGCGCCGTATTGACTTGTATTGACATTGTCAGAAACGGACTGTTCTCTGTTTTAGTTATTCAGAAATATTTTATCAAGTTTCCAAATACTTTTAACCGATTTATCGGTAAATTTCGAAAACTGTTTCAGCTGACAGAATACAGATGTCATATTGCAGGGCTATAACAATCGAAAATATTAGGTCCTCGCTGTCAAAATCGTCGATCGTTTGCGTAGTTTTCGTATAATTTTCAATTAATGTTATGAAAGAATTTGTTTGTACTTGTTTTCAGTAAGTCAACACCTATTTTATCAGTGTTTTGCTAGTGATATCGGTCTCTTTTTATAACTCTTCACAGTTTGCTTTGTTTTCGTATTATGCGTTTAGTGAATTAGTTAAGTTAGTGAACTATAATTTCTTTCCAATACAGCTAAAAAAAAATTAAGACGTGTTTTATTTTGACAAAAAATATTCGGCCTGCCGAGCACTGCAGCGTGATTTATTTGCGGCCATGAAAGGGTTAAGAACACATTTATTGAAGCCTCTCTTAGTTTTACTAAGGTTGTATTAATCTGTCATACATTCATTTCTTATACATTCGTTCTGTATTCTATCATACGTCGTCTTTGCGCACACTCCTTAATAAATGAATTACCGTTTTCGGCATTGCTTCAACTATAATACATGTATAAAATTACTTTTCTTATATCATCCCATTTGTTTGAATGTAAGGTGTCAAAAAAACCACGTGGAATTATAACGAGCTATATATTATTATTATTATTATTATTATTATTATTGTACGCAAGAGGTCGTTTGGACCCAATTACTGTATACAATTTATTTTTATTTTTTAGCTATTATATTGATTCTCTAGACATGTAATAGGTAGCCAATCTATCTCCATTTTATTGTCACGTGAATTCTACACCAGACCAAAGACAGTGTAACAATCACACTGCCATCGCCGGGAATCGAACCCAAGACCTTTGGCATGGAAGTCAGAGCTCTTACCACTCTGCCACGAAGGTCGTCATTTATAAGGTGTTAAGGAGGATAAAATTTGTTACAGGTTCTTAAAACTTTTTTTTACTAAAAATTTTAAAAATACGTTTATTTTTTTCAGATGCTGCTCTTAATCTCTTCATAAATACAAACGCCCAAGATCTTCTGAAGGAGATGAAGCCAGATTTGAAGAAGAAGTTGGTCCAAAACATGTCCCAGTTTATTAGCAGTTTGATGGAACAAATCCCTTATGATAATTGGATAGAATAGAAATCCAATTAAGTATTAATAAACTAACACAATTAATTTTAAGTATTTGTACAATCGTATAGTTTTCGAATTTATTTCACCACTTTGCAACCACCGAAACCCTTAAAATGTACTTCAATAACCTCCGTACTCACTTGATTTAGTTCCATTTGACGTTTTTTTTTCAAAGTTACAATAACTTTGATATGACAAAGTTTAAACACTGTAGGTCAAACGAAGATCGCAAGAATAGTTGAACGGCAGAACGAAATAGAATAATTCATAGGATTTTTTGTACACTCAAAAGTACAGAAATGCAAATTTATTATATTCATATGTTATACGAGTATAATTGGAAACAATTTAAAGGAGACATAATGGAAGTTGATCTTTATATAAATGGAATATGAGTTTAGTTACTTCGATGGTTTTAGATAGATGAGTTTATTTATAAAATAATTTTGATTCAAATGTATACATACGAGTATACAGTCGAACTTACACATGTATACATACATTGCGATCACGGAAATAGCGAGATATCGGATGGAACGAGGAAACATTTGTTGACATTTTAGTTTATGTGTTTTTCCATATACGAGTCTACAATACATTGATTCACTTTTATAACGAGCTGATCATAAACCAAAACCAAATCATCTTATCATCTTCTGGTGAAGATGATAAGATTTGGTGAAGATGTGTGAACCATCTTCTGATGAAGATGAGAAGAGATCCCGAAGATGACAGCAAACTGCCGAAACCGGTCGAAGACACAAACCTCAGTGTATTTAAACTAAATATTCATCTTAAAAAGATTTTTTACAACAAAAAAAAAAAATCGTTATTTACAATGAACTTCTTCCTTGAAATTTCAAATAACAATATTAAAGAAAAAATTTAAATTGAATACATTATCTTATTTATGTTTTTGTCCTACTGAATTTTTTATTTTATTTATTTACCGATATAATTTTAGCTCCTAATAATGATGCTCAAATGAATTGCGAATTGTATAAGAATTTTATTTTTAAGATTTTATAACTTTTTGATAAATTGAATAAAAATGTGTAAAAAAATAAGTGATATAAAAGTTATTTTAGTATAAACAGCAATAATTCAAATGGTTTTCTTTGAAAAAATATTAACGTCAGCGTTCAATTACAATATCCTTAATCAAAAAATTGTACCATAAGTGAAGATATTTGAAAAAAGCCTCATAAAAGGGGTATCCAAAACTTTTTAATTCAATGATTATAATTTATGTAGGATCCATACCATTTGAATACATATTTTGAAATTTGGATGTTGAATTTTTCCACTTTATTTTATAAATACTTGTATGCTAAAACCTTTCACATCTTGTTTTGCCTCGACGTGTGGTGTTACAATAACTCCCGGCGCGCCTGGAAATGACACAAAGTCGACCAAACCTTCCACCACAATGGCAAGAGAAAGAAGAGATATAGGCCCCTTTTCGAGCCATTTCTGCTATTTTTAAAGCTTTCTTGCCAACGAAAAATAGACACTTAACTGAAATTATAAAAAAAACTTATAATTTCACTTAATTATATTTATATTATGATGGAGGTCACTTGCAAGATATGTAAAGAAATACATTTATTGAAAGCTAAGGAATTAATACTGTGGAATTCATTTAAGAAATTGAAAATAATTTTGTATATTATCCACAAAATATTAAAAAACACGGCACGTTTCCGAGGATACAATTTAAATTTAAAAATCAACCTAGACTAATTGTTATAAGTATGTATAGTAAAAATAATTATTAGTAAGAACTAATAAATAATACTAAACAACAATAGTACATAATCATAATATAAAAATATAAAATTGTAATTTAGAAAAAAAACATACATTTGAAAAGACATAATTTATATAGAAATGAATAAATGATTAATTTGCATATGATTGGAAATGGGAGCTTGGGAGACTTAAAGAAGACAAAGTATTTAAGGAGAAAGGAGAAAAAGGAGGAATCTGATTTTTAATTATGTTTTCACCCAATTTCACCGACTTGCGGATTTCTAAAGTTTCAAATTTGTTTAATTTATTGCTATTGCTATTGTTTTTATATGTTTAGTTTTTATTATATATTTACACCTGAAAATGGAGGTATCGTCTGAAATATGTCGTGTTTTTTTTTTTTTAATATTTAATGGATAATAAACAAAAGATATTTTCAATTTTCTAAGAAATATATTTGTTTGTAAAAATATTTCTTAAATGAAGTATTCACTTCATTTATGAAATAAATACTTTGTAACACTGTTGGAGGGTATGACCGAGGGGACACACTCTAGGGGACGTCCACGCCGAGAGTACCTGGAGGACCTGTTGTTGGACGTGCGCTGCTCATCATATGCAGATTTCAAAAGAGCTGCACAAGACAAGGAAGAATGGAAGAGCGATTAGAAGAAATTGCTGCAAACCAATCGCAGGATTGAAACTTTCTAACTAACTAACACTGTTCATTTATCACATTTTATTTATTTAATTTTTATGAAACCACGCGACAGCTGTTTCGCCAACCGGTGTTGGCATCAACAGTTACAATCAACAATATCAGTTTCACAACACTTGACTTTTTTTACAAACATGTTTGGACCGTACACCTATTTCAGTGTAGTTTTTTGACACAGTTTTTATTTAAGTTATTCAATTGTAATCCAAAGTAGTGAATTCATAATCCAAAGTAATGGCGAATATATCGTAGAACAAAATATAAATATTTATTTACGTAAGTGTGTAAACAAGTACATATACTCGTATTTGCACAATTATTATTATATTGAGTTAAATCTATGCTTTGTAAGTAACAAATATAAATAAATAGTAGAGTGTTTTTTTAGAGGTTTGGTTTTTAAACTAGCAACATTGTTTCTACAGACTGTCAATTTGTCAATTGACAGTTTATTTGTAGTCAGTACGTTTAGCCATTTAACCATGAATAGACTGACATCAGAACAGCGCTTGCAAATTGTGCAAATTTATTTTGAATATCATAGTTCGGTTTGCCAAACTTATTATGCTTACTTCCATGTTACGGTCGACATAATCGTGCATCCGAACAAGTTATTTAGAAGACCATGAATCGTTTTCGCACCACTTACACTAGTGAATAATACGCATCCACAAAGACGACAATTGTCGAAAATTGGATTTCACGATTGCGCTTCATTCGAGCAAGCCGTGGCGTTCATATGCCCAAAATCATATTAAACAATAATGACATAAAATTATCTAATAATTTAATGTGTTTTTATTTTCATTTTGAATATGTATTGTATACCTCTAAAAAAAAACCTATATGAAAAGTAAGGTTAGTGTCCCAATACGTGGCATTCATCCTGCCGGTTATTGAATACCTGACGGTTATTGGTTAATATTGGCCATGCATTTAATACAAAGTATAATTATTCATATTATTTGACAATTTATACGAATGGTTTTCTAGAAGTAATGGGAATGACATGTTTCGCCTGTCTAAGTCATTTAAAAATATTATGTAAATCATTGTAATATCTTGTTCCTCTTCTTCTTTTTTTAGACCGTTGGTCTATTCCTGTGGTCAGGCTGGCCTTCCTTGGGAGGTAGGCTCCCAGTTATCCTTCCATCTCTTTGGCAGTCTTCCGGGGGGACTGTAGCCAACAGAAATCTGATGCGTCACAATATGTGGGATTATAGAGGGATCCAGCTTCTGCTCGTGCGCATTCCAGTAACTTCTGCGTTGTTTGCCTCATCTTACGATATCTTCCACCTTGAAGATTGTAATATCATCTATATATATATATATATATATATATATATATATATATATATATATATATATATATATATATATATATATATATATATATATATATATATATATATATATATATATATATATATATATAAATATATATATATATATATATATATATATATATATATATATATATATATATATATATATATATATATATATATATATATATATATATATATATATATATATATATATATATATATATATATATATATATATATATACTATATATATATATATACAAAGTCGTGTTAGTTACACCATTTATAACTCAAGAACGGCTGGACCGATCTTCCGGGGACTGGCCAACAGAAATCTGATGCGTCACAATATGGGATTATAGAGGATCCAACTTCTGCTCGTGCGCATTCCAGTAACTTCTGCGTTGTTTGCCTCATCTTACAGTATCTTGAAGATTGTAATATCATCTATATATATATATATATATATATATATAATCTTATATATATATATATATATATATATATCTATATATTATATATAACAAAGTCGTGTTAGTTACACCATTTATAACTCAAGAACGGCAGGACCGATTTTGATGATCTTTGATTTGTTGGATTTGTCTCCGTCCCAAATACCAGAATAACTATTGAAACATCGGAAAAAATCATAAATATATTTTTAGTATTCATTTAAACTTAATAAATAACTGAATTTAATTCAACTAATAGGTTAACACAACATGTATCGATTCTGAGGTGGAACGACGTTCGCCGGGTCAGCTAGTTTTATATTAATCATTTGACAAGGCGAAACATGTCATCCAAAACACAATAGTAAAACTTCTAGAAAACAGACATTTTCATTCAAATTAGCTATTTAATATGGAGATTTACATCAAAGTTCAAGAAACAAAAATATTAAATTAAATAAAATAATAATACACTTTTAGTAATTTGTATTAACACCACTTTATTTAGTAAAAAAAAAACGGTTTCGCTCCCGCCGGAGCTTCGTCAGGGTGAAAGAGTAAAATAAATATAAAATCGTAATGATTTACTAAAAGTGTATTATTATTTAATTTAATAATGTCACACCACAAATTAAGTGCTTCATACGAAAGTTTAAATATTAAATTATTTGACAAGTTTAAATTTGATGTTTTCTGATGAATAACTAATTATTCTAAGAAGTCGTATTAAATCTATATTATATATGGTTAGGAATTGGGGAAAAATACTAATAATTTTTTTTTCATAAAAAACTGAATGAGGAAAAAAATACGTTTAAAGTTTCCTTATACAATCGTATTTTATCCTTTTTAGTTATGATGAAAATGTCAATATATAACACTTAAATAAACACTTTATTTGTGAGGATGACGGCATACCGGTTTCGCTCCATGCGAGCTTTTTCAGGGCTTTACGCATACTGAATGTGTAAAGCCCTGAGGAAGCTCGCATAGCGCGATACCGGTAGGCCCGCATCCTCACAAATAAAGGGGTTGTATACCAAGTACAAAAAGTGTTAAATTAAGTGTTAAATATGTCCAACCATCAAGTAGTGACTTCTTATCAAAGTTTAAATGACAATATATGTTTTCTTTTTAATTCAAATAAACGAAAACGGATTGAAGGGGTCAACATTTGGAAATTTATTTATGTCTCTTTCTTTCACAGCATTTAATTCGGGAAAAGTTGTGCGTATGTATACTGGGAGACGATGGTGTTGGTGAGAGACAGGAATAATCTGGATAGCTCCCTCTCCAGAGCTGGGAATAACTCTTTACTGAAGCTGTTGAAGTTCTGGTTTATGACGTTGTTGATTACTTCACCTGAAAACATACAAAAATATAATTATTTTCTATAAACGTAATAGTGTCTAATTAATGTCAAATGTGATAAATACAATGATATCTGAACCATGAGTCAAATATGATAAATACAATAGTATCTGAACCAATGATCAAATATAATAAATACAATAGTATCTGAACCAAAGTTTAAATATGATAAATACAATAGTATCTAAACCGTGGGTCAAATACGATAAATGCAATAGTATCTGAACGAAAGATACAATAGTATCTGAACCAATGGTCAAATATGATGAATACAATAATGTCTTAATCGATGGTCAAATATAATAAATACAATAGTATCTTAATTATGGCTTCTCAACTTCAGTATGTAATGAGGGCAGGAGCTTTCCATGGGGGCGGTAGCGTGTCCTGATTGGGGGGCGTTGAGGCAGTCAAGGGAGGCGGCCGTGGCGTATGTATTTTAATATATAATATAATTATTAAATACAATCAATTTAAGAAACAACCTTTATATAAACATTTCTGGTAGATGGAAAGTCTTTGACTTTAAGGATGTAATCTTCTTCAAATGCTGCCCAACCTTTATAACATTTTTGAAAAGATTTAAACCAATGATATTAGAATTTATTTTACAATCTTCAATATAAGCAGAAAATAGCTCATTATTATGAAGAAGGAATCTGGTCGTGTCCAGGCTCGAACCCAAGTCCCCTTGATCAGAATCCAAGCATTCTATCCCCTAGACCACCACCCGATTTATGAACAAAAATTATTCATCTACAATGGCTACGTAAAAAAATTAAATTGTCGCATTTGGAGTGAAAAATATTCACAAAGAGGTACAGTTTGGTGTGGTTTATGGAACGGTGGAGTCATTTTTCCTTAATTTTTTCTTGATAAAAGGACACCTTTACCATGAATGGAGAACGATACTGAAGCATGATATGCTATTTTTTGGCGGGAAATAGAGAATATTGATCTCCAGAACATGTGGTTTCAACAGGATGAAGCCACTTGTTAACAGCTGCTCTAATAGTGGATTTATTGAGCCAAAAGTTTCCTGGATTCATTATCTCCGAAAATGGTACAGTTACATGGCCACCAATATCATGTGATTTGACACATTTTGACTTCTTTCTCTGGGTCTATGTTAAAGCACAAGTCTACAGGAATAATCCACACACAATTGATGAATTAAAAGCGGAGATCTTTCGTGTTATTGGCGAAATCCAATTTGTGAGAAAAAGTCATTGAAAATATTGACAAGAGAGTCACCATCTGTAGAGCATCAAAAAGTGATCAATACATGATATTATTTTTAAGACGTAAATAGAAAACCTTTAACTTGCAAATATAATAAAATAAAAATGAAGATACATTCAATGTAAATGTTGTGTTTTTATTTTATTAAAAAAGTCCTTACAAAAAACAGACAAATATTAGATAATCCATTGTTTTGGCGGAAACACTTTGATATTTCAACATTATTAACTGTTTAAATAAAAAAAACTTTGTTATAAATATCACAATTGATTATATTTTGTCGCGACAGCTGTTTCCCTAACCGATGTTAGCATCGTCAGGTCTTACAATACGTCAGTTGATTGTGATATTTATAACAAAGTTTTTATTTAAACAGTCAAGACAAATATTATGCACAAAACTTCTGAATCTAAGTGAATTGACTGATTGATGGATTCCAAGAGAAAAATTAATTTACCTCGACACGATTTATACATTTTTAGCCTTCATTTTCACTTTTTTTCAGTTTTTTTATATTGAGCAGATGGTGTATTCCATTTTAATTCTAACATTGATTTTTTGCCCTTTTATGAATCGAGATATGTTTTTTTTCCGTTTAATCAAGATTTGTTTATTCCCACTTACTTTATTTTATTTTTATCGCGATATGTTTTATCATCATCGGGAGATCACGTCAAAGTTTATAAACTTCTTCAGATGATGAATATAATAAGTGGAATAACAGTTATAACAGAAAATGATGGAGAGGGTTCAGAAAAGATTTCCGAGATATCTTTACCTGAGGGAGTTTGGTAGCTATCCGTGGCTCTATCCCACAGCATTTCTTTTGGGAATGCTTGGGGCCAACTCTCTGCAACTTCGAAGAGATGGGCATCTCATAACCCATTTCTTTAGATTACACAGGGGATATTTCGAAAACTCGGCCGTGCTGGAGGGTGTTCGGCTTTTTGTCCTTGATAGATATCTCCGACAGCGACAGCATAGATTGCTTTACTTACCAGCCGCCAGAACCAACCTGCCTCTGGTGACACCGGTGGGAAAACCAATTAATCTGCTGAACGCGGTCTCCTCGGAGATCGACGTCTTTCATATTAGTGAAAGTACGTTCAGAAGGCGAATACTTTTAATTCTGAAAAGTATCCTGTCTTCCTAATGTCGAACCATCTCTCATGCGTTTCTGGTAGTATACTATACAAAATATATTATTTTACCTGTACTCGATAGATGCCTTAAAAATTAATTTTGTAATGTCTGTTGATGAAATAAACTGATTTGATTTTGATTTTGATCTCTTTGGCGGTCTTCTGGGGGGACGGTAGCCAACAAAATATGAGAAAGTTGAAAAAGGCAAAATGACAAAAGTATGCATGATTCTGATTCTTGCATTTTGTATCAAGTTAACAGTATAAAACGCCATTGTGTAACAAGCGATGCATCGCGTTTATAATGGTTAACATGACCCAGAAATTATCGGGTGCTAATTTGGGTGAATTGACCTCAACGTGTCGTAATCGGTTTTATTATTTGCCCGTCGCCCGAAGGTCGATCGGCTCAATTCGGAAGACTTCGCGCTGTCAAGCATGGTGACCTGCTCGAGTAGATTAAGAAAATATTTTAATTTTAATTAATATGAATGAAAACGTAGGTTTTCTAGAAATTTTATTACAATTTATTGGAATGGCGTGTTTCGCCTTTTCTAAGGCATTTGATACACGAGGTGAAAAGAAGAAAGACGAAACACGAAACGTGAAAGGTGAAATTTGGAACATGTTATTTCAATATGGATAGTTTAATATAATAAAACTTCTAGAAAACAGACGTTTACATTCCAATTAATTATTCAATATGGAGTTTAAAAAATTATGGCCGCGAAACTAGTACTCTGAAAGTGAATGTAATAAGCCGGTTGGAAGCGTTCGAGAGGTGGATATACCGCAGAATGCTCCTTATGCCGTGGACCGATTTGGTCAGTAATGCAGACGTACTGCAGAGAGCCAGAGCCAATAGAGAGCTGTTGTCAAGTGTGAAAATTAGAAAGGTCTCATATTTGGGTCATGTGCTAAGGGGAGAAAATTACCACCTCCTTCGACTGATATTAATGGGTAAAGTGGAGGGACGTCGGGGAGTTGGTAGAAGGCAGCTGTCCTGGCTGCAGAACATCAAAGAGTGGACAGGAATAACAAGAGTTCAGAACCTGTTCCAAGTGGCGCAGGAAGAGATACCTTAGCTGTAGTGATCGCCAACGTTTGGGGGGACCTGACACGGCACCGAAAGAAGAAGAAGAAATAAAAAATAGTTTTAATTGTACTTTTTATTATTATTATTATTATTATTATTATTATTATTATAATTATTATTTTGTTGAAAAAACTCTTTACATCATTACAGCGCAAGTCAAATCGATGTAAAGGGTGAAAAAAATATATATCAAAGGAAATATACATAGAACCTTATGAATAGGAATATGCCAGTTATTTGCTTGCTGCCTTTATCATAAGGGTATTTACGAATTCGCCATAATTGCATCCAAAGAGGTCTATCTCTTCTGCAACCTCATTTAAAAGACGAATCGCTTTCAATACAAGAGAACTTCGAAGGGCCTCTGTGCGGCAATTTGGGGCATAAAATAAATATGCCCCCTTGCTCATTCTTCTCATCATTATTAAATGTGTCATTTAATAAGACATTATTGGTTTATATGTTTAAAAAATCCGTTATCGATACAAATGTTATAAATTTGATAATATTCTAGCAATGCTAAACATGTGACTCTCGCAAAAAACATAATGTTACCCTTAATATAAAATCTTTTATAGTATATATAGGTACGTTATAGTAATAGTTTTACATAATTTAGGGCAGATCATAATAAAGGTACTAAGTATCAAAAAAGACAATAAAGAAAAAAGGCGTTAAACATAAAGGCCAACAATTATAAAAAGTGCAAAGTGATTCAAACGTCACAACAATAATACTATTCTTACTACATGACATATGTTCCAATTAACATTTTTTGTCTCTTTTTCTTTGTTTAATATTTAAACCACTTAGCACCTTTGTAAGAACAGCCTTCAATTGTTGAAAAAACACTTAAAAAATAGCAGCAATCTGTTTATTTAAATATTCAATAAATTTATGAATATTCAGATTCTTACCTAGAAGCTGTTCACCCCCAAACAGATTGAAGAGGTGGATGTTCCCACTGCCAACCTTGATCTTCAAATCCATACTTTTGACATTTAAATATTCCTTGCCTTCCCTTTTGACTACTTCGGCTTCCATCTTGCAGATGCCCACGCAATTAGCTGAAATGGAGATAAAACATATAAATTACTTAGGAAACAAAATATAAAATTAACACATTTCTGCATTATAATCAAAATTGGACTAAGCTGGGCAGCTTTCGGAAACATGGGTTACATTCTTAAAAACGGAAAATACCGATCAACCTGAAACGAAAAGTCTATGAAGCCTGCGTTCTGCCAGTTGATACTTATGATCTTCAAACTGTTACATTGTCCAAACAAAGTGCCGAAAAACTACGAGTGACCCAAAGAGCCATGGAAAGAGCCATGTTAGGAATAAGCCTAAGAGACAGAGTCAGAAACGATGAGAGAAAAAACAAAAGTCACTGACATCATCCACCGGGTGGCGACTCTAAAATGGCAATGGGCAGGCCACGTAGCCAGAAGACTGCTGACTCAGAGACCGTTGACGGCAAAGAGAAGTGCAGGGCGACCGCAACTACGGTGGAAGGATGATCTGATCAGACACGTCGGAATAACCCGGATGCAGTCTGCACAGGACAGAGTGACATGGAAGCGAATGGAGGAGGGCTTTGTCCAGGAGTGGACGGGAATAGACTAAGGAAGAAGAGAAGAAGAATAATTAAAATTCCGTGCGTTTGCAGGAAGATTGTTCCGGACTAAAAAACTGCTACCTTATGCGAGTCGCCTTATTCGTTCAAAGACAGCATTTCAGCTCAGACAATTGCTATAGCAATTTTCAAATATAAAATTTGTATTCATTTTAATTCATTCATTCTTCTTCTTCAGTCAATTGTTGCCGTCCATTCCTGGACGTCGGCTTCGTTACGTATTTTCCATTCTGTTCGATATTGAGCGATTTTCATCCTGGCACATCTCAAACTCCTACGGCTGTCTCTGGAGTCTCGTGCATCAAGATATTAGGAATTGTTGCTGGATCCAATCTCTCAATTTGGTCCCTCCAGAATCGTCTTCTCTGCCTACTCCATCTCACTAGGTTCAATTTTGCAGGATTTGCGAATTTCTTCATTGAGTGTCCTATCTCTAAGGGATCTCCCCACAATAGGTTGCAATGTTCTCTTTTCTGCTACTCTTAAGAGATGTTTGGTTCTGACAGTGTCTGCCCTTGCTTCGATTCCGTTCCAATAGTTAAGTGTAATCTAAAAACTTGTATCGATTTTAACATTAAAAAAACAGTATAATGAAACAATTGATTGGAAAAAGTTATATTAGTAACTCAATGTTAGATCGATAAACACTCTGCAATCATTTGTCCATTCGTGGGTCAACTATTTGTGGAGGTCGCTACTGTGAACCTTGCGGAACGCCTCTATCTTAGAAATCAGAAGAGTCAATAGAGAAGTGTTAGTTTAACAATCGTTTAAAATTTGAAAGATATTTCGAAGAAAATTGGTATGTAACCCTGAAAACTTTCGAGGTTACGTTTACGTACGTGATCTTACTCCACGCTAATTTAAGCAATATTAACATTTTCTTTACGGTGCTGTTCTACGTGGATTTTGGCTATATGTAATGATTAAATATTAAGATATGACTGTTTTTAAATTCGGAAATAATGAAATATTCATTTCGATTCATTTATTAACCCTTCATTTCATGCTTTATCAAATTTTCTACAAACCGAAAAAAACGCTAATATTTGTATAAAATATTTCAATTTCATACATACGAGTAAATACTCTTCACTCTACATTCCCGATTCCCTATTACGGTACAAAAACCATCGCTAGTGGCGCTGGTTTTCAAATGAATAAATGTTATGTTATTTATTGTTTCGGCATTCACTTTGTGGTAGGACATGATTAAATCTTAAATAAAACACTTGTTCTTCACCACATGAGTATTATATTTTACACGACTAGTTTCGGAAGCTCTTGAAAAAAAAAAGAGTTTATATTGAAACCGGTAGATGGAAGCATCTGTAGCTTTCGAATCTAGTCGCATAAAATATAATCCTCAAGTGGTGAAAAATAAGTGTTTTATAAATAAAACAAAAAGTCTATATAAATAAAAGGCAATCTTCCGTGTGTGTGTGGACTATTTATGAGGTTATTCCTGAGCTGATCCTTCTGAAACTTGGAGAATGGATTAAGTGGAATTCAGCGGTCGTCATAGGCATATTTTTGTTATTAATCGAGCTCTAATTAAGTTTATAAATTAATCAATTAATTGAAAATTTTCGTAGTGCAAACGACAATAGACCTTAATGTTCGTATCACCTGAGTATCAATCTTTTGAGTCTATATTCGTTTGACATGGTCTGGAGAGAATTCAGTCTCCATGTAATTTTGTGTAGTGGCAACAATGTGTTTTTCTTTCTGACAGTCCAATATATTGCGTTTTACTTTGAGATGTATAAGACTTAATACGTTTTACTTATTACGTACTAAAATAATTGATTGTTTAATTGGTACAGTCTTTTTTATTGGCGTTATTTTAATGTACATTAATGCAGACAGGTTTTGGCAAGTATAATTTTTACGCGTCATTTTGAGGTTATGAACGAAATTTTATTTTTTCGTGTGGCTGAAACTTATTCGTTTCTCTTACGTTCGACGGTGATTACTAAGTGATAATCTTCCAATATTAATATGATAAATCAATTGAGCTGTGAGTTATATATTATTATAATTTCCATTTTCACATGATATTAAATATTACTCGCTTGAACGTTTGTGAACATATTTTAATTTGTTTTCTAGAATTCTAGCCGTTCGATTGGTCACGTGGTCTCTGAACTGTCAATCTGGTACGTCGTAATATTATTTTGTAGGTATATTTATATTTCTAATTCATATATATCTTCAAGTTATTCTATTTTGCCGTTGAAATGAATACATATTATATTTCCGCATTACATATTTCAAAGTTATAGTTCTAAATAATATCGAATAGAGAAGAAATTATATATCGTTTTACCTACGTATCATATCTATGTAATTTTAGGTTATGAAGTTTCTGGGATTAAAAATATTCAATGATAATTAAATTGCTTTCAGGTTATTTCAAAGGATGATAGCGAAAATATAAAATATTGGACGTCGAAGCTCTACAAGAATATGAAGAAACTACACAACTGGCAGAATTTTGAATGGTATTGCGCTATTTTATTAATGTTATTTAATTATTATGATTTTAATTAGTTATTTAAAATACAATTAATATGACATTTGATGAATTCAAACATACGCATACTTTGGTCAGGGAAATTTTAAAATTACCACAGCAACGATAACAAAGTTCTAATGATATATAATACAATACCGATTTATTCGTTTTACTCACGTGTCATTTTAGGTTATGACGTTTCGTAGTGTAATAATTAGTTATGTTATTTAATTGGTATAATCTATTTTAATAATGTTATTTTAATGTAAAATTATTCTGGCAGGGCGAAAATCTATATCTTTGGGATTAGATATTAAGTTTTGATAACATTATTCACTAGAGGAGCCTGGTGTGAGAGACCACTGGTCTAATGGGGATATTTTTGTATTGGGATTGAAATTATTTTGTTAATGAGCCATATTGGTTCATCTGCATGTTGCAATTCTACTTTCTTTTCCATTCCACTGAGTAATTCCAGCAGCGCACATACACAAATACACTATGATTTACTTCAGCTGTTTTAGTTTTTCTCTGAAAACAAATGCTGTGATAGGTAAACATATCCTTATATGCAGCATTAGCTGCCTCAGTTGGAAGAGTCCAGTAATATAAACCATTTTAGGCCATTAAATTCTACATTATGCTGAGATTTAAAATATTCAAAGATAATTAAATTGCTTTCAGGTTATTTCATTTGCTTAAGGATGGGGAAGACAACGCAGAAGATAATGGATTGCGCATGTGCAGAGGATGGGGAAAACAACGCAGAAGATACTGGAATGCGCATGTCCAGAGGATGATATCACAAGACATGTTGTTATCTTTATGAACTAATTTGGAATGGTATGTACAGGTTTACATTGGATTAATTGGTTTAATTTGTTACATAATAATATAGACAATTTATGTACCACTGGTCTGATAGGGGGGTGTTTGTTTTATGAAGTTTGGATAGGCCATATAACCTAGGGATCTACGAGATCTATAAATTAGGGAAATTATTTGAAGAAAGGACCTTCTTAATGTGTAATGCTGACCATTCACGATCGTTGGACTTAGCGCTATTTGAATGCTTTTGTAAAAATGTTGTTATTTCTTTAGCACAATCGTAACTCCGTTTATTAGCATAGTTTTTGGTAGTTATTTTTGCCGTTCAGGTAATGTATCTAAAATCTCCAGCATGTAATTGGTGAGCTATTCACGAAAACGGCGCTATACAAATTAAACAAACAAACCAACAAACCATCATGCCGTTTCCCTGCAGGGGTAGGCAGAGAGACTGGCAAACCTCTCTAGCTTCCTCCACATTTATGTTTCACGCGTCTCCAAAATTAGATTCATTTCATAAATTTGACAATTTTGCCTAATTATTGTTATTATTATTATTATGCATATATGTAGCATGAACTGCCTTTTATATGAAGAAAATCATGACAGTTTAAGAAAATGTAGACTCAATGACCGTTTTAAAGATAATTTTAGGAAATTAAATCAGGTGATGTGAAAAAATAATAGAATGGTTTGTTGGGAATCGTTTTTAATAATGAAAATAATTAAAGGTTTAAATACAAAAAGTTAGATGACCACAGTCAATTCTAATCACCAGTGATGGACAGATTAAATTTAATTATGGACGGTAATGAACAACGTCCGGTAATAAACATTTAGTTTTGAACGTATTACAAAAACGTTTTTTTTTGGTTGAATTATTCTTAGCACCACCTCTTTAGGGCACATAGATGTCAGGTAAATATTTTTCCATCTCCATTACTTTATTAAAGGTTCTTTAATCCTTTCCACAATGTCTTCCATTTTGTACCAAATCTAATCGGGACTTTCCGGCCATCTGAAGGTGTTTCCCATAGATAACTGGCCTCCTGACCTGGATGGTTAGTCTTCCACTTAGTAACTTCCTTCTTCCAGAATACTTTAAGCGGTCGGAAGACAGCAACATCCATCAGCTGCAATATATGTGTGCTATTTGGATACAAGGCAACTACTTCTATTCCATTCTCTGAACAGAAGTCGGAAAGATGGGTAGTTAAATGCGATCCATGGCCGTCCAAAAGGAAAAGGACTGGTAACTGGATTTTGCTCTCATAGAATGTATCACTATACTGATTCATCACCACCCTGATTCTGACCTCATGATTCCCCAAGTCTCCGGTACTCATAAGCAAATAGTATATGTTCATAAGCAAACACTATCATCGGTGGTGCTAAAAGACTTGCAGCATTGGCAGTGTGTAAAACCGTAAGTTTTTTTTTTCATAACCAGGTGTTGATCAACCAGATTTCGGTGACAAAAAAAAACACTTTCATCTGCATTAATATCCTGCTAGGGTCTTTCAGTAAATCATTTTTAGAAGAAACCTGACATTACAGATTTAAATTTTCATAAATTAACTTTAATTGCGATGTAAACAAGTATACTCGGTTTTGGACATTATTATCCATCACTGGTTCGAATTGAAAATCGATAATCAGTAATGAACATTCAAATTTGACAAACTGTACAAGTAGCTACATATGAATTTAGTATGATTTCGTATCTACGATTTGTCTACGAAACCCATTATTCAATTTTATAAGAAGTAATTACTAAGATTTCTACGAATTATTACAAAACATCTACTCACCTCACTAATGAATTCTGCAAGGAATTAGGAATTTTGCAAATGTCGTTCGCGTGGGGTCGTATAAATGTCCGTTATTTCGCAAAATAATGGCGGATTGGGATGAAATTTATGTCAGTTAACAGAAAAGAATCTATAGTTTATAGTTCAATGTTGAAAGTATGAATAATTTTTCAATATTTCTTTTTTTAAGATTTTTAAAAACTTTTGTCCATAACCGAAGGTCTGTCCATTACTGGTGCCGTTACCTTATTCGATGAAGACAAGTGAACAACATTTGTAATTCATTCATTGTATGGAAATTGAAAATTTGCCTTATGCGCCTCTTCCGTGTCCGCCTTATGGCAATTCTAATATTTTTCTTTTATTTCTAGGAACCAAACTAATGAATTAAATATCGGTCCAAAGCTGCCGATGCAGCGTGTAAAATAATTAATGTTTAAATGGAATGGGATCGGTCATAAAGCAAGGGCAACGGATGATAAGATCTTCTGGTCTGGAGTGGTGAAAGAGAAACAGCTACACAAATTCTGGCAGACCACAAGCAAGATGGTCTGATGACATTAAACGAGTGGCAGGAGGTCAATGGCGCAGAGCGGCGAGGGATAGAGAGTTGTGGAAGTCGGGAAGGGAGGCTTATGTATAATAGTATTATCATCTTTATTACTATTCCACGCCAACGGACTCGCAGTGCCGAAATCACGATCGTAGAAACTTACTTTATTGGCTCTGATGTGAATTTCATGGACAACAAAATCAAGAGTTTTGTTTCTCTAAACATATGAATGTTTTGTGCAAATGTGATATAATATTGTTTATTTGATTATTAAATTTCATATAAAATATTCAAAAAATACTTTTTCAATTACATTAGTAATATGTATTCAAGTTTATAATTCACAGCGAGTTTGCTTGGATTGAAACATTGTTTTATAGATATAGACACACATTTTTGCATCCACACACATGTCATTTAATCCAATAAATAAACTAATTGATATTGAACTTCAATTGTATTTGTTGAATATATATTGGATTTATTTATATACTCGAATTTAGCAATAGCGAAGCGTTGCCGGGTCAGCTAGTTATAAATAAAACAAAAAAACATAAAAAATTGTAAACAATTGAATGATTGTTATTATGATATTTGGTTGACGATTGACCTGTTTCTTTTGCCAGTTCATTAGACACATTTTGAATTTGGGAAAAACGTCGCATTTTGAGTTAAAATAATAATAATATAATAAAATATGTTATCATAATGTTATAAAATTTTGCTTCCTAGTAAATTTGCTACAAACACATTTTTATAATTAAACACTAAAATTTTTTTTTGCCATATTTGGCAATAGATAACTTAAAATACTATTTTGATTCAAATTTAAAAAAAAATGCAACGAAGGATTAACTATCATATAATAGCCGATTAATCCAAATTATTTATATCTAAACAATCGTTTTCGCATCAGACGCGGTAAGCCCAATAACACTCGAAGCACGGTAATGGATACCGATTGACCAGAGTGACACACAAGTTCAATCCTCACAAGACTGTCGCGAGGGCAATTGTATATTTTGTTTCAAAGCGTGCGCTTAACCTAACCAATGACAGGTCATAAGTCCTGTAAATACCTCGATCAACCATATTCTGTTTCCAATTTGCATCTTCGTCTCTATTGAGATACAATTGGTTCTTGAATTGATAGCCCGCAATGGGTGAAATCCAGTTGTTTGTCTTCAAGTATTTGTATACATTCAAAATAAAGCCTAACACCGCGGATAAAGGACGATATTAGATAATTAGTACGAATGAAAACGTCTGTTTTCTAGAGGTTTCATTATATTTTATGTGAAAGACGTGTTTCGCCTGTCTTAGACATTGGCAACACATGTAATTCACATAAAATATTAAACAAAACTTCCTGAAAACAGACGTTTTCATTCATATTAATTACTCAATATGAAGTTTTACACCATTGTTCAAGAAAGAATAAGTAGATGATTTTAGAATTTAAAGCGAATATCACAGAAAATACATTTATCTGGATGGACATGTAAAAAAATAAAATGTGTACTTACTGAAGTTTCCTACAACCCTTCCAGACCCTGTCACCGGAAATAGAATGATCCTTCCATCAATACCGTAGGTTCCATCAATATAAATATGTTTCAAAAGAATGTCAAAATTTATGTATCCTGCATCAAAGTTTACGCTGAAATAAAACAATCAAAAACATCAATACTCGTATAAGCTAAATAAAAAATAACAAGGACGGAATGGTGAAGAAAGTAAACGACGAAAATATGTAAACGACGTTAAAGGAGCTAGAAATTGAAGAAGGCCGAAGAAAATTAATGAAGTGCGAATGAATAAAATAATAAAAGTAAATAACGTAAAAGAAAAAAAAATGGTAATATTTTTAACGTATATTTGGTTAAAATCTACTAATGTTTGTGTCTTCGCCTGGTTTCAGCAAATCGCTGCTATCTACTGAGCTGCCGAAACCGGTCGAAGACACAGCCATTGGTGGATTTTAACTAAATATAATGTACATAATCTTTTTTTAATATTATTTAAAATGAACTTCTACAATGAAATTTCAAATAAGATTTTTTTTGGGGCCATGTTCGAAGTCGGAACAATCGACGAGCGTGCATGTCACGGTGTGTGAATGTCGAATAGGTGCGAGGGTTATTTTAGGATAAACAGTGTGGTGGTCCATTTTATCTGCCTACCACTTCGGTGAAACGGCGTCATGGTTAGTTAGTTAGTTATTAATTTTGATAAATACTTTTTTTTTTTTTTTCGAAAAATGAATATGTGAAATTCTGTGATTTTTTAAACTTTTAAACCATGATTTTACACCAACCATTAGACATTGGCTGTACAATTTCGGTAGGAAAGTATGTTTTTTTTAAAGCACACAAAATCGTATTTTCTGTATCGCTTAATAGGGTTAAAACAATGCGCTTATAAATCATTTAATAATATTGTTGACAACCAACCATTGTTTCGATTTTTATTTTGATTTCAAACATGTGTGTATAATCATGGAATTTTATAATATTTATCTTTTTTGCATTCTAAATATGTGTAACTATTTGATTTGATTGATTTAAGCATTGAAAGTTAGGTCTAAATAGAGTTTAAAAGTGTAACTAGTTAACTAACTAACCATCACGCCGTCTCCACGAAAGGGTAGGCAGAAATAATGGACTGTCACACTTTAACCGATGCGGCACTCCATCCTTCTCTTTTCGCCCCGCGGGAGACGCGGTGTGATGGGTTGCGAACCTCATCGCCACCAATAGGCATCTCCCGCGCACACTTCGATCGTTCAACACCCACAAAATAAATCTAAAAGAAGCAATATAAAATACAATGATATAAAATAAAATAACAAAATAAAAATAATTTAACACAAAATGTTATTTTTAAATGGTGCACATATTGTCTATTTAATTTATGTTCCGCGTATTCACCGTTTTTTTTTAATTAGCAGTAATTCGGCATTTAAAACAAACCAACAACCAGTAAGAACTTGAAAATAATATTGAAGAAATTATTTAAATTGTCATTGGAACAAATGAAAAATTTATTTTTACACCTGTCAAAAATTAATTATATAAACGAAAAAACTTGTATAATTTTAATATCACAACAGTAAAAACTTATAACGTGTCACAATTAACTATTATAAAGTGCGGTAACAATCAAATTGACAAAAACACACGAAATATCTCCAAATTTACGGCATCACCGCATGAACCGAATCAAATTTTCAAAATCAGAACCAATCAGAAATTTTATTTAAAGGTGTATTGAATCATAAATGAACGTTTTAATTAAAACACTGTTATAGAATATCACAATTGATTTAATTTTTTTTTTTAAATTGTCTCGAGTATCGTCAAGTTGATTACGACACCTGATGATGAAAACATTGGTTAGCGAAACATCTGTAGCGACAATTAAAAAAAATATACCATTTGTGATATTCTATAAGATTGTTTTGATTAAACAGTTAATAATGTTGAAATAACAAAGTTTTTCTGCCAAAACAATGGATTGACCATTTCAACATTCGCCTCTCTGCACGGCATGATGGTTAGTAAGTTAGCGAGTTAAATAATTAACTCGAATTAAAACGTGTGTTTTCTAGAAGTTTTATTATACTTCATGGAATGTTTCGCCTTGCTAAGTGATTATCAGATGATAAACATTTGAAAGACGTTTTCAATCGTATTAATATTATTTTCACTTTTTTTATTGTTGAGACATACTTCAAATATGTTCAACTGCTCTGAATGTAAAAATCAGATCATATAAAGTCAAATAAAATATAAACTCGTATATGTATGTTCATATTTTCGCTATGTAAAGATCATTGTATTGTATTTGAACTCAAGAAGGTTTTGTCAATAGGCGTTGCCTAATACGAATAGTCAGGTAGCAGATACGTGCTTTGAAGGCTCTGAATCATCATATAATGACGTAAATAAATATTATCATTGCCATTTTATTGACGCCATAATTGTTTGCATAGTATAGTAAAAACAAAAAAATTGGAAAAGCAGAGAAGTAAAATTTCTTGGGAATGGCCTCTTATAATTCCCATATCGTAAATGGTAATAAAAGATATTGAATAAATAAACATATTGCATATTATAAATTATATTACTTTATTTTCGTTTTTCATATTAATTCATTCAATAAATAAATAAGTCTAAGACAAATTGAAGGCTGTTGTAGAGTTTCAGTTATGACACATGAATTTGGAACTTATTTGGCAAATGGTCTCAGATGCGTTTTTTGTGAAATTGAGTTAAATATACCATCAGTATTATTTTTGCTCATTCTTTCCATGTGTCCAAACCATCTTAATGACCCTTTCATTATTTTGTTCATAACACCTTCATTTGCACCACATTCACTTTTTATACTTGCATTACTCTATCATTTACAGATTTGTTACACATTCGTCTTAAAGATCTCATTTCTACTGCATTTATTCTACTTTTATCCTTCTTTTGCCAGTTCCATGCTTCACTTCCATACATAAAAATCGGCACAAGAACACCATTATGCGGTTGATCAAGATTGATTTGCAATTTCGTATCTATTGAGATACAATTAATTCTTGAATTGATAACCCGCAATGGGTGAAATCCAGTATTCGTGTACAAGTATTTGTATACATTCAAAAAATGTTGTAACTTCCAAAAGTTTGTCAGACATGGTGATCATAAGAAAGGTGGAATGGGGAATGTTGTATTTCATAAAGCGTGCGCTTAACCCAACCAATGACAGGTCATAAGTCCTGTAAACACCTTGATCAACCATATTCTGTTTCCAATTTGGATCTTCGTCTCTATTGAGATACAATTAATTCTTGAATTGATAACCCGCAATGGGTGAAATCCAGTATTCGTGTACAAGTATTTGTATACATTCAAAAAATGTTGTAAAAAAATACTAACTTTATGTTTCTGACCTCGAAATCAGAACACCCGTATACCATAATATCACTAGCTGATATCCTGACGCCCTGCGCTCTGCCTGCCGGCTCAGCAACCAGCAATTCCTTCAAAAGGAGTGGCTCGATCTTTGGTATTTTGTACTCTGGAACTCCTGAAATAAAATAAAAATAATCAGCTGAAATTTCTTTTATTTCTTTCATGCGCTAATTATCGAAAATTAGCCAAAAAGTTTCAAATGACCGGCACAAAATCTGGGCTACCAAGATCATCAAGAACGGTAGAAAACGTGTAGAGTGTTAATCAGTCTGTCGATAATCAGTCAACTGTGCCGTCATAAGAAATTTTACTGTTCGACAAAATGAGTGCCACGAACGCGAGGGTTTACATTTGTACTTTATTATTTTTAAGTAATAAATTACCAAATTATGTTTTTTCATAATTAATTAACATTTTTTCGATAAATGACTTCCTTTTTTTAATCCATCCAAATAATTCTTGTCACATTTGAGTAAATCCTAACAAGCCGAAACATTTCGCTACCATATATAAAATCTATAGAAATTTTACATTTGCAACAATGTAACATATTTGAAAGGTCTTAATGCATTCAATGTCGACATCCTTTTGTGGTTTTTGACTACAATCAAGGACTTTTTGAAGTTCAACTTTTAGAATATCTCTTGTTTATTTGTTTTAATTATTTGATGGCGAATGGTGACCCAAGGCGACACGGTGAATGTTGATAATGACATGGAAATGATTACTTAAATATAATAGCAATCAGTATAATAGCAATCCTCGATGTATGAGGATATGCAAGTGAAGGTCTAATCGTTTTCTATGTACTTTTATATATCTTCATTGTTTTATAACGTTTCAATCAGATTAATCAAATGATTTTAAATAGGTTGCCTCTACTTAAATGAAAAAGGAATATACCAATACTATAACCCCATTTAGAAATTAATTTTCTATGTGGGTCATACATTGCGAGGTGACGGATTTATTTATTTATTAAATATTAACTGATAACATTTATAACACTGATATGATGCCGACCTCGAGCCCGAGTGATAAGTGCTGTGACTACTACACCGAAGGTAGAATTCAGGTGACAAAAATATCACGAGAATTCATACGATAGGTATACCCTTTACATCGATTTGGCTCGCGCTGTAATGATGTAAAAGAGCGATTCAACAGTATATGTAATGATAATTTAATTTAAAAATATATAAATAAAAACCATCACGCCGTTTCCCCTCAGAGGTAGGCAGAGAGAATGGACCGCCACACTACTCTATACCTCTCTAGATTCCTCCACATTCATACAGCGAGTCATACACTCACGTCGATTCTTCCGACTTCTAACATGGCCAACCTTAAAAATTTGATTAATTTGGTCATGCCATGTTTTTCTCAGTCTGCCTCGACTCCGTGTTCCATTTACATCATTAACGTATACTTTCTGAACCATTCTTTCTTCATCCATGAGCTCCATTTGCCAAACCAACGCAGCGATCCTTTCTATAAATAATATTAATAATATCACAATGTTAACTATTAATATTTTGAATGCCACATTCAACATCAACATCAATTATTTGTAACACCTGATGATGCCAACAAATACTGGCGAAACAGCTGTCGCGACACTCAAAAAAGTTAATTATAAAAATTGTGATATCGTAACAGTGTTATAAAATTTGTTATTAACGGAATGAATACCATTACATTTTTTGTTGATACATATAATTAACAAGGTTCTAAGAATATTTTAATAGAGTAACAGTAAAAATTAAGCCTAACGCAAGTTAAGACGATGATCAGGATTTTTTTTAATTGTTCATTAAGGAAGGAAGGTTTTATTATATAATATTATGGTGGGGTTACAGGGTACAAGTGATGACAAAAAATACTATTAATTTGAAATGATTTGCGGAAATTATGGGTTCAGTTGAAGTCGATACATTTTATGTTTAGGCAGAAAAGAATTTTGATTTATTAAAAATAATTCTACGTCTTGAAAAAAGTTTGCTAGTCCAGTCATTTTGGGTGCTGATATGTATATGTATAGTTTGTTATGTGGAGATTTTTGTGAAAGAGTTTAATTATATATTTTGAAAAATTATGAAAGCATCACTGCGTGGTTTGGACATATGGAACACATGGGTGAAGTTATCGTTGTTATCGTTGTTATCGTTGTTATCGTTGTTATCGTTGTTATCGTTGTTATCGTTGTTATTGTTGTTATTGTTGTTTTTGTTGTCATTGTTGTTATTGTTGTTATTGTTGTTATTGTTGTTATATTTGTTATTGTTGTTATTGTTGTTATTGTTGTTATTGTTGTTATTGTTGTTATATTTGTTATATTTGTTATTGTTGTTATTGTTGTTATATTTGTTATTGTTGTTATTGTTGTTATTGTTTTTATTGTTGTTATTGTTGTTATTGTTGTTTTTGTTGGTTTTGTTGGTTTTATTGTTTTTGTTGTTGTAATTATAGTTGTTGTTGTTGTGATTATAGAAAGTGGTATCATATCAAGTAAAAAATTCATGTAAAATACATAAGTGACCTATTCGCTTCAACATGTAAATAAATAAATTATAATAAAATGAAAAAAATATATATCACAGATACTAACCTTTGGCCAAATAGGGTTTCAGTGCCGACACTGATTTTTTAAAGCATTGCTGCAAGGCGGGATCGGATCTCTTGCAAATGTGAAGAAAATCAGCTGGAAAAATACAAATTTCATTAAATTTCGTTCATAACTAACTTACTAACCATCACGCAGTTTTCACAGGGGGGTGGGCAAAGAGGATGGACCGCCATACTGCTCTGTCTTGACATACCTCTCTAGATTCCTGTGCATTCATACATCGTAACACGTACACTCGTCGATTTTCCCGACTTCGAATTTGACCGCCTTTTCGTATTTGATTAATTTGATCATGCCATGCGCTTATTTGTCTTTCACGGCTTTTCTTTCCACTTGCTTGTATGCAAAGTTTTAACCATTTTTTTCTCGTCCATTTGATCCATATGTCCAAACCATCTCAGGGATTCATTTTTAATTAAATAACAATATTATACAATTTAGCTGATTTTTTTCGTAGTTAATTTGATACTTGCTCATAAGAATCAATTCATTTAATCAAAATAAAATCCTTTGTTCGTATATGTGTGCCCTATAAACAAAATTACTACTGTACCGAGTTTGTTGAAAATTTCGCAGAGTCTTCTAATAAGTGCCACCAACGTATAGAATTTAGGTTAGGTTAGTTAGGGTTAATTATATAATTTGTAAAAAACTGACTAACTAACCATCACGCCGTCTCCCCGAAGGGGTAGGCAGAAAGAATGGACTGCCATACTTTTCTTTCCTGACATATTTCTCTCGCTTCCTCAACATTCATACATCGTGCCATGCACGCGCGTCGATTTCTCTGACTCCTCACATGGCCGACATTCAATATTTGATTTATTTGATGGTGCTGCGTTTTCCTCGGTCTTCCTCTATTTCTGGTTCCATTTACATCATTAACATATAATTTTTCTACCATTCTTTCTCCATTCATTCTTTCAATATGTCCAAACCATCTTAATGATCCTTTCATTGTTTTGTTCATGACACCATCATTTGTATAAAAATATATTTTAGCTTTGGTTCATGAGTTATGCAAAGCATGCAATTTCTCAATTACTAAAAGTCGTCTATGTTTGAACCCGAAACAATCGTTATCTGAATTATTTTGATTTTATATAAATAACTTTAAAAATATCAATAAATTCAATAATTAAACCCAGGTCTAATCGAGGTATTGACTTTTAATATATGTTGGTAACACCATAAAAGGATAAAAGTAGGTAACACCATAGAAAAAAACAAAAAACTGACCAACATATTTAATACAGTTTCTACTTTAAAAAAATTCAACAACGTAACAGAGGAAGTTAACAGAGGAACCTTAACAATTTTAACGTTTTACATTAAATATTTTAATAATCAAGTGTTCAAACAATTGTTTTAATGTACTTAAAAATTTATTATATATTATTTAAGTCATTTTCAAATATTTTAACATTATTGTAGTTTCTGAAGATTATTATCATATTTTGGTTTTAACTAACTAACTAACTAATCTCCCCGACGGGGTAGGCAGAAATAATGGACTGCCACACTTTTCTTTCCTGACATATTTCTCTCGCTTCCTCAACATTCATACATCATGTCATGCACGCGCGTCGATTTCTCTGACTCCTCACATGGCCGACATAACATTTTTCTCGGTTTCCACGTTTTCCTCGGCCTTCCTCTATTTCTGATTCCATTTACATCGTTAACATATATTTTGTTACCATTCATTATTTTCATATGTCTATACCATATTAATGATCCTTTCATTATTTTGTTCATAACACCATCGCACCGCATTCACTTCTTATATTTTCATTCGACACTCTATCATACGCAGAGTATGCGCACATTCGTCTAAGAAATCTCATTTCTACTGCATTTATTATTATTTTTGTTTTATAAACCAAAAATCGAAAGCGACCGAAACTGAGAGGAAAACATGAAGAATAAAATTTATTCATTTACCTTAAAGATTATAAACTTTTTCCAAGAAATATACACAATCATAAAAATCGTTTGACAAACATATGACGATAATTTCGTTGAAAACAAAATATGTTTTCCTGTAATAACAAATATTTGATAATTTACCTACTTTTTAAAATTTAAATTCAACTAATTAATAATTTTTTTCCTTAATATTTAGAAAACTAACTAACTAACCATCACGCCGTCTCCCCGAAAGGGTAGGCAGAAAGAATGGACTGTCACACTTTTACTGATGCGGCACTCCATCCTTCTCTTTTCGCCCCGCGGGAGACGCGGCGTGATGGGTTGCGAACCTCATCGCCACCAATAGGCATCTCCCGCGCACACTTCGATCGTCCAACACCCACAAAATAAATCTAAAACAAACAAACTAACTAACTAACTAACCATCACGCCGTCTCCCCGAAAGGGTAGGCAGAAAGAATGGACTGCCACACTTTAATTGATGCGGCACTCTATTCTTCTCTTTTCGCCATCGCGAGAGACGCGGTGTGATGGGTTGCGAACCTCATCGCCACACAAATAATATAAAATACAATGATATTAAATAAAATAACAAAATAAAAATAATTTAACACCAAATGTTATTTTTAGATGGTGCACATATTGTCAATTTATTTAATGTTCCACGTATCCACCGTTTTTTTTTTTAATTTAGCACATAATGTAATAACACATAATGTTTTTTTCGATGTTGCACATGTTGACATGGACGATCCGGACTTTTGTGTTTCTTCTTCTTCTTTATAATTCTTTATAAAAGCGAAAAATCTAATTTAATGTTAACAACGAAACAGTACAAACGTATTACGTGCCACAATTAACTGTTATAAAGTGCGGCAATAATTAAATTGACCAAAACAATTCACTTATACAAGAAATATCTCCAAATTTACAGGAGCACCACATGAACCAAACCAAAATTTCAAAATCAGAACTTATTTCATTTCTTAATATTTAGGACACAGATAATAAACATTTATACTCTTTGCTTAGGCATACCCATTCACTTTCAAGTCGATAATGGATATGTTCAGGCTTTCTAAACCTTTGTTAAAGTTAGTAATTCAATTATTTCAGGAGATCAGTAGTTGGCAGGGTATCGGTAATCTTTGTCCCGTTGGAAGAGCATATATCAACAAATGCCAAGACATGTAGCATTACATACAATTCATTGGTTCGGAGCAGACTCGAAAGTGGTTCTGTGATATGGAGTCCGCACGAGGCGAGATATTCCCTTATGCTGGAGAGGATTCAGAAAAAAAATCTGAGGTATCTCTACATGAAGGAGTATGGTAGCTATCCATGGCTCTATCCCACAGCGTTTCTTTTGGGAATGTTGGGGTCTAATTCTCTGCAGCTTCGAAGAGACGGGTTTCTCATAACCCATTTCTTTAGGCTTATTAGGGGATATTTTGAAAACTCAGCCGTGCTGGAGGGTTTAGGTCTTTTTGTTCCCGACAGATATCTCCGACAGCGCCAGCATAGATTGTTTTACCTATCCGCCGCTAGAACCAACCTGGCTCTGGTGACACCGGTGAGAAGAGCAATCAATCTGCTGAACGCGGTCTCCTCGGAAATCGACGTCTTTCATATCAGTGAAAGTACGTTCAGAAGGCAAATACTCTTAATTCTGGAGGGTATCCTGTCTTCCTAATGTTCAACCATCTCTCATGCGTTTCTGGTAGTATATTATTATTTTACCAATATATTATTTTACCTGTTCTCAATAGATGCCTTAAAAATTAATTTTGTAATGTCTATTGATGAAATGAAATAAACTGATAAACTGAAATAAACTGATAAACTGAAATAACACTACCAAAGTTTATTTATTTATTTATACATAATACACAAATGAGACATTACAAACGATAAAACATTTAGGCAACTCATTTGGACACAAAACGGTGTTACAAAGATAAGATAAAACAACATGAGACCAAAAAAACATACATATCAGAAGGAATCCAAATATGTCGACGTCAGTGAGGCATCTTTCCAGAATATGCAATATTTTTTTTATTAATACTGCCTCACTGACACTTAAAATGTCCAAATCTGAGATGATTAGATTCAGCGTCCGAATTGCTCTTCCTACTGGCATCACCAAAGGCAGGTTGGTTCTGCGTGACGGAGTAAAGAACAATTGATGTCCGCGCTGTCGCAGGTATATTAGGAACAAAAATACCTATTTGCTCTAGAACATAGGGGTTGAAATAGAGCCCCAAATCAGTTTGAAAAAATGTGTTGACAGTAATCCTTCCCTCCTCAGTTCTATATAGGAGTTATACCCCAGCATACCCAAGAGAAATGCCGTCATATAAGACAAGAAAATGTCCTCTTCTTGTCTTATATGACCTGTTTAGATCAAATAGAGAAACGGCAATGAATAGCGTCAAAAAAACTTTGACTTCTCCAGACAAGGGTAGGTGAAACCCAACAGAAATACCCCTGACCTCTAGCAGAGGGTTGAGTGATAGGCTAACAAGGTGAGGATAGGATAGAACATCGACCGGTGAGAAAGATGGGGACAGACTTGCATATACAGCCTCTTGAAATCCCCTCCGGACACCACCCACCTGGAAGACCGCCTAAGAGATGGAAGGACAGCTGGATCTCATCATGATTTCTGTGTCACAGAAGGTCAGATCTATTAAAAGAAGAAGAATAATACCATTTGCGTTTTATAAATTAATGATCTGTTCTGACAGACAATGGTTTTTTATTTATAAAAAAGCATTAATTTTTAAAGTAAAAAGTAAATTAAGTAAAAATATATCGTAAATTCTTATTCTATGATTTGACATTGAATTCTTGTTATTTTATTGAGTTTAAAAAACTCACTACCGAACAAGTTAAGATAATAAAAATCAATTATTTATATTTAATAAAGCAATTGATACATTGAAAAAAGTTTTTTTTTTATGAAAAAGTCATTTTATTTTACAATACCTCGTACATGTGGTAATATTTCCTGTCATGTCGTCGACCTTATTTCGAAATTCACGAATAACAAAAATTCTCGCCTTTTCAACACCTAACATAATATTTCGTACATAATTGAGTTACAAGGTTGTTCCTCTAGGCCAGGTGAAGTTAAACGGAAGTCGGTGTTTGAACATCCATTGCATATTTTTGTGGTTATTATTTCATAGGAAATCAATTCAATGGTAATTTGAACTGATTAAGGTAGCCACTATTCATAATTAATTGTTTAAAATATGTATTTCCTGCTTCTCATACAAATTTTGATACAATTTAATAATAATATGACTAACTAACTAACTAACCATCACGCCAACTCCCCGAGAGAGTAGGCAGAAAGAATAGACTGCCACACTTTAATCGATGCGGCACTCCATACTTCTCTTTTCGCCCCCGCGAGAGACGCGGTGTGATGGGTTGCGAACTTCATCGCCACCAATAGGCATCTCCCGCGCACACTTCAATTGTCCAATGTCTACAAAATAAATCTAAAAGAAATTATATAAAATACAATGAAATAAAATAAAATAAAATGATATTAATAATAAAAATATAATATGTCTTTAAACTATTACTATGGAACTATGGACAACTATGGAAGTGAAGCTTGGAGCTGGCAAAAGAAGGAAAAAATTTGGATAAATGCCGTAGAAATGAGATCACTGAAAATAATGTACGGGAAAACGATTTATGATAGAATACCACACGACGAAATAAGGAAAAATTGTAAGGGAAATGATCGCATCATAAGTAAAATTTAGAAAAGGATCCCTGAAATGATTTGGACATATGGAACAAATGGATGAGAGAAGAAACAAACAAACCATCACGCCGTTTCCACGCAGGGGTAGGCAGAGAGAATAGAGTTTTCATACAGTCATACACGCACGTCGATTCTTCCGACATCTAACATGACCAACCTTTAAAATTTGATTAATTTGGTCATGCCATGTTTTCCTCGGTCTGCCTCGACTCCGTTCTCCATTTACATCATTACATCTACTTTCTTAACCATTCTTTCTCCATCCATGCGCTCCATATATGTCCGAACCAACGCAGCGATGCTTTCATAATTTTGTTCATAATAATTATAATTTTTCCGATCTACATTCCTTTCTTATATCAGCATTTGAGATTCTGTCGTATTTCGTTCTATCACACATAGGTCTAAGGGACCTTATCTTTACCGTATTATTTATGCTCTCATCCTTCTTCTGCCAGTTCCATGCTTCGCTTCCATACATTAAGATAAGAATGGTTACACAATTATATACAAGTGAGTGGAAAGTGAAGCCGTGGAAGACCAAGGAAAGCATGGCACGAATGAATTAATCAAATACTTTAGATGTTTTCGGCGGCCACATACTCGTATTCGAAGACAGAAAAATCAACGACCGTGCATGTTACGATGTATGAATTTAGAGGAAGCTACAGAAGTATGTCAGGAAAGGGGAGTATGGCAGAGAAGATGGAGCCGTCCATCCTCTCTGTGTACCCCTCTGGAAAGGCGTGATTGTGAGTTAGTAAGATGCACCTGTACAAAATTCTATGTCATCATTTAGTTTATATTTTTAAACACGAACACTAAATACAGGTATTTAATTTTTTTATGAATTAAAACACTGCATTATTCACTTTTGAGTTTATTTTTCTCAACATGTTTCAGTTTATATCGTTCTCCCAATGATGAAGGAGTAAGCCTTCGAAATATATCGAGAAAAATAAACTCAAAAGTTTTAATTCAAACAGTGTTTTAATTCATAAAAGGAAAGTATAGCACAAATTATACTTTATATTGAATTGGGGGGATAGTTTTTTTTTTTTTCAATTTACATTCCACATTAACGATTTAATTATATTTAAGGTTGATAATGTCATAGAAGACGAAACAAAAAAATATTATTAGCAGAACGTTTATTTTCTCCCTTACTCTAGAAATATGTTATCATATAAATTATCATTTTTAATCTAAATTAACTAACTAACTAACAACTAACCATCACGCCGTCTCCCCGAAGGGGTAGGCAGAAATAATGGACTGCCACACTTTTCTTTCCTGATATATTTCTCTCGTTCCTCAACATTCAAACATGTCATGCACGCGCGTCGATTTCTCTGACTCCTCACATGGCCGACATTCAATATTTGAGTTATTTGATCGTATCACGTTATCCTCGGTCTTCCTCTATTTCTGGTTCCATTTACCTCATTAACATATACTTTTTTACCATTCTTTCTTTATTCATTCTTTCCATATGTCCAAACCATCTTTATGATCCTTTCGTTATTTTGTTCATGACACCATCATTCCCACCACATTAACTTATTATATTTTCATTCGACACTCTATCATACACAGAGTATCCACACATTCGTCCAAGAAATCTCATTTCTACTGCATTTATTCTACTTTCATCTTTCTTTCGCCAGTTCCATGCTTCGCTTCCATACATAAGGGTCGGTAGAAGAACACCATTGTGCACTGCCATTCTAGCTTATCTTTTTAATCTATTTTTTTTTATTCTATTATACAAAAGTTTCGATACTATAAAATAAAACATATATAATAGTTTTTTTAGATAAACAAGGCGTTAAGACTGTGCAATTCCATAATGACGATGGACAGTTTTTTTCAGTTTTAAGTTTATTTTTCTCAACATGTTTCGAAGACTTACACCTTCATCATCGGGAGAACGATATAAACTGACGAAGGTGTAAGCCTTTGAAACATGTCGAGAAAAA